>CM022754.1:28756077-29268577 GCA_012411365.1 Ameiurus melas | reverse complement strand
TGTCATTAACTAAATGTCATTAACTGTCTTGTCTGCTGCTCCTCCTCCACTGAAGAGTGAGCATGGGGCTGTAGGATTCCTTCCCAATGAACCTCTTTTGACTGGACTGATAGCTTGTCATGACATCATAAGTATTTCTAAAAAGTAATACTGCATGGCTAAAGCAATAAAGAAATGTTTTTAAAGTAATGTAAAACATAACTATTAGAGACACAAATATAATCAGTCACAGTATTGGTGTTCTTTTGCGAGACGTAAAGCCCTCTGGACAAAGCACACCAATACATATTCATATACAGAACATTCTGTATTCGGAATTATTCTGGTTATAGGTAGGAAAGTACTGCCCCAGCACTGCTACAATGATAGTACAGATGGGGAAAAAAAAACAGACAAAACACAGATTCATATCATGTGCTTTCTCCCACAAGTAGCCTTCAAGACATTTATCTGAGTCCTGTGTCTGGTTGTCACAGCCTAATGGGCCTACAAGGACAGCTGTATTGCTCTGAGGGCTTGGTGTGAAAGCAATGTTTATTTAGTAAACTTGGTGATAAATGTCACTTGGCAGCTTTGCTAAGCATACTACCATAAAAACTGCCAATACTCTCTGCACGACGTGGCCCACCGTCCTTTCTAGGGCTCCTTTGACACTCATCACAACATTATTTATTAGCCTGTAGAGTGAGCCTGGCCGCTGTAGAGGGAAAAAGCTTATGGGATGCCTTACATGAAGCAGAGTGCTGATGGATGTTTTTCTAAATATACAGAAAGACCTGCCGATAGTCATGAGCGGTGAATAGTGCTGAGTAGGAATAACAGAGAAGGGTGTGAGTTGTAGCTGCCACTATGCTGCTAGTCATCCCTACTGCCCTCATTCATCTAAGAACACTCTCACTGTGGGTTTCTTTTCCTGCTGAGAAAGACATAGTGTGGGGACCTTCACTCACCCAGCACCAGGTGAAGAAGAATCATTATTAAGCTGCAGTACCATCTTTGATAACATTGTGTTCAGGGTGGAATGTTTACTGACATTGCTACCAAATTAATTACTGACTAATGACCGAGCAGAATAGATGTTCTACTAAAGATACAACTGGGTTATTTCTTCAAGGTCTTTTTAAATGTGAGCTTCGATCAATAGGAGCCTTAAAAAAAACAAATAAGTTTTTATTCTCTCTCAGATTCCAGATTTTGTATAGGTAACCTGAAAGAAATCGTTACTCAGCTCTTTGTTTATGTAGCATACAGTTTGAATAACTACAGTGATGTGACTGATTTCGTCAGTTTTTGGGCATATCTCATACTAAATGGTTTTATATCTTCAAATGAAATACAAGATAAAACAAAGGCAACCTGAGGTAACACAGAATACGGTTTTATTTAACTTATTTTTTTATTGAAACAAAAAAACAACAATTGATCCAACACCTATCACCCATGTGAAAAACTAACTGCCCCCTCAAACTTAAAATCTGGTTGTGCCACCTTTAGCAGCAATAACTGCAACCAAACGCTTTTGATAACTGGAGATGAGTCTTTCACTTACTTCTAGGGCTAGGTCTTAGTCCTATGCTTTGGAGTTGAGTCTTGCTGAATAATCCAGTTGTGCTTGAGTTTCAACTTATGGACTGAAGACCAGACATTCTCCTTTAGGATTTTCTCTCAGAGAGTAGAATTCATGTTTTCCTCAATTATTGCAAGTTGCCCAGACCCTGAAGCAGAAAAACGTCCATCACACTTCCACCAGCATGCTTGACTGTAGGTATGATGATCTTTTTGTGGAATTCTGTGTTTGGTTTATGCCAGATGTAACGGGACCCCTGTCTTCCAAACAGTTCCACTTTCAACTCATCAAACCACAGATCATTCTCCCAAAAGGTTTGAGGATTATCAAGGTGTGTTTTGGCAACATTTAGATGAGACTTAATGTTCTTCTGGGTCAGAAATCATTTGTATGCAAAATGTATGCCATTTTTTCCCAGTCTCTTTCTGATAGTGGAGTCATGAACAGTGACTTTTATTGATACAAGAGAGTCCTGTAAGTCCCTTGATGTTGTCCTTGGCTCTTGTATGACTTGCTGGATGAGTAGTTGCTGTGCTCTTTGAGGAATTTTGAAAGGTCGTCCACTTCTGGGAAGGTTCAGCACTGTACCGAGTTTTTCCATTTGTAGATAATGCCACTCACTGTGGTTCTTTGGAGTCCCAGAGCCTTTGAAATTGCTTTGTAACCCTTCCCAGACTAAAATATTTAAATCACCTTCTTCCTCACAATTTCTGGAATTTCTTTCAACTGTGACATATTATGTTACTGGGTGAGAAAGTTCTATTTAAGTGTTGATGTGATTGAACAGGGTTTGCAGTAATCAGGCCTGGTTGTGTTTAGTCCAGCTGAACCCCATTATGCAGTTTCATAGATTTCGAGAATTAGTACAAATGGGGGCAAATACATTTTCACATGGGCCCAGTTGGCTTTGGATAACTTTTTTTGCTTCAATAAATAACATTTTCATTTAAAACTATTTTGTGTTTACGCAGGTTTCCTTTGTTTTATCTTAGATTTTGTTTTAATTTCTGACACAGTTTAGCATGAGATATACAAAAACAGAAGAAATCAGGATGGGGTGAATACTTTTTCACAGCACTGTATGTAAATAATGCAAAATCAACATATCAAAAGACACAAGTACAATAAAAGATATATATTTTGCATTATTCACATACAGTGCTGTGAAAAAGCATTCACCCCATCCTGTTTTCTTTTATTTTTTCTCTTTTTGTATATCTCATGCGAAATTGTTTCAGACACAGACACCACACACACACACACACACACACACACACACACACACACACACACACACACACACACACACACACACACACACACACACACACACTGTGGATCTTCTGGTGGACCTTACTGTGTCAAGCAGCTCCTATTTAAGTGATGCCTTGATTGTGAACAGGTGTGGCAATAATCAGGCCTGGGTGTGGCTAGAGAAATTGAACTCAGGTGTGGACAACCACAGTTATAGTATGTTTTAACAAGGGGGGCAATCACTTTTTCACACAGGGCCATGATGGTTTGGATTTTTTTTCACCTTTAATAATAAACACCTTCATTTACAAATTGCATTTTGTGTTTACTTGTGTTGTCCTTGACTATTGTTTAAATTGGTTTGATGTTCCGAAACACTTAAGTGTGACAAACATGCAAAGGAACAGGAAATGAGGAAGGGGGCAAACACTTTTTCACACCACTGTAGATCAAAAGATGTAGGCTATGCAGGTACCTCGAATAGTGAAGGCTACAGCAGGGGGAAGAGCATTCTCTTATAGAGCCCCACAGTCTTCCAATTAGTGTTCGGGACTCACACGATTTTATGGAGATACTAGAGATCCTGATCCTCTCTGCTCTCCGGACCTGCCTGATCCGTTTTGGATGTTCTACCTCTGGATGGAGCTCTCATCTGCTCCAATTCCAGACTGCTCGGACTGCGGCTGCTTCTAAGGCCAAACAGACTTCATATAATACCATATTGAACTTTTTTACACTATCCATTGTTACCCAGATGAGGATGGGTTCCCTTCTGACTCCGTTTTCTCTCAAGGTTTCTTCCTCTTAACATCTTAGGGAGTTTTTCCTTCCCAACCTCGTCACCAGTCTGGTCAATTGGGATAAATTCGCACTTTTAATATCTGTCTACAGTGTTTATATATTTCTGTAAAGCTGCTTTGAGACAATGTCTACTGTAGAAAGCGCTACACAAATAAAATTGAATTGAAATTGAATTGAATTATAAGCATCCTGTATTAAAAGGGAAGGGTTGTAAAAGATTATTGGTTCATTCAATAAAAAGCTTACTTCAAACATCAGCAACAGAGTTTTGTAATCAAAGTAACACTGTAGTGGTAATCACTGCAGCATGGTTAAAACAGATCTAATATTTTTACTATTCTCATTTCTAGTTAAACCCTAGAATTATGACGATCAATATTTATAACAGAAATTAATAGTTTTTTTTTTCTTTTCTTTCTTTCTGCATGGTTAATGTAATGTGGAATGTAGATGAGGGTAAACTAGGATGTACTGTGTTCATGTCAATCAGACAAATCGTGTCGTACAATAGTTTCATGTATCAGATACAGAATCTTTCATATGGTATTCCATTCAATCAGATCTCCAGTCATTTCTACAAAACCTATGCAACAAAATAACTTACTGCCATGTCTATATCTTAGTGCTATGATGGGTCCTAATAACCAGAATTATATGTTACACAGATGTAATTTAGTTGCTAGAAATGAACTGAATTGACTACATCTTTGCAATAAATTGCTCACTTAATAACAGCTTTAATCACTGCACCTTGTAAAGTCAGGCATAGACCGAAGACTAGGAAAGTTAATTGGATAAATTACTGGCTGACTAAAAACAAATAATAACTTTTGTGCTAGCATGGTAAGAATCAAATAATAAAAGTTGATGATTAATATAACGCAGTTAAAGTGGTAACCAATTCCTGAGCCTTTAGGGAGCGAAAAAGGGGTCTTGGAAGTGTATGATGTAGGCGAAAACAAGGTCATTATACAGTTGTTGAATAATGTGGGTAAAGCCTTGACCCAGTACAGCAAAACTAGCAGCTTATTCAACAAAAAGTCAAAAGTGTCCTCATCAGCAGATTGTTACACCAGAGGCCACCACTACCAATTAATAATTCTTCTCCTCTTCATACCACACAGATCTTCCCTCAAGGGGATTAGAAGTTCTCTCATCAATTTCACATGCGGATGAGAAACAAGAAAAGAGATGCTGGCTTATTTAGATGCCTCCAATCAAACACGAAGGACATTAATAAAGAGAAAGTGTGGATGCTGGACACGTGCAAGGTCAACAGTGACCAAAAGCATGCATTCCATATGCAACGTGAAACCAATAGAACTTGCCCGTGTGGCACTTAATTTGAACCCATTGATTTCCTATTTTTAATTATTAATTCTAATTAGGATGAACTGGATAGTGCCAGGGCTGGTAGCAGAGGGTCGATGAGGTGGAGTTTGGGCCAGTGGAGGCAAGAGATCCACATGCGTTTGTTTGTGTGTTCAAGTAATTGATATCAGTGATTCCACAAATAGTCATAAGACATTTCAAACAATGTAAAAGTAAGACGTGCAATATCTAAACATCACCTCTGACTTTGACAGAGAAATTACTAATATATATATATATATATATAAACATTTTATATTAACAAACATTAGTTTTCCAGCACAAAATTAAATGTTACAGATAAATGCTTGTATGTCAGTAAAGAACGCCACCTAAAAGACCATTTTCAGACAAAAAATCACAATGAAGGCTGCTAGGTTTTGCTGCAAAAACAAGAACCAAGTCCGACAGTCAAAGTCTCCAGAAGAACTGTGGCTGATTCTGCAAGATGCTCAATAAAACTTACAGCTCATTTCCTTACAAAACTGCACAATTTTTTATTTTTATTTTTTTTAAAGCAAATGGTCGTCACACCAAATATCACCTTTGTTTCATTTATTACTGTTTACTGCTCTTTATAGTACGTTTTTAATGTATAAACATTTAATTTAATTATTTTTGAAGGCATCATTGCCCTACAGCATTTATTTGCAAGACTAATGCACAGTAGTCTCTCTCTCTCATACATACATATATATATATATATATATATATACACACACACACACACACACACACACACACACACACGCACACATACTCTCACACACACACAGTGATCCTGATGAAGTTTTCCAGTAGAGGGCAATGCTGCATATGCAGCACATGTGCAGCATTGCTTATTTATAATACCCCATATGTACTACCCCCATGTGTTCCATGCCTCATCATCTACTATGGATTTAAAAATATGCTCATAACCGCAAAACCATAACACATTACCGTGATATACTTCAGAACATACATTAAGACAAATTTTGTTTTGAAAAAAATGTTCAGGCCAATTCAGTTAATTGCTTACAAATGTATTCTAATGATGATCATTCATCTTAAAAGTAAGGTGAAAATTTGAATGTTGATAATGTTTGTTAGTATTGAAATCACAATTGTATAAAATTTAGATCCATTAAGACCCCAAGATCCATTAGTAACACTTCTGCTATAACTCTTTGCAAGTAGATGCATTCTAACGTCTGTTGCACATCAAGGAAATTAGTAAAGAAGTGAAGAGGTCCCAAAAGATGGCAATATAGCCTACTAAAAGAACACACGTAGGAAAAGCAGGCACACAGACCATTAGTCAAGGCACATGGTCTTTGTGACTATGCGAGTTGCCCACTGACTCCCCTTGGAGAAATATCATGTACTTCCTTGGTTCTTGCACCTGCTGAAAACAGCCGGCTTAACAGACGGTGAGAAAGTGGGATACATCGTACACACTTTTTCTGGGTCAGCTTTGAGTCTACTGAGCAGGAACACATCATGCAGGTGTTTGGAGTTGCATGTGAGGAATGAATACCTTAAAAGGGTGTATAACACCACTACACGAGCTTATGGCCAGTCGACGTTCATGACAATCATAATAATGGTCTAATTAGAATCTTTCAAAAATATTTTGGTAAATATGCGGCAAATAAAATCTGAGGAATCAGAGATCAAGATGGTTCCATTCTGCAATTTCTGTGTTATTTTCTGTAAATTCCAAAAACCAATTCCAGAGAGTGACTGACTACTGTACAGTAGGTCTCATTATCTATCTATCTCTCTCTCTCTCTCTATATATATATATATATCCATCCTTCGCCTCACACCTCCAGGGTCCGGGGTTTGATTCCCACCGGGGCCATGTGTGTGGTGTTTGCATGTTCTCCCCGTGCTGCGGGGGTTTCCTCCGTGTACTCTGGTTTCCTCCCCAATATATATATATATATATATATAATATATAGATATATATACACACACAGAGCAAGGTACAGAGGAAACCCAGAGGAAAAGCCCTGGCTTTTTTTTTTTTGACAAAGAAGTCAGGTTGCAGATTATATAAAATGAACACAATTTATACAAATAGAATGTACAAGAATATACAAATTCCAGAATTATTAGCACCCTTCAAGACGCTAGTCAACATTACTATATACAGTTAAAATAGAAAATTCTACTTTTCCATTAAAACAATTTAAACAACTGGGGAAACCATTTAGCTTTCATATAACGAAATCCTCTCTTAAATAATAATAAAATAAAAATAATATTGGGAATTACTTGAAAACAATCTATTTTAAAAATTTGTTTCCAGGAATTTGAATGTTGAGTAGTTTGTGTAGCTTGACATCCCCCACCCTGGAAAACTCAAATGCATACATTGGTTCCATGTGATTTAATTGAGTTACATGAACACAATTTGTTTCATCCAACATGCAATTTGATCATGTATTTTCAAAACCCTTAATAAAATCAAACTCCACAGTTTCACTTCAACTGAGGGTCAAACACAGGTCAATGACATTCTGCAACAGGCACATCACCACTAACAAGTTTTAATTACATTAATTCCATACTATAGTTATAGTTCCTGTCTTGAGATTGCATAATGTAATTGGCTTACATTATGTTAATACATTAATGCTACATGAATTGATCATGAATATATGATATATGATTAAATCCAATAATTAGAAAATTGTTTAAATTAAATTTAGCATAAGCAACAAAATCACTTTCTGATGAGAAACTTAATATTTCTATGTAAACTATTTGTAATAGTTTTTTCTAAAAGCACACCTATTATGGTTTTGAAACATGCCTAATTTTATTTAAAAGGTCTCACACAGTAAATTTACATGCATCCAAGGTCAAGGTCTTTAATGTGCTCATAATTTAAATCGCAGCATCACCTTTTCCCCCTCAGAGTAAAACGACTGTTCACTGATATAGTCTAAAGCAGGGGTGTCCGACCTTGTCTGGAAAGGGCCTGTGTGGGTGCAGGTTTTCAATCCAACCAAACTTTCACAGAGCATACTCTGCTCTGATTGGTCAGATGTCCCAGTCTGTTGTGATTGGTCTACCGCTGTCCGCGTGTTTAAAAAAGCATATGCCCACTACCATAATGATTTTCAGCTCCATCTGTCAGCGAGCAGCCGATGAAGACCAGAGGTGGGGGTTTTTGTTAAGTAAGTCTTGAATTACTAACGACTTGTTTCAGCTGTTCATAATCGGTTCCTTCTTTTGGGAGACAATAACTCCATTTGTCCTGCACTTTGATTTTTGAAACTTTGCTGAGAAAGAAAACCCACCACACAACACAAAAATTATGGTAGAAACACTTCATTGTTTTGCAATTTGCATCTCAGTCTTCAGATTATTTATTATTGAAAATCTGTGAATTGAAGAGGGTGTCCATATATAACCTAGAGATACAAGAACTGTAGGGGGGGACTAAAATTCTGTAGAGGACTGAAAATGCCTCTTGTTTGGTTAAACATTGGTGAAACCTTTTCCAAGAAACTTTTTAGACAACAGTCTAAAACACTCACATACCCCATGTACCCACACAGGGTAGTATAATTGACTTTTAATGATCTGACATTATGCTAATGCCCTTTATGAAGAGATAAATCTTGGTGCTGGGTTTTTCAGCTCTCTGCAGGTGGCAGTTTGCCCACCACAGATGAGAAGATCAGATGTGGAGGACAAACTCAAGGGAACAGAACTGCAATGGTCTACTAGCCAGGGTCAGAGAGGCAGTGTTCATCAGTGACTGAGCTCTGACTATGTGGGTGGATCAGTTATGACCTAACACTCATGATGAATTAGATCATTCAATCACAAAGTCAACTGTTTGAGTAGTTTAACTGTGATTTTATATATACAGTATCTCACAAAAGTGAGTACACCCCTCACATTTTTGTAAATATTTGATTATATCTTTTCATTTGACTACACTGAAGAAATGACACTTTGCTACAATATAAAGTAGTGAGTGTACAGCTTGTGTAACAGTGTAAATTTACTGTCCCCTCAAAATAACTCAACACACAGACATTAATGTCTAAACCGCTGGCAACAAAAGTGAGTACACCCCTAAGTGAAAATGTCCAAATTGGGCTCAAAGTGTCATTATTTTGTGTGGCCACCATTATTTTCCAGCACTGCCTTAACCCTCTTGGGCATGGAGTTCACCAGAGCTTCACAGGTTGTCACTGGAGTCCTCTTCCACTCCTCCTTGACGACATGACAGAGCTGGTGGATGTTAGAGACCTTGTGCTCCTCCACGTTCCGTTTGAGGATGCCCCACAGATGCTCAATAGGGTTTAGATCTGGAGACATGCTCAGCCAGTCCATCACCTTCACCTTCAGCTTCTTTAGCAAGGCAGTGGTCGTCCTGGAGGTGTGTTTGGAATACTGGAATACTGCATACTGATCATGCTCGGCTTCAGTATGTCACAGTACATGTTGGCATTCATGGTTCCCTCTATGAACTGTAGCTCCCCAGTGCCACCAGCACTCATGCAGTCCCAGATCATGACACTTCCACCACCATGATTGACTGTAGACAAGACACACTTGTCTTTGTACTCCTCACCTGGTTGCCGCCACACACGCTTGACACCATCTGAACCAAATAAGTTTATCTTGGTCTCATTAGACCACAGATCATGGTTCCAGTAATCCATGTCCTTAGTCTGCTTGTCTTCAGCAAACTGTTTGCGGGCTTTCGTGTGCATCATCTATAGAGCCTTCCTTCTGGGATCCATGCAGACCAATTTGATGCAGTGTGTGGCGTATAGTCTGAGCACTGACAGGCTGACCCCCAACCCCTTCAACCTCTGCAGCAATACTGGCAGCACTCATACGTCTATTTCCCAAAGACAACCTCCGGGATATGACGCTGAGCATGTGCACTCAACTTCTTTAGTCGACCATGTCTGGCCTGTTCTGAGTGGAACCTGTCCTGTTAAACGGCTGTATGGTCTTGGCCACCGTGCTGCAGCTCAGTGTCAGAGTCTTGGTAATGTTCTTATAGCCTAGGCCATCTTTATGTAGAGGAACAATTCGTTTTTTCGGATCCTCAGTGAGTTCTTTGCCATGAGGTGCCATGTTGAACTTCCAGTGACCAGTATGAGGGAGTGTGAGAGCAATGACGCCAAATTTAACACACCTGCTCCCCATTCACACCTGAGACCTTGTAACACTAACAAGTCACATGACAGGGGAGGGAAAAGGGCTAATTGGGATTTGGACATTTTCACTTAGGGGTGTACTCACTTTTGTTGCCAGCGGTTTAGACATTAATGGCTGTGTGTTGAGTTATTTTGAGGGGACAACAAATTTACACTGTTACACAAGCTGTACACTCACTACTTTACATTGTAGCAAAGTGTCATTTATTCAGTGTTGTCACATGAGAAGATATAATCAAACATTTACAAAAATGTGAGGGGTGTACTCACTTTTGTGAGATACTGTATATATATATATATATATATATATATATATATATATATATATATATATATATATACAAATATAAAGATACATGCTAAGAGTCTATACATGCAACATGAAAGTGCATATTATAAAAATACGCAGGGCTAAAGGGAAATCAGGAAACTTTAACCATGTTACTGTACATCTTTCGAAACAGTAACTGCAAAATTGTGCATATCAGATTTTCAATGCTCTTTTGCTATATTTGTCTGCGTTGGAATACCCAAGGGCTGCCACTTAAACATGGTCCCCCACTACTTAAGCTTCATTTCCTGAGTGACTGCAATTTGACAAGAAAGTGCTGGACTGCAGCTGGAAAGTGGCTTTGAAACAAAGCTACAATCTCACTGACCTCCATCTCAAGGCCTAAAGACTTCATAAAGTGACCACAGTGTGTCAATCATTTCTGCCCGTCTGCCCCTTCAACTAATCAACAGTCACACCTGGCCTCTCATGAGACCAGACAAAGAAGGTTGCCAGGATCAGGGTGCAAAAATTATCCAGAGTGAACCGCTGGAGCTCTGAATGCATTTTGTTCCCTACTCATCTATAGAATCTTGCCAGAGCACATGAATTATTCTTGTGTATTCTCAAAGTCATAGTGAAGTCAAAGGTTCACAAGAGTGACTTGCTGAGAATTTCATTGTGTTTGTGTGACCGGCAGGCAAATAGAGACTTGAAAATAAGGGAGAAAATATACCTGGTGGTGGGCAAATTCCAGCACTGTGGTTTTGTGTGTTATATGAGAACAGCTGGCAATCATGAAGCCTTCAAAAGCAAAGCAAATGATTTGTCATGTCACTTAACCGATAAAGCTGCAGATGTCTGATGAGAAGAAAAATAAAATGTAAAAGAGAAAATGTAATTCTCCTGTTTGGGGGTCTGTAGTGTAATCTGTGAATGAGGTGTCTATATTGATCCAATTAAAGATGATGTGTACACACACACACATTGCATGTTTGACAAATCAAAATGTGTTTAGATATACAAACACAGATTGTTCATATAACAGCTACGGTGGGGTTTTTATTTTTGCATTTCATTGAGCTAATGTCGATTTACACAACAATTTTCTGATCTATTATATTACTGTTCTCTCAGAGTGACCTTGGTTTCTTACAGAATTTCTTTAAATGCAAAGAACATTAGTGTGCAGTTTTGCGTCTATTCTCATGAATGCATCCAATCATCTGGCAGGCACTACATTTGCTGTAAAATTCTCCTTTGATCCTTATCATCTAGATGCCCTTTCTCAGAGGCACAGATCACAGACTTTGTCCTTTTTTCCTTCTTATTAATCCACAGCGATGTGATCGTGCCTCGGTGTCTCTTTGGCTTCTGCTTTTACCTCACTGGCAAAAGGCGGGGGATTTAATTGAATTTCTGGACTTTTAATGTCTACATTAAGATAATCAAAGCAGGAGAGGCTTGAGTTGTTTATCTTGACCTTGGAGGAATTAGCATGCCTACATTCTCGAAGATGGCCAGTCCTGAGAAAAACAGAAGCCATATTTACACAAACCTAAGCATGGCCTGATAAGCATAGCAATCTATGAGTTTACAGATTACATTACACGGGTAATGTAATCTGATATACAGGATATACAGGGGTTCAGCTAATATTCAGAAGTTGTTGAAATTATTTTATTACTCATAGTACTTATGTGAGTGCGCAGAATCATGGCTCTAAAAAAAGTGGTATCAAATATGTCAACAAGAGCTTGATCCAAACACCACTTAATCCTACTATCTAATATACTGTAACTAAATATGTATGTAGCTGGCCTCTAGGAAACCCTGGTCCCATAAGAGTGCCGTAATACTATTATTATAAACTGTCTGGGAGAGAGAAATCCACTGACCCACATATTAGCTTTCCTCTATTACATACACTCACCATCCACTTTAATAGGACCTGTACACCTGCTCATTTATGCAGTTATCCAGTCAGCCAATCATGTGGAAGCAGCACAATGCATAAATTAATTCCAATACAGGTCAAAAACTTCAGGTAATGTTCACACCAAACATCGGAATGGGGAAAAATTGTGATCTCTGTGACTTTAACCGTGGCATGGTTGTTGGTGCCAGATAGGCTCGTGTGAGCATTTCAGAAACTGCTGATCTCCTGGGATTTTTCACATACAGCAGTCGCTAGAGTTTACACAGAATGGTGCGAAAACCAAAAAACACCCTGTGTGCGGCAAGTCTGCAGGCTGAAACACCTTGTTGGTGAGAGAGATCAGAAGAGAATGACCAGACCGGTCTGTGCCGCATTGTGCTGTTGTCACATGATTGGCTGATTGGATAATTGCTTAAATGTGCAAGTGTACCAGTATTCCTATTAAAATGGATGGTGAGTGTATATATAGACAGGTGACAAATTAAAGGACATAAGGTGTCTTAGTAAGATGTAGTGCCACAACAAGCCACTAGAACTTGAATGTACTTTGGCATAGATCCCTCAAGTCCTTGGAACTCTCCAGGAGGAATGAACACACAGATATTTCTTCAATTAGTGATTTGATTATGGTGGTGGAGAATGCTGTCTAACATCTCCAATCTCAACTGGATTAAGATCTGGGAGCTGCAAAGACTATAGCATATCGTTTATATCATTTTCATATTCATCAAACCATTCAGTGAGAACTAGAGCCCCGCAGAGAGGGGCACTGTCATCGAGGAAGAGACTATTCCCATCAGGATAGCATCAGCATTGATTTGCATTGACCTTTCTCTGTACGGGGACAAGTGGACCCAAACCTTGCCAGTACATTGCAAGAATCACAGTTTTTTGTCACCTGTCTGTTCACGCAAGATAGATGACTTAATAAGTCCGCCAAAATGAAAATATGCATTCTGTCTCCCCTTGTATTTAATAATGAAAAAGAGTCTTCTTACAAAAGTCTTCTTTGTAACTTTGTAACAACAGATAGAGTAGGAACAGAACTCAATTCTGAATAAAAACTCCAGTTACCCTGGGGACTGAAACACAATTTGATTAAAAGTTTGTTTTTCTTTGCTCTCCTCACAAACCGATGGGGCATGTCAATGCAACACTGACAGTTAATTGGACTTGGCAGGGCCGGGAGTTCATTCGTCAGCATTGTGTGAGGCTCACCTGTGAGGAGCAGGACAATCAATGTCTCCTAGGACGGGCCGTAATCACTGCAATGTTGCTGTGGACTGCAGGGTTAAACATCAGGAGATTGCAGGTGAAGGAGGATCGGAGGGAGACTGCAAATAATGCCACCCACACAAAAACACGCACGGACACGTTCCGACCTACAGCATATCTTAGGACGTCATAGTAAAACATGTAGGGTATACAGCTCATGCACTTGCAGGCTCACGCAGAAATTAAACTTATAGGTTGTCCTCCCTACAGAGACGCTAGAAATTCTACCATCTGGAGTTCTACAAGATCTGGATCTGTTTCCTTTTCACCTGGTTAGTTCTGCTCAGCATGCTCATCTAATAGTTTCCAAAACCATTTGGCTGACAGCACAAATCTCCTTTTGTTTATCTGTCCTTTTGCTTATATTGTAGCTTCTTCACTCCTCAATTGTCCCCCTTTATACCACAGCACTGTTGAATTCCCAAATCTGATTGGTCACAAGGTGTTGATTATTATTCTGTAACAGAATGGCTATGAAAGTAGTTCTGGCTGTAATTTGAATAACAGGTTTATATTAATGTGCTCATTCTAATACTTTGTCGTTTATATAGTAACAGCTTATTCACAGAGACTTATATGGTGGATGATCTACACCAGCGGTCCCCAACCCCCAAGCCGTGGACTGGACCGGTCCGTGGGTCATTTGGTACCGGGCCGCACAGAAAGAATTAATAACTTGCATTATTTCCGTTTTATTTATTATCGGAGTCTGAATGCTTTATTGTGAAAAATGACCGGATTCTCTCCGTTACATCCGTCCACGACTCGCTCTTGAAGCTTGTCTCGGTCATGTGATATGTTACTCGGTCACGTGATACGTTAAGGGGCAGAGTTACTCATGTTATGTTGTTGTGATGTTACCAGGACGATGCTAATAAAGCGGCGTTTTCACATTGGATTCACGTTTATTATTAGATTATAAATACCCCAGTTTTTTGCGGGTCGTATCATTTTATTTTGTTGTATTCATCCGCCACACCTTAAAGGCCGGTCCGTGAAGATGCTGTCTGATATTAAACCGGTCCGTGGCGGAAAAAAGGTTGGGGACCGCTGATCTACACAATCTAAGGAGATGTTTATTTAAAATTTATGGAAGGAGTCTTGTCTGTCAGAGCTTTGTAACAGTTAGTGAGTTTTCTGCCACCGGAATTTCTTCAAAACAGAGGTTTCTGTGCTTTCTTAGACAAGCTATGTTTTCATTGTCTAATTAACTTCAAGAAAGAGAAAAAAAAGAGCACCTAGTGGGGGAACAACAGTTTAGACATTTTATAACACAAGTGATAACAGTAACTAGCTTATCTTGCAGACATTCCATAACATTAAATGTAACTATAAACGGTTAAAATGTCATTCCTTATAATCGTTGGCAAAATGCTGTGGTATATGAGGAACCAAACACTCAGAGCAATACTACTGAAGGAAAATAATCCACATCAGGGTCTGTGACAAATACATATTTAGCCAGTGCTCAAATACATATTTACATACTGCTCTCACTACACAAAAGGACAACTGATATCACTTAAGTATGTTTAAGGTATAGAGTTATGGTTAATGGAACAATATTCAACAGTAAATAAAGAGTTTCAACAATTGGTAGATGAGAGAATTGACCTATGAGCTCGAAGAGGTCTGTAATAAATGAATCCATAAACTCATAAAACCCAAAGTCGATTTACACTACTCTTCAGTAGCCTCATCTCATTGTAACGGGACCTTGCGTTCCACCAGAGATTGCAGCTCCAGACCTACAGAATTAACATCTTGGCCCTCGCTATGACGAGCAAAAGCTTCATCAAATGTAATGATCAATGAAATAAATTGAATCCTGTAGTGCTCCTTCATAAACATGGAAATGAACCACAAAATCAAGGGTGACTCATAGACTGTGAAATGACCACAACAGAGCTTTTGTTTTACATTAGTATGCTGGCCGTAGCTGGCAACAGTACTGTTACTGCATTTCAGCTATTTTAGACCCACTAACCTTCTCTTGAGGACAAGTAATAAGCCATTTTAATGTACCCAATAATCATTATTATCTAAAGGCTCCTGGCACTCAAGACAATGTTCAAGAATATCTCTTTAAGTGTAATGGCAGTGTGTCTATGTGGTAATGATAACAGTGGATGTTGATAACTATATAATTACCAATGCAAAAATCATTAGCATAACCATTACTGTTACCTATTGACTACAATGCTGGAGCTTTTGGAACACCAGAAGTCATAAGGCTCGATGGAACAAAACCCATAGTACAAAAACAAAAGGTGTAATAAACAATGTGTCCTCCCTGATGGCAATGTGCTGACAGGAAAATGAAATATAGTTAAAAACAGCTCTATTTGAAAGCATACATATTTGCATCAGTAGGTATCATAAATTAAAGCAATTGGGTGAACACTGCAATATTGCATCATTTGATTTATTCTCCATTCAAGTAAACAATTACTGTTCTGTATGAACATGAATGGAAGAAAACCAGACAGTATTTATTTTCTTATCTAAAATGCAGGAACTTATTACAACTAGGGTACCCTTTCTCAAGTGTGGACAAACTATTGTAAAAGCGCAGTGCAGCTCCATTATTATGAATGTCATGTTGGAAATCTATTAGTACAGTGGCGTGATGTGTTCATAGTCTGAAAGGTGAAAAGGTTCTAGAATGACCTTTTTTTTCTTTTTAGCATTTTTGAATGGACAAATGATGGATTGCACAAAAATATGAGCTCATATGGCAGAACATGGTTTTGCTTCACAACTCCACTCATAAATGATTCAAATGGTGTAATGATCTCAACATGGATAGTTTATTTAAAATGCTATAATTGGGATAACTATGCTTATTCAATTATGGTTATCCTTCCCTTTCCAGGAGGTGCAATTTTCAGGATTGTATGTGTGTACTTCAGACAAGTTGTATCCCTTTTGAGTCACTGAAAATCCACCCTCAACAAGCAATGCTCAACAGGTACAGTGGTGCTTGAAATTTTGTGAAACCGTTAGAATTTTCTATATTTCTTCATAAATATGACCTCAAACATCATCAAATTTTCAGTCCTAAAAGTTGACAACGAGAACCCAATGAAACAAGTGAGACAAAATGTTACACTTGGTCATTTATTTATTGAGGAATACGACCCAATATTACATATCTGTGAGTGTCTAAAGTGAACCTTTGCTTTCGCTATCTCGTCCCCCCCCCAACTAAATGTTTTCTGTTGATCAGTCCTGCACACAGTTCCTCCAGGCTGGGAGGAATTTTAGCCTGTTCCTCAGTTTTCGAAAACTTCAACTCTTGGATGTTGGTGGGTTTACTCACATGAACTGCTTGCTTCAGATTCTTCCACAACATTTCTATTGGATTAAGGTCAGGATTATGTGGTTAGCACGTTCGCCTCACACCTCCAGGGTCCGGGGTTCGATTCCCGCCGGGGCCATGTGTGTGTGGAGTTTGCATGTTCTCCCCATGCTGCGGGGGTTTCCTCCGGGTACTCCGGTTTCCTCCCCCAGTCCAAAGACATGCATGGTAGGTTGACTGGCGTGTCTAAATTGTCCGTAGTGTACAAATGGGCGTGTGAGTGTGTATGTGATTGTGCCCTGTGATGGACTGGCACCCTGTCCAGGGTGTACCCCGCCTTGTGCCCGATGCTTCCTGGGATAGGCTCCAGGTTCCTCGCGACCCTGAAGAAGGAATAAGCGGTAGAAGATGGATGGATGGATGGAATTCATTGTTCCAAAAAACGCTGCGTTTACATGGACAACAACTCTTAATCCGATTAAGACCATACTCTAATTAAGAAACTACCATGTAAAGAGCAATTTTTACTTACCTTAATCTAATTAAGGTCATAATCGAAGTAGGCAATAATCTAATTAAGACAGGTGGAGTATTCCTGTTTTAGTCACATTATGGACGTGTATTACAGACAAGTAAACACCTTAATCACATTATGAATGTTGTGTGAGAGTTTTCACCACATTTTGCAACAGGACACGATCACACACGGCAGTTTTACATTTTACGGCGAACAAGAGAGTTCAGCTGCGTCCCAAACCGCAAACTTTCCTACTATAGGCCTGTAATGGGGAAAATACATGTATATCAGCTACTATACAGTCGATAAATACGCGATTTGGGACACACCCACGGCTTCAAGCAGTTATCTATTAGCACGTATAGCATGACAAATAATTAACTGCACTTAAAGCGTACGTAAATTTTTTTAAATAAAAACAACCAAAACTGTATACGGTACCATAACGAAGACGAACTGTATGTTAATACGTGAAATTCTGGAGGCGTGGCGCGTTGACGTGGGCTGTTAATCTAATTATGATCTATAACATGTAAAACGGGAACATGACAGGAGTATTCTAAAAGCGACTCATGTAAACACCTTAATCACATTATTATCTTAATCAGAGTAAGGTCAATAATTAGATTACTGCTGTCCATGTAAATGTAGTCAATGATGGCAAGCCATCTTGGTCCAGATGCAGCAAAACCAACTGGAATATTTTCCTTTCTCCAAACATAATTCCTCTTGTTTAAATTATATATATATATATATATATATATATATATATATATATATATATATATATATATATATATATATATATATATAGGTATCATATAACCACAAAACATTTTCCAATAGCTTTCTGGCTTGACCATGTGAACCTTAGCAAACTGTAGAACCGCAGCAGGGTTCTTTTTGGAGAGCAGTGGCTTTCTCATTGCAACCCTGCCATGCACACCATTGCTGTTCAATGTTCTCCTCATGGTGGACTCATGAACATTATCATTAGCCAATGTGAGAGAAGCCTTGTTCTATAAATAAAACAGAGTGCTCATTCACAACTAATTGTCATCTCATTGATTGAAAACACCTGACTATATGTGAACCTCTAGGATTAGCACTTAATTTGTAGGTGAAATTACTTTTGCCACCCACAGATATTTTCCTCAATAAATAAATGGCCAAGTATAAAAAATTTTGTCTCATTTGTTTAACTGGGTTCTCTTTATTTACTTTTTTTATTTAGGATTTGTTTGAAGCTTCAAAAACATATAATGGTGCTTGAAAGTTTGTGAACCATTAGAATTTTCTATATAATGCTTCACAAATTTTCAAGCACCATATATATATATATATATATATATATATACTGACCATATATATATGGATTTTCAATTAAAACTACCACCATTAACAATATCAATGTCATCTTGTAGATTGCTAACTAGCTGACCCAAGTCTCATCCTTACCTCAGTACAACTGTGTCATATAGCTGCAATCCATTCTGAAATGCTTGCTGTCCCCACTTCTATGTTGGATTTCTCATTAATATAACACTGACCATAACTGGAAAATGGCCAGTGATCCTCTTTTGGTTTTAGCAGGTAACAGCTAGAACCTGACTTTTTCTCATTGAAACTGAGCTAACAACACTCCCCCCCATGGTGCATGAGGTGCATTATCACTTGAAATGATAAACACAACAAATAGTTCAATATAAACATATACTATACGGCCAAAAGCATGAGGAAACCTGACCATCCCAATCAGATGATGGTCAACCCTTTACAAAACCATGGAGATTAATACGAAGTTGGTTCTATGAAGCCTTTTTTCTGTTATAACAGCTTCCACTCTTCTGGGAAAGCTTCCCATTAGATTTCCGAACATGGCTGTGGGAATTTGCCCATTCAGTCATGAAAGCATTAGTGATGTTGGACAAGAAGTCCTGGTATGCAGTCAGTGTTCCAATTTATCCCAAAGGTGTTCAGTGGGGGTCCTGTGCAAGTGCTCAATTTTTCCAAACCAACCTTGACAAACAAGGTCTTTAAAACTCTTGCTTTTTTCAAAGGGGCATTGTCAAGCTGGAACAGGTTTGGGGCCCTCAGTGAAAGGAAAGCTTAATGCTACTGAATACTGTAGCATTCTAGACAATTGTGTGCTTCCAACTTTGTGGCAACAGTTTGGGTAAGGCCCACACATGGGTTTGATGGCCAGGTGTCCACATATTTTTTTGTCCCTAAAGTTTATTCAATGTGTTTCAGTGTTGTGGTTTCATTTAATGAGTAGCATAGAGAAGAGTCACATGTTCCACTCTTCTCTTCCAATGCAAAACACCACTACAGTGACTTACCCAACCAATTAATGTAAAAGAAAATAAATAAATAAATAATCTAATTCATCCAACAACTGCATGCATGTCTCTAATCACAGATGGACATGCACATCTGTCAACTGCCTATATCTGTCAAATCCCAGATGGATGCAAACAAACTTTGTCCAAGGAGCCTTGACTATTACAGCAAATTCTCTGCTGACTTTGTGGTATAATATATTTCTCATTCCTCCCTCATAGTCCTGTGTGGAGTTACTGAGGTCAGCTGAAGATGCCAACAAACAGCAGTCCTCAAGAGCTATTCACTTTTATCACCGGAGATATGGTCCAAGCAGTAACTGTAGCAAACTGCTGGGATTAAGGGGCTCAGCTTGGTGCATATCACTTGGTGTTTTAGGACTGCTGGGCCACTGGGCCAGCTGCACACCCAGTGTCTGACTCAAGCCCTCCCATGGGGATGCCTCGTACAGCCCGTTTTTTATTTAATTGAGTGAAGAAAAATCATCTTGCATTCCATAAGAGCATTATTCATGAGCTGGAACCTCATACTGCTGAGTATTATAGTAAAATCACTGCATGTACAAATCAAGTTCACTCTATGCTACAGTATAATGAGGCATCCCATTTATTAAGGTATGTTTTGTCGTGTACACATGCAGTTTAAGTGAATGCCACTAGCGGAGGTGTTTGGAATGCACAATTACAATAAGCAATCAGGTGCTTGCCCTTCTTTTTCTGTCACCTTCTCTGTATGCAAGTAACTAAGTGATGAGAGGGAAGAACCCATAGACAAACTCACGTGCATGCATGCACATGAAAGGGAGTTGGGGTGCATCCTGCTGTGTAGTGCCTGTGCTGTATGTGTGAGAGAGAGCAGTAGCGATGATGCCACATTGCTGGTAAGGACCAGAGAGTGGAGGAAGGGAGGAGAAAAGGAGGAATGATTAAGGAGAGAATGATTTATTTAACGGCTTTATTGATGTCTGCAGAGATAAGAAGGGAGTCATTTTCTCTTTCTTTTTTTTTCCCTCTGTCTTAGTCTCAATATCTGTCCTCTATCTCTACTGAGAGTTTCTTCCCACACTGTTTCCCCTTTTAATACATTTAATTCAGCTCAGAGCTGGGCTTTAAAAAACCCCAACGACATCTCAGTTTAAAAAGTCATATCTATTTACAAGTATTTTGAGGTGGCCTTCGAGAAATAGCCTGTTCAATCCTGTTACGTTATTTTACACCACACCAAATCTCTATCTCTTTTTCTTTCTTCCCCTCACTCTAACAAAGTAGCATGTAAGTGTGCTGCTGAGGATCTGAATTGACAGCATCTGTGCGAGAGTCTTTGCTGATGAATGAATTCCCCATTCTCCTCTCCATCTAAAGCCCTGCTTCAGCACTACTCGCTCTCATCCACTCTCATACAGAGTATCATCATTGAGAACTTCTCTTTGGACCTCTTCTATTAGCACTTATCAGTGCAGTGTGCATGTGTGTTCAGTGGCTTGACAAGAAGATCCACACGATCACTCCAAAAGCACACGCATGCTGATGGCACCAAATTACATACAACAAATTGAAGCTGGTTTACACCAAAAAAGTATAACTGATGACTCATACTGGTTTTAGTAAAAATAGCCAAGTAGAGTATTGAGTATAAAAAATAATAACAAAATAAAATAAAATAATAATAATAAATAAAATAATAATATATTTAATAATAATAATAATAATAATAATAATAATAATAATAATAATAATAATACATACATACATACATACATAACTGCATCTAATGTGTTTTGGTTCTATAACCCAGTGCTCCTTGGTTGACCATCTGCTAAACAGGAGACCATTATACATGACATCAGATCTCATACAGTGGTGAGAAAATGTAAGGATTATAATCTTGCAACTAATGGTGAAAAACAAGAATTACAATGTTTCAAAAATCAAAATATGTTGTGTAATTACTTACTCAAGTGAAATATTTTCACTAAACAAACTTTCTTCTAAGAAGACCCAGAACTCAGAATTCTCTTTACTCATCCAGTCAACTATTAATTCTCAAGGCTTTGAACAAATTTTCAAATGGAATCAAATTCTGTTGGCAAAAGAGTGCAGAGAATCTAAGGCAAAATTGAAAGTAGCGCATGTGAGTGAGAGGGAGTGATTTATTGCAATAGCTACAAATAAGTCTTCTGGCTCCACTGACAATTACATTATTAGCACTTGTGGCTTTCCTGAAGTATATCTCCATTCTCTATAGTGATTGGGCAGAAGTGATATGCTCCACTGAATTTGAACTACAGCAGACACATAGCCAGCAGGAATAAACCAACAAGCCTACTGTAAACTTACTTCACTATCTTCCTTCTCAGTCTCCACTACTTTGGTTTCTTCCATGTCTCCCCTCTCTTCTTGGTGTTGACCTATATTGCAGGCTCCTAGTGAGTGTTGCTCTATTAACGAACGCCGGTTGGCCCCTTTGATGCAAATCCAAATCACCAAAAAACACAGTGTGCCACTTCAGCTCTGTGCCCCATACAACAGCACATTTCTTTCACAAACCAAGTATCATCAGTGCTTACCACACACCCTCCCTGCAACAAACACTGCACATAATATACTAAAGTAGCACCAAGGACACAGGTTTATTTCACAATAACACCTCACAACCTCCACAATGGTTATGAAGCTGCGTGCTGGCACTGCTATTAGTCTCTGTAAGCCTCTAATTTGATGACAGAATCTACCTAACCTCTCTATCAGTAAAGCTTACTAACACTTTGACATGGATAAGGGTGAGACAGAAGGAGAAAAATAAAGAAGAGAATTTACAGGGAATGGCAAAAAAAACAAAACATGATGCACCATTTATGTGCAAGGGAAAAGGGCAGATTTAATTTAAAAATTGGCACTCGTTCCTGATTTCTGCAGATGAAAGCTCATAAATGAAAAGGACTGGCCCCATGCCTGGCATGGAAATAAGAAAGTTATGAATAATGCTTAGGTTTCAATCACCAGGTCTGTTTATATTAAGGTGGATTAATATAGCACCTGCATGAAGAAACACATGGGCACACACCAAGGCAGACACACCCTGAGAGAGCTGCTGCTATTCTTCTGTTCCTTTTCAGCAAGCACCTTTTCAAAAGGCTGCATGGCAAGTGTCCACAGGAAGTCAGTATAGGTCATTAGCAGCAACCATGTTTCCATTTGAGCACTGTGGCTACTGAGTCGGCTGCTGATTTACAGGCTGCTGGTAATCATGAAATGGCTCTTTTGTTAATGAAAATGGCCAATAGATCCTTGCACCACTTAGGAACCAGTGCTTCCAACATACATCATTCATTGGTAAATATGCGTAGTGAAGGAGGCAAATGAACCACAACAAAGCTGACCAGGTCAGCAATAAGAATGAACAAACTGGGTCAAAATGGAGGTGAGGAAATCACCATGTCATGAGCAGTAAGTAGCCCTTCATCAAATGGGATCTACTGTGTATTGGAAGGGATAAGTTTTGTGGATGTGTCAGCTAAGTAAATGTCGCATTTATTCTACCCTGACACACTAGAAGGGCCAGCTGAGTTCAGCAAGTTTGCTAACTCTGTTCTGACCCTGGGGAGGTATAGTAAGTTTCTCCTCCCCACCCATGTTTCTCTCCAGACATAAATATTTAAAGAGTCAATAGTCTCTTCTGCTTTCTCTAAAGTTCTCTTTATCTCTCTCTCTCTCTCTCTCTCTCTCTCTCTCTCTCTCTCTCTCTCTCGAGTCTCTTAAGATATCAGCATTTAGTTGATTGAGGACTGAATAATCCAGTCTCCCCAAGAGTACCCTCATTTACAGTCATGGGTGTAAATGCTGGGTACAAAGAAAGGGTTTTTATTTCTACTGTGGGTCTTGGAGTGTTTCCTCACTGCAGCTATTCATGGCATTAAATTATGAAAAGGACTTCTAAATGTTGTTGAATCTTAATTTTAAACACATTTAACATGTGTTTAAATAACATAACTATTTACCAAACCTATTACCCAAAAAATTATCAACTGTATAAAATACTATCTAAAATATTTGTAAGACCACTGAATTATGTTTTATTTCTGATTTAAGGTGTCATCCTCATTCTCTCGGTCCTGTAGGTTGATTGCCTACACTAAATTGCCCCTACGTGTAAACGAGTGTGAGATTGTGTGAGCTTGGCACTGTGATGTACTGTTAGCCCATCTATGGTGCGTTCCCTGCCTTGTGCCCCATATTCCCGGGATAGATTCTGGATCCACCACAACCAGGATAAAGCAATAAATGAATCCTCATTCTCAAGACGACTCAAAAGCTGTATCATGCTTTAGCTCACATGATAAGAAATGCTCTGGCACCCCAAATAATCATTAAAGAAAATACAACTTGATCACTCTTGTGTCTGTGTGAATATGTATGCTACCTTCCCATAGCTTTACAACAATTACTTGTTGACCTTTAAGTGTTGAACCCAAAGATCAGTCTTCATTTCTTGTTTTTTATGCACTGCTCTCATTTCAGAGGGATCCCTGCTGTTTTGGTCTCTAGGCTTTTGAGCCTTGAGATTACAGCATTGAATACTACTGTAGCATAAATGTGACTGTGGAGAGCTTTCCTCCTGTGCTGTTTTCTCTATAATAGATTGAGAGCTCCAGCAGGCAGACTGTGGTCTCTGGAGAAGGGAACAGACATTACACTGCGAGCCAGAGGGCCTTAATGAAGTGAACTGTGCTCTCACAGAGTTAATGAGAGAGTGAACTCACCACTGGAGCAGTCCAGTCCTCCCCAGCCTGGCTCACATTGACACGTATCAGGGGACACACAGCGGCCATGGGCGCACTCTTCTGTACACAGAGCTATCAGAGAGAGAGAAAAAGAGGTGCTTAATGGTCAGCCATACAATATTCACAATAGTGTGTGCCAGAGACACTGGAATCTGCCCAAGCAGTCTGATGCAAGAGATGTGGTGATATCATTCAAATAGGTACTGACATAATAAAGTAGGCTGGATTAAAGAGTGTACTGACTTTGGCTTAAAACTCTTAACATTAATAATTTTGAAAACTAAATGTCTTTATCCATGTGGTGGATAAGTGTCCAATCTGGCCACAGGCCAAAGCTGGCAGTCATCTCTTTGTGACCCTTCTGAACACGACCACTCTCATTGGCACTTTCATTCAAAAACATATTAAATACTGAATGACTCTCTAAGAGCTTATGTCCTTGGTCAGGTTAACACAATGTGTCTCTCTAGCTCTGTCTGAAAAGAGCTAAAGTAAGCTACAGCAGGCACTGATAAACGAGCTGTAAATCTCTTCAAATTTGATCAGGCTGCATTCTGCCCAATCTCTAATGCGTCTCCTGCATGGGCTCCAGCACCATTTACCCAGCACGGAGCTTTCCTGATCACTCCTATTGAGAAACATGGCTGCCAATTGATTGGCCAAATGCATTAGTATTCCTGGCCCCCGCTTTTAGTCATAGGTTCGGATTCAAGCTGGTAATAAAATGACCTACATGAAGGCTTTGCCATGGTGACAGCTTTCCCCGGTGTTGTTATTCTTTTTTTCTTTGCCTCATAGGACTTGCCTTATTTAAAATATTTTTTTTTTAAAGATGGGAGCATGGGGATGTGCATTTGGCATGAATAATGTTGAGATAATGAAGGTCACCTGGCCAGCAGGACTCAAACAGACATGCTCTTATCTGAGGCAGGAAACACTCAAGCCCTGAAGTTTCCAGAACAAATCACTATGGTTGGAATCAACATTTACTCTCACTCAAAATATGGACAGAAGGAGACTATACAGGAAAAAAATAACATGTGGTGTTTGAATTTTGACTTCGACATGCAAATGTTTGTTCAGAAGGGATAGATATAACTTTTTCCATCATAAAATTAAAATATATCAATATAACAGGGAAAATATGACTGAAATAGGACTAATGTATGAAAGGTGTTGCAGTGCAACTTCACAGCAGCCCAGCTTTATACTACAATATAAGCTGCATTAAAATGTCTCTCAGTAAAGCCTAATATTTCAAGTTCCATCACATACACAAGAGCCTGAAGTATGGCACAAATCTTAAATGTCAGCGCCTCAGGAACAGGAGGAAACACTGCCAAATGGAGCGAACATACTATGTGCAATGCATATTTATGAAAAACTTTACATAGAATATTTTTTATATATTTGAAGGCATGTAGAGTTCCAAGATTATAGTACCTCAAGAAATCAAGATAACTCAGATCTGAAAGCTCCACTTGGAGGATGAAGACACAATTGCTGACATTATTTGTAAAAGCACGTTGAATTCATTGTAAATTGTAAATTTCTTGTTTTTTAATACAGAGCTAATAATCTAAACATAGATTGGTCTAAATAAACAGTATCTGTCAAAGAAATAAACATCTCTATGTGTATGTTTGTATGTGTGTGTTTTTATTCAGCTGGCACTCCCTTCGGCTGGCTGCAGTAGACAGAGCAGGCAGCAGGCCTTGGACAGCATGACTATGGATTATCACTCAATCAGGCTCAACTGGGCCTTCAGCACTGAACACAGACACAAAGAGGTGAGATAGGAGAGCTAGAGAGAGAGAGAGAGAGAGAGAGAGAGAGAGAGAGAGAGAGAGAGAGAGGGAGGACAGAGCAGAACACCCAAAGGACAGAAGCACAAATTGCAGAAATGCTCAACAGGCAGAAATGTTAAAACTTGACACTGCCAAATAATGGTGCATGGATTTACCCAGTAATCACAACTTAGTGTTGAAGCATACAAAAAAGCCATCCCTTGACATTTTGTGCTGACGGAGACACCATCCATCCATCCATTTTCTGTATCACTTATCCTACACAGGGTGGCAGGGGAGTCTGTGGCCTATACCAGGCAGGGGACACCTACTCACACACCTACTCACACACTATGGAAAAGGAGAGATGGCAAAACATCCTACAATGCATGGCTTTGGACTGAGGGATTGAAACCAGAGTACACAGAGGAAACCCCTGCAGCACGGGGAGAAAATGCATACTCCACACACACGGGGAGAAGCACAAATTGAATCCCAAACCCTGGAGGTGTGAGCCAAACATGCTAACCACTAAGCCACCATGCCCCCCACAACAGAGTCACCAAATATTGTCTTATATTTCTTAATGGAATCATTAGGATTAGTGAAAGAAATGAGCACACTGCCACACCTAATCCAACTGTAATTATGAATGATTGCTACAGTCCTCAATTTCTGATTAGCTGGAAGCTGGGACGTGTACATAAATCTTTTCATTGGATGGAAGCTGATATGTCGGTCTAACATATCTTTCTCCATGAGATCCAAATGGATGTACATTTCTATAATCTTACATTTTAATTAAAATTCAATGAGTCATACTTGCTTATGAGAGAGATTCAATGGATGCTGGGAGAAAATTGAGTCTTTCATTTAGATAAAAAGCTAATCACACTCATTACACTGAAGTGTTATCAGACCATGTAATAATTGGTGATTGCCATGTAGCATTAATAGATTGGATATTCTTCAGTGAATTCATCGGAAAAAAAAAACATATAAGAAAAAAAAACTATTGAGCTTGTAACTATTTAACTCTAATCAGATTCTTACTGGTTCTCTAAAAGTAAACAAGAACTACTCAAGAGAGGAAATGATTGAGTTCCTTTACTTCACAAAAACACATTGTACAAGATATCATTTTTTTTAAACAATGAAAGAAAATTGTGTCTGATGTCATTGTCCACGGAGCTCACTTAATTCACCCCAGCTGATGATAAACATCTTATTTGAAATCCATGGTTTTAAAACTACAAATAGATGTCAAAACAAAAGAGCAGAAAACCAAAGGCAGCAAAATCCGTATAAAAATGAGGTCTCATAATCTCAGCCATCATTAAGATGTTAAATCTACTTCTGTCTGGTGCATGAGGCTTTATTAAACCTTCTTGGTCTAATTCTCCTGCAAATAGCAGCAGAATGTCAATCATTTCATTAAAGCTGTATTGCTAAGCAGTCAACACTTTCCCACTCTCCCATCCAGATGGTAGAAGGTAAAACGCATGGAGGTTGATGTAAAATCTCCAGAGCATGGAAATCTCAATCTAGATTAATTTCCCACATTTTTACAGTTAAAACTTTTTTACATATGTCTAATAAATACACAGAACATAAATTTATGGTGTGAAATGGCAGAAATGGTCAAACAAAGGCTTGGGACTAAAGAGGAAATGCACATTTAGTGATAAATGTTGATAATGAAGACTATGTTAAAACAGGTAAATATTGTGACAGGTAATACAGATTAATGTGACAGATTAATACCGCTCACATGTATTCCATGTTTCTTACGATTGACTACAGCTCCTATAACATATATACAGTACTGATATATACTGAAACAAAAAAAAACCTAGATGTATGATGGCCATTCAGTCAAGAATGCAAAAAAGAAGATAATCATGTCACATGGACACACAATTATTTATACATTCTGTTTTAAAAACATAAACTACCTGGCAGTGTACACATTACCTGCAAGAATGATCTGTTCTTGAGTAAATCACAGTCATTCAAGACACAGCAGGCACATTTACTCTGTTCACTCTCAATAACCCCAACATTAGTGCTGGGCAGAGCATGACAGTGTTTCAGCAGGTCCTGATTAAGGCTTTAAAACAGTCTGAAAAAAAGTCCATTGGTCTTTGCCATCTCATGAGTTATAGCACAACCTTACAATTTAGCAGTCCCACATGGCACAGATTCTCTGCTAGTAGAGAAAAAACTGCTTAACAACGGCACTTATGAGAAGATAAAACCTAACTTTTAATTTGAGCAGAAAAGCAAAGATCAACACCTATGTAATGAAAATGGTTCTAATACAGACTTGTGTCCCTGAGCGCTAAGTATCGGCACTGCTACAAAGCTCTTAATCCTGCCGGTGAGAACAGCAGGATTAACCACAGAGCAGAACCAGCAGAAACCTGGTGACTGCACACCTGCCCTGAGCCCCCCACCACCATGCGCACACGCACACTCAGACACACACACACACACACACACACACACACACACAGACACACACACACACACACACACACCTTAATATTTTACTAGTTCCACAAACAAGCATGTATTAAAACCTAACTAATGTACTAATGATGAATTAATACATGCACTAATGCTTAGCACATGAGGAAATAATGAAGCATATATATTAACAGCCAAAAGAGTCATATATGAATAGCCATTAATAATAGTAATAGTCGTTTTGTTTATTAAAGTATTCCTTTTGTTTATGAAGTATTCCTAAATATCATTTACATCATTACCAGACTTTTTGTACACAGTGTAAGTTAACCCAAATTAAGGTAAATTAAGACCTTTCTGTATTTTTTGTTTTCCAGCATTCCCAATTGGATCCCCAATCCCCAAATGCAGTATATTATATATATATATATATATATATATATATATATATATATATATATATATATATATATATATATATATATATATATATATATATATAAACATATATTAAATATACATAATTGTATCTTTTTCACCAGTGGTATAAAATATGTAAAAAATAAATATAACAGGGATATTTAAAAATAAATAAATAAATAAATGGCAGTCCTCTGTCCTGAAGACTTTGCCATGTTTGAAAACTTTTTTTATTTATTTTTTATTTTATTTTTTACCTCTGACTGTTACAAAGCACTGACACAGGAGACCACTTAAAAAATACCAAATAATAGATAACTACTCCAGAAAGAAGCCATGCTTTATCATCAACACCTGAATAAACAGAATCAAGAATTCTGTGAATTCAGTGTTCTAAAATGACCTTGACACACAACTTTAATTTTGGCCTTGAAAAATACTCTATTAGAATATTCCTTCATCTATACAGTGTGCTTGAATAGATCAACCTGCTGTGAGATTTTCACTAAACACACACACATTATATATATATATATATATATATATATATATATATATCATGGTACAACAATGAAGTGGGCTGATTTTGATCATGTTGTCTCAAAGCAACATCTTAATAGTGAATTGAAAATGGCAAAGTGTCCCAACAATTTAAATAGCCCAAATAACCTAAAGTTTGCGTTAGCTTACATTGTATACAAAACAGGCCATTAATAATGTAAACGATCTTTATTAATAATTCAGGTCAACATATTAATTAGCAGAATGAGTAGGATTAATGAATAATTATGAGTAATGTAGACAAATCCTTATATTTCCATTATTAATAAACATTTATAAATGACTCATCCAGCTGTTAATGCACACCCTTCCTTATTTATTCATTGTTTCATCATTATGAAAGCGTGGACCTAATTATTAATATAATATTCCTTTTGGAACTTATAGAAATCTATTAGAAACTACCTCCATCACCCCCAACAACACACATAAAGTCTGACACGCAACCAAAAATAATAAATGAAGGCCAGAGGAGAAAGCTACACGTGGGTAGAGTCTCTATTTATGCTCATTCCAAAATCATCACAGACGAATTGGTCATATCACAGGCAGATGAGCTTTTTCAGCAAATCTGTACTTTGTAGTTAACACGGGCATGCTATGGTCAATACCAGAAAATAGCTCGATGCACAAGTGAAAAAATGACTAAGGAGAATGAAACTAGGAAACTTACAAATGAAGAAAATTAGGGCTCTTAGAAAGTCAGCAACTGTGGAGATAACCTTATTTGTGATGCTTGCAAGAAACATCATTTTAATCTCTTTTTCTCTCTAAAATATACAGTATGTATATAATCTTGGGTGTGTTACAAATATGGCTGTACAGTGTCATGGTTTCATGGTTAGTCAAATAGTATAATCAGGCAACTACCTCACCATTGACTTTTTCAAAATACAGGTTAAAATGTATTTCCTCTATTATAGTCTACTCCTTCATTTTTATTATTTTTGTCATTTTTTTTACCTGAAAATTATTTTTTCCTTACGAGTTGGTCTCATCCCTTTTGTGCCCACCTGTGACTCCCCAAAAACTTCACAGAACCCTCCCTCTATACTCCCACTAAATCATACTACAGCAACCACTGTTTTCGCATGCAAGGAATGCAACTACATTGTATGCCCTTTGGCTGTGTAAGCTGCTATGGTTGTGAACGAGTTACATTTCTACCTCTGCTGCCACTCCTAGCATGTTCATAACATTATCATACACATCAGCTATCACAGAAGAATATGGCATTGCTGAGCAGAAATGAAACAACTATCTACTTATGGCTAAGCAATGCTGCACTCTGCTACATTAGTTAGATTTGTTTTTTGCTCAACATGTTCAACATAACACCCACAGTAACAAATCACATTTCTTCTCCTTCTTCTTCTTCTTCATCTTAATCTTTATTATTTCTTCACATGTCAAGTTGCAAATTCTGATTCCAGTGATAATATCTTGATATTCCTTCATTCACTCATGTTCAGTAAGAGTTTTATCCTGGTCATGGTTGTGGTGGATTTTGAGTCTATCCCAGGAACACTGGGAAGGAGGAAGGAATATACCTTGAATGGTTGTCATTCTACTGCAGGGCACCCACATTCACACACCTTATTTACAATAACTCATCCACCTACATTTGGGAGGTGGGAAGACACAGCAGAACCCATACAAACATGCAAAACACTGCACAGAGAGTCACCCAAGCTCAGTATTAGAGCAGGAACCCTGGAGCTATAAGGCAGCAGGTATACTTGCTGTACCACAGTGCCACCACATCTTGGCATTATTATCACTAATAACTTCATAATTTGCTGATCAATAAGATCAGTTCTATAAGCTGAAGGGAAAACTCAAACTCTGCCAGGACTGCACCAAAACTGCTCTACTCAAATATTAGGCAATTTGATAAAAAAAAATACAAATAAACCTCATGAGTCAAAGTCCCAGGTCCCTCACTTCAGTCTTGGGTTTTCCCAAGCTTTCTTACTTTTGACCTACTAAGGAGCTTGTTTTCACACTGTCACCATTGGCTTTCTCACTGGGGATAAAGGCACACCTAAAGCTGCCTTGATCTGTACTGTTAAACATCTAAAATTCTATTCTAATCTCAAAAGACAGAAATAATATTTATGTGCTCAGTGTAGTAACTGCTAGCATGATATTTTGGGAGTTACTGTGCGCTAATGAAAACATTATTGATCAATATCAATGTTGAACAATGTTAAAGCAGTTTCCTTGCTTAGCTGCAGCTAATCCCATAGCTGATACTTAGGCTGAGCTTTTAGACTAAAGGCAGAACAGAGCCCTGTTTCTATCAATACGTACAAAAAGATCATCTTTTAACTCAGTGGAAAAAAGTTGAAATTGACACAGATCTTCTCTTGTCAGTCACAGAGCTACAGTCTTGATAAGGCTTGGGCTGGGCAAAATATGTGGAGTATAGAGAATACATTTGGTGCACAAGCTGTTTTCTCTATATACTCCATATAAATAATAAAGAGCTTCCAAATCAAACAACAAAGGGTGACATGTCATCTGCTCTCAGCATAATGACAGTGGCACAACAACTGTTGGGTTTCTATGTCTATTTCATCAAAATGAATAAAATTCTCTTTGAAGGAACACAGGAAATAAGAATCAATTGAAGAATTAATGCGACCATAGATAACTGCATTGTAACGTTGTAATCAGCATACAGGCTGTCAGTGGCTTATTTTTCTTTCTAGATTTTATTGAGCTGAAGCTCAGTTTAATGGCTGCTGCAGCTTACACAGGGCTAGTAAAAGCAGTTCAGCATGGTTCCATGATTTTTCTCATTGTTCTAGGTATTCAACTGGAGAAACATGCAATAATTAACTTTGAATGATTCAAATGAGCTCAAAGAAACCGTGTGGAATATACTGTATTCCCTTTATGCACTGATAATGAACCACCAGCTACAGTTTAGAGGTGGAAAAAATTCTAAACCCTTATTTGTTTAAATTTTTTTAAATACAAATTATTCTTACAATTCTTTAAAGTACTTTTATCATGTGCAAGTAAGAAGGCAACTACATGAAAACCTGTAAAGAGTTCCCCTGGATGGGAAACTGACACAGTAGTTTAACTGAGGTGAGAGAGTCTTTGCAGAGACACAATACCAGGTTCTTATTGGATTAGCTCATGCTGATCCTTGCTTATGATCACCCATACCTGATCATCATTCAAAAATTTATTTGGCTAGATGTATTGTACATACAGTCTCATGAAAAAAATAGAGAACTGGGTTAGGGTTTTTTCTTTGCGTGTTCTGCTCTTGAAGTCCTCTTTGAATGGTGGATTTTGGTACTTTCATCCCTGCACTGAGGAGGTTGTTGTTGTCACTGAATGTTGTTTTTGGGTTTTTATTTACAGCTCTCACAATGTTTCAGTCAACAACTGCTGTTGTTTTCCTTGGCCAACCTGTTCCATGTCTGGTTGTTAGTAAACCACTGGTTTCTTTCTTTAACAGGACGTTTCAAATTGTTTAATTGGTTATGCCATGCCGAATGCTTGTGCTCTGAGATATTTTCCCTTTCCTCCCATAGACAGCACTCTGGTCTTCACGTTGGTTTATCCTTTTTGACAACAAATGCAGTATTCACAGGTGAAACCCAGAAGCCTGTTTTACGAAGCGATCTGAACAAACTCAGAGTTACAGAGTAAGTTTTCAGATGACAAAGCCAAACAAATCTAAGCCACGTTAATTAAGGTTAACAGGTTTAATGCTTAGGTTTAGGACAGGAATAATGCCACCGCATGACATGTATTACTCGCAAAGAACTGCAAAGCAACACATACAGTTGCGGTACAGTAAGAACGTGGTTTTGGCGTGTCAGATTTTTAATGCACAGCTCAAGAAGCCGGCAGAGATAAACTGTACCATCTGCCCAAAATCTGCATCTTTCATTCAGATGGTGATCAGGAAAAGTCAGCATAAACACGTGAACACGTGGCTTAACTTGCATGCATCATATTTATATCACTTTGCTCACAGCTGATAGGTCCAATTTGGGTTTGAGTTTTCTTACCAAGAATAAGACCTGCTCAGGAGCAGGTTAGCCATGGAACATAAGTTACCATGGAACATAAAACCCACTAAAACCCAATCTACCTGTCGAGACCGAAAAAATTGAGTTTGCTCAAACTTACCTGCGTAGCAAACTAAACCAGCTTCATGAAACAGGCCTCAGGGCTTAACCAAGAGTAGACATTCAGAGATATTAAGTATTTAAACAATCAATCTAACAGGGCACATCTGGGCAACAAGAACCACCTGTCAGTCACATGTTCCTATATTTTTGATCACTTGAAAAATGGATGGGATCAAAAAAATGTGCCACGATCTAATTTGTTTAACACATCTAAATGTAAATATTAGCAAGTGAGAGCTGAAATTTTAATTTATTGTCTCATTCATCTTTTGATCTCAAACCCAAATGTCTTCACTGAATAACAAAATTTTAAAAATTTTGCCTACTCATTCCAATACTGTTGAATTGGGCCTGTATATATGGATGGTGCAGTGACGCAGTGGGTAGCTTTTCCACGTCAGAGCTCAAGGGTCCTGGGGTCAATCCTGAGCTTGGGTCTGTTCAGAGTTTTGCATGTTCTCTCTGTGTTTGTGTGGGTTTCCTTTGGGTTCTGTTTTCCTCCCTCTGTCCGAAAACATGGAGGTGGTGGATTGGTTATGCTAAATTACCCATATGCGTGAATGTGTATATGAACTTTGATGGACTGGCATTCCATCCATGGTGAATTCTCCCACCCTGCACCCAGAGTTACAGGCATTAGCTCCAGATCCTCAATGACCCTGTCTAAGATAAAGCTGTTTTACAAACAACTTAGTACATCAGGCTGTCCTTTTTGCCACAGGTCTTTGCAAGATCTATAATGTTTATACTGAATTACTTTCATGCTTTCCATAGTCTTCTTGTATATCCTACACTCTATGGGCTATATTCAGTTAAGTCAATATTTATGCTGGGAAAGCTTCATGTGCTCAGAGATGGGTTATGCATGTGCTTATAAGTCGATTTTCTGAGTGTGGCATTCAGATTATGCAAATTACCTGCATGTAGTTGCCTCCGAAGTTGCCAGAAATTTCTTGAGTAGAAACATCCAAGATGGGGTTGTTCAAAACTATCTAGACCACAGCCTTAAAACAAAAGAACTTGCCTTTAAACCTCCCAAAAATAAAGGAAATAGCATTTCTGTTTTCTTTTTGATCCTTTTTTATATGTTTGCTGTCAAATGTAATATCATGAAAAAAAGCAAGAGACAATTAAAACATTTTTAAAATTATATACTAATATGATGAGATATGAATGAGAAGATGACAAGCATTGGATGAAAAACATCTAACAGAATGCTAGAGTACTACAAATATATTGGTGCATGAATAATTGTAGTAATAATTATCATCACTGCAAATTTGATTTCATTTAACAATATGGCTTCCACATTCATTATTCATAAGTTCATAAAGTAGCACTTGATCCAGCACATATTATAAATATATTTTTTATTTTGGGTGCTGACAGTTAATTGTGAACACAATTTAATGAAACCATGAGAGTCAGGAAGTCACGAAGTCAAGATATCGTAACGTCTGCACAGGATGTAGACTATTTTACCATACTTTTCATTCGCTATTTTGAGTTGCCTAATTAATAGAAGTATGTTTCTGTTAATTTGATGCACTCTCCTGTAAGGAAAACATGCAAAGCATAGTTTGAAGGATAAGCTGGCCAGGCTGTCATCTGCTACTTACAGATCACTTTAAGATAATTTGTAACATTTCGTTACAAAAATTGATCATCGTGGCAAGCATGGGACTGACACTCCAATAATCTTTGACTAAGTTGCCATCGCCTCAGGTGTCCACATGAGAAAAATAATTTTTAATCCTTTTTTATTATTTTTATTATTTAATAATAATAATAAAAAATATTATTAAAGTCTAATAAAAATACTAATAATTAGTAAGTATTATCAGGGTCAATAATTAATAATTAACAGGGTCATATTTGTGTATTTAATACATTTATTTAAACTAAATAAAATCTTTTAGGTCAGAATCATGTGTACTGTTTTAGGCAAAACCAAATTCACATGCACTTCTCCTGAAGTCTGCAGATACATCTGAGATCTGAATACCTGTATGTGCACAATTTCTGCTTTAAATCCTCACTATGCATGTATAATTTGTATTATTATAGGTTTGTCGATGTGTCAATGGTTTGACGCTTCCTGTCTGTGTTGAAAATAATCCCTGGAAAAGCCTCAAAGGACACACTCAGCACTTCTGTCCTTCCACTTGAGAATCTAGATGTTACAGATGCTTCAAGATCAGCAGAGTGATGGACTAAGTCAATCAATTTAGCTCAGGTTCCTGAAGCTGCAGAAATCTTCAGAAACCTACTTTCAATTTTGACACTTAGAGGTTTCGATGCTAAATTCAGCCTAGATCCAAGAATTCTATTTAAAGATATTGCAATGTACATCATTCCAGGAAAATTCCATGTTACTTCACACACTAGGAAGCAGACAGAGCATTTCACCACAGCGGACAATAGGCATTCCCAGTGCCTGCGTGCTTTTCATCAAGACATACAATATGCAGAGAACGTACGACACTGCAATCATCACAGGTTAGTCCAACAAGAGAAGGAAACGAACAGCAATCCTGGGCGCATACTAAACAGATATCCATCATGGTTAATAATGTTGAGTAGCCGTGGATGGATCAAATCCTATTATTTATTATGCTACGTGTGTTGATTCTTATCTCCTCCCTGGAGCTCAGTGAGATTGTCATTTACTCCATCACCTTGACACAGTGCTAGGTGAGGTCCTTTCACTAGGAGATTTGTCAAACAACTGCTGAACCATATCCTCTGAGGTCTTGGCTGACTGATAGGATCCACTCACTCATGATTAAAGTGAATTAGGTGAAAAACAACTCTGGTATGTATGCGAAAGGAGCACAAAGAGCCAACCAAACACATTCACAAATCCAGAAAACTACGTGGTTGTGAGGGAAATGCAAATGTCTAAGATCTTCTGAGCATGAAATTCTCAATCAAATTTCACTTTTTAAATATAACCCATTATAAAATATGTATGATAAATACACAGAACATTCTATTTACGCTTTTAAATAGTAGATGAAACCTGGGAATTAAAGTTTAAACATTGTTTATTACTCTCTTACAATGGGAATGAGAGCAGTGTATTCTGAACGAAAACCACAAATAGGAACATCTTATTCTCAAACTGATCATTTCTGTAAATAATAATAAAAAAAAAAACCCTGATAAGTACCAGTGTTGCTCTGAAGACTGCAGAACATGAGCAGGGACAATAATGCAAGGAACAAATTATGGACAGAGGAGCAGAATTGGATCTATATGCATCTGAGTAATGGCTAAGAGCCTGATGCATGCCTCCAGAGGGACAAGATGGGAAAGTTAAAGGCTTTAGAGGGCATCGCTCAAGAAGGCAGAAGAGATGAATACTTTTATCATTGCCATAACTGCGCACGAGAATGGGGGAAAGTGGGTGGTGTTGATTTAATGGGAAATTAGTTTGTAAAAATGCAAAGAGGCACTCACGGACACACAAGTCACCACTCTCAAAGTAGCCCGGGCAGCACTGTGAGCGGCGACGGTACATGGTCCGTACACCTCTCCGGTATGCTGTTTTGTAGCTGATCCTGAAGTGAATATACATACACACAAGTAAAAGGGGGGAAAAGCATTTATAGAAAGGCAAGTAAATTCCTGTAGAGCACATACAGATAAAGAGATAAAGCCAACTAGCAGCAAGTTACTACTACACTCCCTCTCTCTGTTTAGTTGAAGCTGGCCTTTGATCCCTAGACAGATTAATTAAACATAATTACTTAATATAATTAAGGAATTTGAAACAATCATTAAAAAGCAGCAGGTGAAGGACACCTCCCTTTCAGGTTGAATATTGCAAGGCAGTGACTCACTGACTTCAACGTTTTTATCTGGGAACGTCAATGATAAAGACTTTAATGTGGCTATTAAATCTGATGCAGCACATGAGGACAGTCAAAAGGCTATTTCCATTTTGGCTATGACCGCTGCAATCACTGTCAGTTACATTAGAATAGTGCTATTATACAGAGGCATACTCAGCAGCCCTTTCTTGGTAGCTTGTCACGATTGAGAGTGGGGTCAGGGGGTCAGTATCAGGGTCGGACTGACAGAGAAGCTTACCTGTGTCTGGTGCACTTGAACCAGTTGAGTATGTCCGTGCATCTGGTGTAGTAGATCTGGTCAAAAGGATGTGCGTATGACTCCTGAACTGTCACTGCATAGCTGATAGAAGAGAACGGAAGAAAAAGTAGAGTCAAATACCTATTGATTGATTTCACTCATTTTGCCTTCACAGGTTTTCTGTCAGACTGAATTAAAAGGGCCCTGGCAACAAACCAACAAATGATTTGAGATGTCAGAACCTGCTAAGAGACGTGAATAATCCATGGATCATTTGTAGTATAAACATTTATTTGTGTTGTAAACTGCGCTTTGATTAGATCAGTATTATACTTGAATACAAACACTTCGTTTTCCATAATTGCTCAATTTGATTCCTGTTCTTCCCAAAAAATCAAGATGAAATGAAAACTAATGTTACATCTCCTTTCCAAACATAACTTCAGAACTACAAAGAATGCATAATTAAGTCATTCATCTTCAGTAACTGCTTTATCCTAGTCAGGACGGCAATGGATTCGGAACACTAGATGTGACTTGGGAATCTACCTTGGATAGAAAGCCATGAGAAACTCCATACTGACTGTAACGCAAGCTCACGCTTAAACCTGGGACCCTAGGGATGTGAGGCGGCAACGCTACCCATTGTGTCACTGTGCTGTCCATGACAAATGCTTTTTAATAAAAAAAAAATGCTTTACTCTCTATTTTTCCTTAAATTGCAGCCAACAATATGACACCAAAATCCTCCCAAAAAAATACCTCTCTTCAGTGCGGCACTATGTAATCTTATATATGCCAGCATTCTTCCCCAACGATACTGTGAAAAAATAACTCTGCTTATTTTTCATAACTGACATTCCCTTGCACAACTCATAATTATTCCAGGAATATGCTTGCAAAGATTGATTAAGGCAGAGTACATTGATCAATTTGAAGCCTGTTTCATTTTTAGAAATGTATCCTTACACACACACACACACACACACACACACCTACAAACTTAAGATCAATACTGTCCTGAGCATTTACTGATTGTAACTGATCTCCAGCAAGTTTTGCCATATCAACACTCCTCAAACACTGTCCTTCACGTCCTGTCAACTGTCTCAAAATGTCAATACAATCAGGAACCGTAAGAAATCTAAAACTCTTATTAGCTGTGTGATGCTTGCCAAGTATGAATATGCAAGCAGTGTTGGGCATTCAACATTTCTATTCTGAAACTAAATGACAAAAGGTTAAGTAGCAACACAATACAACAGGACAATGTTTTGTTAGGGCACATCTGACACCAATGTTAAACCCTTTAATATGTAGTTTTAAGACTTCCTTCCATTTTTAGACATAATGAAATTGCCAACCAAAGGAAGGTAGAGGTATATAAGAGAGACAGATCTTAGTCCTCAAAGAAGGAGCTGAGATTTAAAATACAAGCTGCTATAAACAAGTTCATTGTTTGAACAAGACAACTGAGCATGCAGAAAAATAAAAACCCCAAACAATTGTTAGCTGCAGTATTAAAGACTCAGTTCTTCGGTCCAGCATACATGCTCTGTGGCATTAAAGCTTATAAAAGGGTAACCAAATCTCAGGTGATTTGCCTTGCCTGTCTGCTGAAATTTTGCCTGTAGTCAGAATACACTGGAGCAGCTACTAGACACATGACATGACTGTCTGCAGCATGCAACTAACAATTATTTTGATAATCAATTCATCTGTCGATTATTCCTTAAATTGACCGATTAGTTGGATTAAAAGGCCAATTTTTATTTTCAGTATTTTTCACATTCTGCCGGATTTTGTCCTTCAAACATTGTGCAAATTGAAAAATTTATTAAAATGTACCTATGTGGGCTATGCTATACATTGTGCAAAGGATAAAAAAAACCAAATCAAAATAAATATTTTAGTCAGAGTTATTGTGCTTCCCTTCTATTGCGTGCTGTTTGATTGACACGCATGCGTGGACACACGCTCATTCAGTGAAGTTTAACGGAGACTCCCTCGCTGTCAGGACGTGTTTTTATGTAAAATGGAATTACTGGCACAAATTTCTAACATTTACAGATAAGGATATAAAGGTAAAAATGTAATTTCTGCACTGAAGAAATCATGTCTAGACATCACAGACCCAACTAATCGATAATGAAATTCGCTGTTGATTATTTTAATTATCAATTATATAGTTGTTGCAGCCTTTCTTTCTAGTGAATCTACTCCTGCTCATAGGACTTTACTAAATATCCACAACCCATCAGTCTATTAATTTTATTTTTTTTCAGAGTCTATTTCTTACCTAATTTTTTCAACATTTCTGTATATGTAATAAAAAGCTGTAATGAGGTTATGGACTGAATAAAGGATTTTATTTTATTTTATGCTTTCCGAATGGTTATTTCAGATTCTGTCTGTGCTTTTGTAGTCTGAAGAACACTGCTAGCAGTGACAGCAGTAATATTGCAGTAATTCTCATCTCAGCATGCTTGAATATGCCAGGGACCTGCAGATTCTAATATTACTGCCCTTTCCCTGTAAATGCACTCTAGAATCAATTACAAATCCCCACATTCTATGCCTACAATTCTCATTAAAGTGCACCTATTATGCTTTTTCACATATTACCTTTCATGTAGTGTGTTATATAGCTGGTTGTGAATGTAAAAAGTCTGCAAAGTTTCAAAAATCAAAGTGCATGACCAACGTAGTTGTTGACTCCCAAGAGAAGGAACCGATTCTGAACAGCTGAAACGAGTCGTCACTAACTCCAGACTTACTTCCTGTACAAACGTACGTAAGTAACAAAAATCCCCACCTCCGTTCTTCATTGGCTGCTCATGAACAACGTGTACTTTTCCCCACCCTCAAACACTACAGTTGCTGTTGCCCTGAAAGAGTTAAGTTAATAGAAGACGTTGTTTTCTGCGCTGCAAAAGCAAAACCACTTTGCATAAACTACCAAAGGATGAGGATGTAAAAAATAAGATGTCCTATTTTAAAAAAGATACCACAGCAGTTCACTGACGACTGCTTTTCCAGCTGAAGTCAACGTGGGTTTTTGCAAAACGATTATTCATTAACGATGGGCCGTACCCACTTTATTTGGACCATTTGGCACCTCTGGGTCACAACCTGTAAGTATGATTAATCATTTTCTACCAAGTTTTCTAAATGAGTATATGTATTGTGTTGTATATGTGTACAACCAGTGCACAGCTGTTAGCCTGTTAGCCTCTGCTAACCGGCTATCACACATCACTGCCAAACTACATATAAAGTTACTACTGAAAAACGTTCTGTTCTCGTCGTGCTTGTGCTGGTGGTTCGGATTGCTTTTCCCGATGTGTCACCATCGGACACAGGCTCAAATTGATAAGGTAAAACCAACATTATTACTGAGCTGAAGTTCAGATATGGTAATAAAAGTTTCCTTTCCAACACACACTGTAAGCGGTAGACCAATCACAACAGACTGGGACATCTGACTAATCAGAGCAGAGTAGGCGCTCTGAAAGGAGGAGTTTAGAGTGAATGGATCCTTGAGCCAGTCATTTGTGACACTGAAAAAAAAGTGGTGATACTGCATTGTATTTTATGAGAAAATTAAAGTGTTTTTTGACCTTGGATGCATGTAAACCTATTGTATGAGACCTCAAACAAAATTACGCATGTTTAAATAGCTTAACAGGTGCACTTTAAAGTCCACACTTTTGGTGCAGGTTTAACCATTTCTTGATTGTTTATCACCTAAATAAGTTCATCCAGGCACACTGTCACACTATTATACTATAATTCTACAATCTGAATGGTTGGGGTGTTCACTGCACTGGTATTAAATGAAAGTAGAACTATTAAAACTATTAAATAAATGAAACATGATGATGAAGGCTGAAGTGAGAGAGAGAGAGAGAGAGAGAGCGAACACTTCTCACCTCTCCCAATGACTGCAGACGTTTGGGTCATCCGGGTTTAGAGAGCACACACTCATAATGAGCACCAATACAGCCAGCACAGACTGAACTAGAACTGAGGCCTGCCTAGGCCCCATGACCACACTCCTGAGAGAGAGCAAAAAAGTGAAAAACAAAAATAGAAAGAAAGAGAAATCATTAGTAGTTTTATTTTTAATTGTTCTAATATAGTCAGAGCTACATTCCTGGAAAGACCATGAAAACGTTTGTTCTATCTACAGTATGTGTCACTCTCTGGGATTCCTCATATTACATTTGGTAATGTTTGATCTATGAAATATGCCAAACTGAAGATCTGAAACAAACCTAAAATAACATTAAATAATACATGTACCAACATTTTATAAACAGTACAAATAAATAGACTTCTTTACCCCTTTAAAAATAGTTCCTTAGGTTAAAGAACAATAGTATAAGTTGGGAGGCGATTTACACAAAAACAAAACGAACAAACAAAAAAAACTTAGCTTCAAAATTTTAGAAGCTTTTCCCCCACTCTGGTGACCTGAAATCCCCTGACAAAGGAGTGTGTGTGTGTGTGTGTGTGTGTCTGTCTGTCTGTCTGTGTGTTTGTGTATGGATGAACACAAAGAGAGCATTCATTTAATTTCTCACTATATATTATTAGAGACTTGACAGTGGAGGAGCCTGTGAATATGCTGGATAGAAATGATTGTGACATACATGCTTGCCTTTACCTCTATACAGAAGGCTTGACTTGACAAACTACATACAGATGTTCTAATGTGCTCTTGTGTCAGTGGCATGCGCGTATGACAGAACTAATGAGATCCCATGGTATGTGAGAGGTAGATAGTAAAGGTAGCTTTGACAGTCTGAAGCCAAGGGCTGTGAGTAAATCAATATGAGTTTATTGTAAATACAGCATTATTTTTTTGTGGAGTGAATTTTCAATATGGCCCATTATCTCCTCATATAAACTCTCTTTGTGCATGTGTGTGAAAGAGAGCCTTTATTTTGCTGCATATTTAAGTCTTACTAGATCTGGGTACCTATAATGATTCATATGTGGTTCAGTGCTCGATAACATGGGCCATCACACATATAGACAGGTATGTGCACTTAATTCATGAGTGAGATAAAAATCAATTGCCTTCACTTCCCAGGAGCACTTGTCCATCTAATGATGGAGGGGTTAGAGTTGTGCTACCTTATGCTCTTTGATGACTCTTTGGTGACGCACACACCCTCAGCTCTGTACTCAAAATTCACTAGCCTTTTTTTTTTTTTGCTCTGACTCTGCAGAGAATTGCTGCAACTCTATTATGCTGAAATGCTAAGCGTGCACTATGTTTTCCTAGGTGACTCTCATGGCCTTGGTCAGTTGAATGCATACTGCTGGTAATCTTTAGACAATATAAACTTTCTAATATTATGTAAGCAGAACCAAGATTGTGCTAGCATGAAATGTCAAGTATGCCTGCTGAATACAGTCATAGCTGGTCAAACATAGCATGAGACATGACCAGACATGCACAATCGGTTTTCAGTTCGATAAAGCCCATGCATTACAGACTACTAGATTTTGTGGTAGGATCAGTTAATCTTAAATCAAATGCCTTTGATGTTCTCAGTACAGCTCTAATCAACCAAACTCCAAGTGGATTTGTGTGAATGTGACATATTGTGCTATTCTCAAGCGTTTAAGTAGAAAATCCTAATAAGGGCCTGGGCATCCAATTACTGAATGATTCCTCTTAAAGAATAAAAAGATCCTAATGGAAACTGATTTTGAAGTATTAAGTCAGGGTAGAAAAACAAGAAGAAGGCCTGGGAGACACACCTCAAACAATAGAGAGACAGATCCTGAGCAGACTGTGAAGTGGACATGACAGCCGATCTTTCACAGAAGAGGGAATACAGAAAGGTAGACTACACTGACTGAGAAAATGTACTTAAAATTTACCCACTTTAAAAATGCACATTATGCAAGAGATTTCTTTTTTCTTTTCTTTTTTTCGTCAAGAAAGTTTGGTAACACTTTATTTGAAGGGTACCTACATATGAACTTCATAACACATTCATAACTATTACTTTAAGCTTTTATAAAACAATTTGAGAGGCTTTATGAAAGGCTTATGTCAAAACTTGTCAGGTGGTATTACAGGTTTTATGCAATATGTCACATACGAGTGGAGAGAAAAGGGCTCCAGTGCATAAAACATTCAAATATTACACAAAACTATTATTAAATAGCATTAGATCATTTATAAATAAAAAAAAATTAAAATATCTTAAACAATATCTCAGATTTTGAGTGGAGACAAAAGGCCTCTCATGACTGATAGACAGTTAGATAACATATGAGCACATATGAGCTTTGGGATGTGTTGAAATAAGTCTGTCAACTTACCTTTTTTGAACTGTTTACTTAATTTCTGTAGGGATACGATGCCTCTGGAGGCCCATTTCATTTACAAAATATTTTATGAACATTTATGTCGATGTTATTAAATGATTTTAATTCCCTTAAACTAAAGTGAAAAAAACATTTTCCATTCATTACACTGTCATGAAGCACTGTGTGAATTTTAAGTGATATATGTCAACATTATGAATGATTTCTATGCACTAAATTGATGCATTTTGATAATGCATTCTAGGGCTGCAAAAACTAATCGATAAAATCGAGTTTTTAATTTTTTTTTTTATAGTAATCGATAATTAAAACAATGAATTTCAATATGGATTAGGTGGGTCTGTGATGTTACTGTGGATAACCCCTGTCAGTGATGTTATTTCACAATGGTGAAAAATGCATTTCTATGAATAAAACGCATCTGAAAAACAGTGGAGGTCACAGAGTGTGCTGCTGCAGGAAAAGTGCACGATCCAGGTCGTCCAAATCATGAGAATGTTATATATTAAATGCTTCAAACAAACTCGTATTAAGCTGCACGATTATGGCCAAAATGATAACCCCAATTATTTAGATCAATATTGAGATCTTGATTATTTATCATGATTATTAATTGATTTTAATGTCAACATATTTTTATTGCACTTTCACATTTATTAAGTTTTCTCATGTCACAATATAACACACAAGTAGGCATGAGAAAACTTGAGCTGGTCAATGATGACAGAATTTAGGAACATAGTGTGAGCCATGAAAAATTAATTTACCTTCTGATAAACTAAATTTAATATTTTCAGTTCATTTCACAGACTGTACGCAAAAAAAAAAACGTCAACCTGTTCACCTTGTAAACAAATACAATAAACATCAATGTTCAGTGTTTGAAGTCTGCTCCTCTTAAATATATTTAATGCTACTCTATTAGGCATTTCCCACTGTCATGGTTCTGGGCTGGAGTCAGTTCTCCAACCGGTCTGTGTATATTGTGAATATATGTGAATAATCTCATATAGGATGTGATTGGGTGAGTTCATTTACCCGTCAGAGGCAAAGTGCTTTAGTTTAATGGTGTTCATTACTGGTGCTCCGATCAGGATTTTTACGACTGAAACCGATCCAGATACAAATCTTTTTTAATTCAAGCTTTAATCAGCTTACATTTAACTGTCATAAACAGTTAAATGTAAGCTCTCTGCTCATGGTCACTGTTAATTGAATTAAAATAATAGCAATAAGAAATACTGTTGGTTAATTGATAAATAAACAAGCATACATTTTTTTTCAATATCTTAAAAACAATAAAGAGTCCTAATTAAAGGTAGACTAACACAAAAATGATCCATATTAGGAAAAAGGCTAATAGCTTTCTAAGGAAATAGAGAATTAAGATTAATGTCAAATTGATATTAAATGCAACCCATAGTAATTAAACATTATTTAATTTGTCATTTTATTTATATTTAATTAAGTTCTTATTATATTTTTTTTATATATTAAATGATTTATTTATAACTAAGCACACTTTCTGTCTTTATATTGTAGTACTTTTATTTTTGTTTATCAGTTTTAGATCGGTTCCCCCAGTAGAATGTCCATGTCTGCTAATGATATGTTATGTTATGTGTTTTGAGGTATTAAAACAAAACATGGAAACTGGAGTTTAATTTTCTAGTGATCTGGCAACCGTGAGTTAAATGAAGTTTATTAGAATTAGTGAAGGAGAGCGGCAGTGTACTGTATGTTTACAGACAGAACAGTTGCTACTCTTGATTATGATTGGTGAATAATTTTTTTAATAAAGAAGTTTGAATTAAATCCACCTTGTAGCATTAGCATTATTATTCATTTACTCCGCCCGACGCCGCTGTGTCTACACGAGCAAAGCGTTGGAGCTCGAAGCGAAGATTGCATCTCCAGGGCTAAAATGCTAATCCTGTTTCGGGTTTTTGGCACTACAAAATGACATCATCCCTGCGCCGCTCTATGGTGATTGGCTGTAAGTGTAGGAAGCGCTTTATTTGATCTGCAGCGGAGGACGCATTTTAAATGTCAACATCGCAGTCGATCATGTTCATTTAATCGTGGGAAGTCAAAATCATAATCACGATCGATATTCTATCAATTGTGCAGCCCTACTTGTAAGTGTATTAACGTGGCTTGTCGTCTCAGATACTGAGACAGATGTGTGTGCTGTTTAATGTGTTCCAGACATGTTTTCTGCAGCGCAGAAATGACATTTTGACCTTTATATCCTTATCTGTAAATGTTAGAAATTCACACCAGTATTTCCATTTTACATAAAGACTCGTCCTGACAGCGAGTGAGTCTCCATTAAACTTCACTGAACGAGTCCACACATGCGTGTCAATCAAATGCACAACAGAAAGGAAGCACAATAACTCTGACTAAAATGTTCATTTTGATCAAATTTGTGGTTTTTTATGCTATATTTAGCAATATTTAGAAACAGAAGAAACTGGGTTTTTATGAGAGCAGTAACTGTAATAGGGTTATAACATGTAATTGTATAGAAATGTAAGAAGTGTCATACTTTTACAGAATAAAGTAACATGTTTCTGTGTTCAGGTGAGTGAATGTGTGTGGATTTTGTTCAAAATACAATATAATAATAAATATAATGTAAATATGTATAGCATAGCCCACATATGGAACATTTTTCATAGCTTTCAATTTGCACAATGTTTGAAGGATTATATTGGGCAGAATGTGAAATCATCTTTTTTTCTTTTTTTAAATACAGAATTTAAAAAAAAATCCAAATAATAAATTAATCAAAGAAATAATCGACAGAGTAATTGATTAGCAAAATAATCGTTAGTTGCAGCCCTAATGCATTCTTTGTTTGTAACAGGTGAATTTTACATCACTTTATAGTTTTGTATGCTTTGGTCATTGACCAAAGTTTTTCAGTTGGTAAAATGAAAAACAATTTAGTAAAAGGGTCTTTAAAGATAAAAAAAAACATAGAACACAAAAGACAAAAAAAATGTATAATAAATAAAATAAAATAAAACAATTATACCAGTCAAGGGTCAATCTCCCTCTAAAATGTGTAGACATCTGACTGAAGCAACATCCCTCCACCTCTTTATTCATTGTATGGTAGGTCTAAACAGTTTACCAGTGAAAATCTCACTTTTCCTCCAGACTGTAATTAAACCCTATGCAAGAAGCTTGTGTTGAGCTGTACTTAGTGTATGTAAGGAATCTGACACCAATATAATGAAATCAGGATCTGGCAAAATTTTAACCCCAAGTACCTCTGAAAGCAATACCAATAACACTGTAATTTGGGACACAGGACAAGACTATGACACAGATCAATGTAATACAATTAGCATTTGTCACAGAGAGGTCTGGAAAAATCTTGTGCAATTTTGTCTTTGAGTAGTGTAGTGTGTGAATGATTTTAAACTGAAGAAGTGTATGTCTGGTATTAATAGAACGTTCATGAATTTCCTCAAGGCTGCTCTGCCAGATCTCTTTGGGAATATGCATCCCTAGTTTTTAATTACATTCATAGAAGGGGAGCTGATGGATAGTAGCATGTCATGGAATGGTGAAATTAGTCTATTACTACCACTACCAAACTCAAGATATCTGCCAAGATCAGTAGGTACTGCACACTCAAAAGAACAAACTACTCCTGGGAGGCAAACTTTTTCTTGATGAAAAGATTTCTATATTTGACAATTATTATTATTATTATTATTATTTATTTATTTATTTATTTATTAAAGCAAAGGACACACTCATTGTCAATCTAGCTGATGGACCTAAGGCTACAAATAGAGTTACACGGGCAAAGAAAGTGAAACCACCCCTTTAAAATCCTTATATTCCAACAATGTCGACAAAAACTCTCCATAGCAGTGAGAGAAATTCACATACAGGTGTCTATACTTGGTAAAATTACCCCTTAAGGATCCTAGTTAGTTGACCTTATTGTTAGAGCTATTTTAACTAGCCATGTAGATTTTTGCCCCATAATAAATATTACAAGATAATGAAGTGAGAATACTTAGGATTACATGTGGATTACATGTGAAGTGAAATTACATCATGAATGTAATGTTGAAGGTTTATTGGTATAGGTGTTTTGGATATGCTGCTATGGTTGTTAATCGTGATAACGGTGGCTAAACATGGCAGTTAATGCTAATTAAATGACCTCCATTTGATTTTCCTCAGGTGAATTATAAGCACCTTGTGAAATCCAGTGACACTGCTGAAAGCATTATTGAGATTCCTTTCGGAGATGTTTTACTTTAGATTTGGTTTAGATTTATAACTTTCTGCATAAATAATTAATTAGTTATGGCATTTATGTATGTTTTATTTAATTGTCCACTCATATCGACCATATACAGCATTTGTTCTCCAGGTTTCCTATCAATACAGAGCTGTCAATCACACTATATACTGTTGGGAAAGCTACTTACCTGGTACCTGTGGTTTTATATATATATATATATATATATATATATATATATATATATATATATATATATACACACACGTTTTTGCCTGGGGCTGGGGACGGCCTCTCTCAGTATATCCACTACTTCAGAGCAGATTACACTACTAAGGGAATGCACCTGGGAATGGAAAGAAAGAGAGAGAGTAAAAAAAGTTGCAGAAGGGTACAGAGAGCTACAGAGAGAGATAAACAGTGAGTAAACAACATTTGATTGAGAAAGATGGGGCTCAGAATGCCCAAAGGGAATAATCGAGAGAACAAATAAATGTAAGAGGTACACTGAAGTAAAGACTCTGTGAGAGAAGCAGTGGGACTGAAAGTAACAGCTGCTAAATTCCTCATATAAAATCTACACGGTGTCTCTGCATGAAGATGATGTGCTGGGCTCACTCTTATCCTGAAGACACACTGGGGTGATAGACTATATTATCATAAGAGCCTGTAGTAATATCACTGCTCATCTTCATAGCAGGCACCTCGACAGGATCCTCAACAATAGGGCATGAGAACAAGTTATTGATGTGTATTAATGACACAATTTCAAGGGTTGCTGTGGATGTCATCTAAGCAAAGGACAAGTGTTCCTCGGGTTTAATACATGGCTTGATCTGTGTGAGTCTCTCTCTCTCTCTCTCTCTCTCTCTCTCTTGCTCTCTCTCGGTGATAAATATGTAACTGCAAACAAAAGGACACTGGCCTCCTTTCTTCTCACTTGAATACATAATACTGCAGTATGCTCCTTCACATGCAGAGGAGCCCTATCAAAGATGTAGGAATTCAGCTTGCAATGATGATGGATTTATAGACAGCTCAAACCGGTATTGAGACTTTCGCTTTGGGGGACTGTATCTACATTTATCTACAGTTATTGCAAGCTATTGAATTATGAGATACCAGCATCAGCAAGAATGGTGTTTACTTCATTTATTGCTCTAAAAAAAAAAAAGTTAAGAAATCTTACAATTGTGTGAATTAGTGTAAGAAGTCCAGCTTACTTTGTTTTGTAAAGTATGTATATTTATCTGAAATGAATGCATGTTCTGACTGGTGTTCTAAGATTTACTACTTTTTGTAGTTATAGTAAAGTTGCATTAATAACTATGAAGGTTCACCTTTTTGTTTTCTTTTCTGTTGCAATGAAAGATCAGTTTAATTGCATCCAGTTTCTAAATATTAAAGTACAGATCACTCCAATAGCTATTAAGAGAATCTAAAAGTTACTGTGCACCATGGTTTGCTATAAAACTAATGTTTTTAAAAACTGCAGATATGGATCTAACACTAGAGATGAGGACCAGGGTTCACCAAGCTGTGTTTGCTGACTACTGGCTATAAATTTTATAGTTCACTTATTTGTAAACAGTAAATCTTCATACGATGGCTAATGAACATTGTGAGAAAGATTCTGAAAGTGTATTTAAGAGTAAAAGACCCTAATAACAGTATGTACAAGAATAAAGGTTGTCAACAAAATATATTGGCTTAGTGCTTAGGGGCCCTGAATCAACAAACACTCTAACCCCTGGTGTATTAAGCTGAGAACTCACGATATTGATTGAACTGTAGCGGTAAAATAATATTTCAGATAGAATGTTCGATGCTGGATTCAGTTTTGATGAATGACAGATGTAATATTTTAATAAAAACGCAATTAGGAATATTCTAATGGACACATTACTTATTGAATCAATTCCAAGATCATTCTTTCATTCATCTTCAGCAACGGCATCATCCTGATCAGGGTCATAATGGATCTGGAGCCTAGTCCATGAACAATAGACACAAGGCAAGAATACACTCTGGATGGGATGCCATTTCATTTGAGGTCACTATGCACACACAATCACACCTAGGGGAAATTTAGCATAGCCAATCCACCACCTGCCATGTTTTTGAGAGGTAGGTGAAAGCCCAGAAAAAGCCTGTGTGGACACATGGAGTAAAACAGGACCCTGGTGCTGTGAGGCAGCAGCACTAATCACTGCGCCATTCCAGGATTAATACAAAACTGACAAAGAAATTAGAAGAAGTGGATTCAAAGAAGGTTTTGTATATTTAAAAACAATGTTTTTAGACAAAGAACTTTGAAGAAATGCTAAACTGTATTACCATCCCCTTTTCCATATATACTGACATATGCATTTTAGTGGATATCAATGAGCAATGGTAGAAAAACAAGGATTTCAACTTCTACAGTGAAACAGAGTCATCCTTCAGTCTGTAAACACGGAATAATAACCCAGCCTTCAGATCAATATCCAGCCGATTGTGCTGAAGACTTGGCTGTGCTTTCGTCTTCAGTCTTCCTGGCACCCGCATTTTCCTTTGACTTAACTTCACTTATCATAGTGTGGCAAAATACAAAAAGGTCCAATTCAACCAAAATGGGGGGAAAACAATAAAAAAAAAAAAAAAAATTAAAGATATTTGGCTACATTCACTGTGCTGCACGGGGGACATACCGGCTGTATACTACATTAGAGACATTTGCAACAATGTCCTGCAAGTTTGATGCAGGCCATAGTAAAGAGACTTGTTTTGTGTAAACACTGTGAAACATTCAGCAGACCAATGGGACTGGACTGTGTAAAATTGTCCTTGCCCGTCTATGGAATTAGTGGAAAAGATCCTTTGGAAAACACTTAAAATGCTTAAGACCAAAACTTTGTCCTCTGGTCTGCCTAGAAGACATTAAGTGTTATTCAAAACACGTGTCTTCGATGTGTGACTTATTAGAGCTCATTGCAATTAGCAAGACAATTCTTTTGAGCCCACAGCATCTGCGGTCCTCTCTGAGTGATCATCTGTGTCTGGTGGCAGCCTTCAAAACAAAACTTCCCTCTCACTACCCCCCCAACAAGCTATATATAAAATTCTAATTATTCTCGGACAGAATTATTTCAAATTATTCGAAGACATTTATGCCTCTATATACTCCTAGCCAGAATCTTCTGCAAATTAATGGGATGATTTGAAATGAAAAGGATTGCTGACTTTGGAATGAATTAACTATTAAAATGGCTGTGTTAAATCTTTAGGGAGAAGAAGTCATCCATTAACTGACCAGCTCATGGCTCAGTAAGACCATAAAAAAAATATGTGAATAGTTATTTCATGCACTAGCTGGGGTCATATTGTTATTCTTAAAGAAAATATGATTTGTAATGTAATCACACAAAAGTCCAAAAATACAGACATCCAAGTCAGTTCTTTCAGACATCCTTTTAACCTATAAACAATGGCCCCTATAAACAACGGTGTAACAAAATTAAATCTCGTTAAGAATTAAACTGAAATAGAAACCATTAGGGATGTACTGATATGGTATATTGCTTTTTGTTCAATTTGTCTGTATTTCAACAATAAACTCAACAGATTACATACGAAAGTAAGCTATTAGTCACTGAAAACACTTATATTACCGTAATTTCCGGACTATAAGTCGCTACTTTTTTCACACGCTTTAAACACTGCGGCTTAAACAATGATGTGGCTAATTTATGGATTTTTACGGGCTAACGAGTTTCATGCCACCAAAACATTTAACCTCGTCACATCAGACAAATGAAATTACCCAATAGGTCACAGTGGACCAATGAAACTGTTCAGTCGTTTTGCACTTCATGCACTTCCCCTCATCAGGGAAAACACCACAAAAAAAATTTTTTTTTGGCGTCCCCCCCCTCCGGGTTTTTTTTTTTTGTGTTGTGTCCGCGTGTGTTTTGGTATTGCCCGCAGCTGTTAGCAGTTTGGCTGGTGTGTATATATACCGGGAGCCATGACACACACAACGCGGGTAATTAGATATAGAGTTAGAATTAGAGAGCGAATATAGTTAGAGTCTTTGTTCATGTCATGTGTCTTAGTTCTTGTTCATGTTTCCTAGCCATAGTCCATGTCTGTGTTCATGTCGAGGCTATAGCTTATAGCTTACTGTAGCCTAGTAGCTTATAGCTTAGCCTGTAGCCTAGTAGCTTATAGCATAGCTTATAGCCTAGTAGCTTGTAGCATAGCTTATAGCCTAGTAGTGGATAGTATAGCTTAGAGTTGTATAGACTTAGTTTAGAATATAGATGTAGAAGTGGTTTATAGAGTATAGATATAGAGTCTTTGTTTCATGCCATGTTCACAGTCATTGTCACGTTTCATGTCATGGTTAATGTTTAGGTTAGTTGGTTTAGTTAGCTTAGTTCATTGAGTTGGTCATGGTTCTTGTTTCTCTTGAGTCTGCTCTCCTCTGTTTCAATAAAAAGGTCTCGTCCTAACTGCACTCGCATCCGTCCTGCTTCGTTTACGTCACGAATCGTGACAGTTACAACGTGGACACCTGCGGCTAATAGACAAGTGCGGCCTATATATATACAAAATTGTTTTTCTTTTTAAAATTAGCGGGTGCGGCTTATATTCAGGTGCGCTCAATAGTCTGAGAATTACGGTATATGAGATGTAATAAACATTTTTTTTTATCTTGAACCAGAAGAAACTATAGGGTTTAAAAAAAAAAAAAAAAACTTCACTCAAGCATGGTGTTTTTCACGAGCTAGTACGCTAGCATAGTAATATACTAGCCAGCACCAGTACCTCTGCATCTGTGCCAAAAACATGTACAAATATAAAGACACACTCTCTCACTCTCCCTATCTCTCCCTCTTTCCCTATCTCCCAATCTCTCTGCACACCAGTGAAAGCCGGGCCAGGGAGCTAATGTTTATTTAGCCATGTCTAATTTTGTTAAATTCCAATGCATGGCTTTTGTTTCATTATAAGCTGCTAACAATCTGAATGGATTACACAAAACACTGTCATTAGTGTGCTTCAATTATTGTACTTTTAAAATGTTGAATCATTAAGTAATTGTTCAATTTTAATCAACTGAAAATGGAAATCTGAGGCATTCGGTCAGTGCTTATTCGTGCGTTACCAAAAAAGTAAAAATCCCATCAAGACACCACTGTAATATCATTTATCACACGTCAAATTAAAATCTTGTGCATCATTACACCATTACAAACAATGCAAATTGCGCATAGTTCAGAATTAGGTGAACCTAAATCCTTCATATAATTAGGATTGCTACTCCTAATATCTGCTCTAAAAGGTCAAATACAGTGACATATTTGCTTCATATAATCTGTAACTCTGCAATCATGTGTCTCCTATTAACATTTTTCCTATAGGAACTCCTATAGGAAAAAAAAACAAAAACTCAAATATTGATGATTAGTTTTCTATGTGGAAAATGTGTTTGTCTCACTGATTATGATCACAATAATATATATATATATACTGTAAACGCACTCCAACCTTAAGGCTGAGCCACACACTGACTTTTAATTTTAGTGAACTAATCACTTTTAGAAGACCCATTGTGTGTTAAATTGCACTTCTTTATCCTTTCTTTATGGCTAAGATGCATGTTTGTGCATGTGTCTTTGTGTATGTCATAGGATTTTATTTATTTTTTCTTAAAAAGAGTGTGAGTAGAGCTCTTATCTCCTTTAGTTTATGTACACGCACCAGACATAACACATATGAATCCTTAAGCATTTAATAAAACATCCAGTAGTAGCCACCAGCCATGAAATGATGCCATTAAAGTGTTTTTGAATAAGCAAAGCTTGAATACCTTAGGGTAAAACAAACATAATCAGCACTCCGATCAGCGGCACTTGGTTTTGGAAGGTCCATGTGGGCTACTTACGCATGTGCTGGTAATAAGTGGTGGGAACACCTGACAAATGCTCTAGGTCATTTAACAGGAGTTTAATTCTGGGCACATGGTTTATTCATGTGGCAAGCACTGTTCATGGCAACCCTAATAAATCAAGTGAATGCACCCTCCCCAATGCTGCCGCTAGACTCAGACCCAGGAAGGACCTACTAAAGTCAACTGTATCTTTCACTGCAATAACCTGCCTTATCCATAGCCAGCATCTCTGGAAAGATGTGTACCTGATCCCTGTCTTGACTGTTAATAACAAGTAGCATTAAGTATAAATCGGTGTCCACACAAATTAGTCAATTACAGTTCTATGTAATAATTAAGCTGCAGTATCAGACTTTTTTTTGGTTAAAATGAACAAAAATCAATTATTGAGCAGCACATAAAAAAATTGTCTCCTTACCTTACCCCGATTCACAATGGTAAGCTTAAAATAATTATTTATAATTTGAGCTGTCGGGTTCGACTTTACGGGAAACGTCAGTTTGACGTCATTTGCATGGCCTTTGGTGTCACCATGCCTTTGCGTGGTTACATGACGTACATAAACAGAAAGAAGACGACTATATTGCGTGTGTAGGGGCGGAGGATGGTGACGTGTTTGTAGCTCTTCTTACAAGTTCGAATTTAAACTTGCCATTTGTTGACATCTGGGGAATCTGCTGCTGTCAAACACAAGAAGCCTCAAACTGCAGAGAGCCTGCATTCAAAAAGGGAAAGTGGCAGAGCCGGTGCTAAAATGAGAATAAATATCAGCATGGCTTTTAAGAGGTGGTGACAACTCCAAGATCTGAAGGGATTGAAAACTGAAGCAGACATAGCTTTGTTTTCTGCTGAACAGGTACAGTAAGACATTTCAGTGGCTCAACGGTTAGCTAGCTAACATTAGTTTTTCACTTGATACAGTTAGATATCAAGTGCCCTGTGTTGTTGTTTTTTGTTTGTTTTTTAGCTGTTGTTGTAAGCTGCACTTTTTTTGTCCTAGCTATGAGCTACCTCTAATCCAAGAAAACAGTATCCGCTGCCACCTCTGTTGTCAAGAATTGGAGCTAATATACAACCCATACGAATGTGCTGAAGTGCTGAAGCACAACCCACATTTAAAAAAAAAAAAAAAAAAAGAAATCTGTAAGTAACTTGCAGTTTTATGTTTCAAGGCAAAAGTTCAGTACTGCAGCTTTAAGTACTGATTTGGTAATTTTAGGGCATTTTCACACTTGGCCTGAACACTTGAGTCCACTCTCAGGACCAATTCTGTGCATGTTTGGCGAGGGGCTCATAATCACAGGTTTGCTTTCACATTGAAACTCCTTGAGTGCACACATCACTTTTGCGCATGCAGGTTTGCAAAATGGTTCATCCCTTTGATGTTTTTTTATTTTTATTTTTTTACTATTATTTCTCCTAGGTGCTAACATTCAAGTAGTAAAGAACCATTTTTGGATGCATGACATGTCATTGTGCAGGACTACCTTCAAACAAAGAGCTGTACTTGTATAAGAAGAGCTTTCACTGTCATTAGATGACATGCTCTCAATGTTTTTCACAATGCTCTCAGTGTGAGCACTCGCACCACAAAGATGAGCTAATTATTAGAGTTGGAGTACTCCATCACAGACTCTAGAACCTGACATGGACTCAGACATTTTGGACTCAGAAAATTTTCGCAGTACAGTCGAGTCTGCATCATGTGTAACATGAAACAAAAATTAACTAATTAATTTCCCTGGCTTTCTGTGCACACACAATTGAACTGTGCACAGACAGCCGCCTGATCGTGCGAGTACCGAATTGACTTCTCTATAGAGGCTTATTAAGCTTGAATGGTCAAATAAACACACACACATACACCATGTCAAAATGTAGGTCTGTCCAAATTTTCATGCAAACAGAGTCGGTTATGTCTTAAGTGAATGTAAACAGTTGGGGCGGAAATCGGAGGTGTGGCAATACAGTATATTGGATCTGTGCATTAGGTCTTAAAGTGACAGCTGTCTAATAAATCTGTTGTTGTCAGTGTCATTGATGTTAATCAATCAACAAAAGACAAAGAGAAAATCACTCACTCATTTGACTGAATAACTTCAGTAAATTTAATAAGAATAACTGTATATGTCTCATAGTGAAGCCTATTTTATTTTACATTTAATTGCTTTATTCAATTTCCATACTATTTTTTTACTTGAATACTACTCAGAGATCTACCTGAGAAAATGCATCGTTAGAGTGAAATAAGATTGTAGTCACATTAGCAATTGGTGATTCCAGTCTTGAATTTCACGTAAACTGTGACATGTACTTCTTATTGTAGTAAATATCATAAACCCTGATGATATGGATGGAGGGATTTTTTTATTTTTATTTTAGGAATTAGAATGAAAATAGTTACAAGAACAGAGTTGTGTTCACAAATGAGTTTGTTGTCATTCATTGACAGATTAAAAGCGGTAATAAAGCACGAAGTTGTTGTTATGGCATGCTGCAAAATGTAACTCTACTCTGTACTCTCTCTCTCTCAGCTTATATAACTGTGGGGGAGACACATCAAATTACTGAAAATTCAACTCGAACTGGAGAACACAATATAGTGTGATACAATAACAAAACAGCTTCATTTGTATTGTCATACACATGTAATATAATAAAAGTTCTATATATACACACACCTCTATATCCTTTTTTTTTTTTCTTTGAACGCATTTTTTTGACAGGAAACTATTTGAGGTGCTGATGACATGAAATAAAAATATTAAGTGGGAATGATGTAATAATGGTATTTATGGTTACATTTATGTTGCCATTAGATTGTGAAGGTTAAAATATGAATTTAACAGCTCAGTGTTGAGTTTACAATTGCAATTTAAAATCCAACTCGTCCCCTTTTGGACTCTGACTCGATTGGTAAAGAACTTGATCTGAGCTCAAACTCGACAAAGGTGGACCTGGACCCAACACTACTAATTATACTGCTCCATTCCAATGAAAGTCTGGTTTTAAAGCATCAATAACCATAATAACTCCTTCTATAGCATCACAAAAGTAGAAATAAGACAATGTTATTTTAACAGGATTGGTACTCTGGACTACTCCCAGGCTCGAAAACTGTTTTTACACTTCACCAACCGTACCAAACTCTGGACTCAAATAGTCCCAAGTCTGGAAAAAATGCAAGTGTGAAAAGGACATGTAATGTAAGACACAATAATCCTAATGAAGTGTATCATCCACCAGAAAGAAGCATCCATGTACTTTCTAATTAAAAATATTGGCAGTTCTTAAGAATGGAATGAACTTCATAACATTATATAAATAGAATTACTGTAGTAGGAGATATAAGCAATTGTTCATTGGCAATGTTGTGCTTGTTAGTTCTCTATTTAAGTATTGTGCACTTCTCAGTTGTGTCAAATGGAATATGGCATCCTTAATTAGATTTATTTCAAGACAGAGACAAAAGCTTTATAGTTGAACTCAGTGTCAGATTCAGTAAGAAATATTTAAGATGCAAAGAAATTGAAATAGGCTTAATTAATTATAATAAAACGAGTAAGGGTTCCAAGAGGTCTACAAGGTCACTTTACATTCCCTTGAGAGCCCTGTTGCAATTGATTACTTGTGTCTCTGCCAAATGTGACTCTATAAACTTTGAATGTTCATAATAAACATTCAAACCGTGAATGACTCTGCCCGTCGTCATTATTAACAAATCTGCTCGCAGCCAGGAGCTGACCTCCTACTGCCCTGGTTACGCAGCAGTCGCTTTTATCCCGCCAGGCACTCTTGCCACACACCGTGACTATTTGCATTATAGTAAGATAACCTATTTAGTGCATACAGTGTGGCTAATTACAACTAATAATTGTTGTGCTGGTTAACAATGAGACTAAATTATATTTGTGTGTCAGACACTTCCAAGCTGGTTTGAGCACTAGCGAACATCAGGTTTCTCTGTTTCCCTTTGTGGTGCCAGATGGTGGTGCATACAAAACAAGATGGTCACTTATTGCTTTTTATTGTCCAATTCAAGCAAACCTTCTGGCTATGTCTAAGGTCAGCACAACCACAGCGGGGTAAAGTTTGACCTGAAGACATGGGAGTTAAAAAAGAGAGAGAGAGAGAGAGAGAGAGAGAGAGAGAGAAAGAGAGAAAGAGGGAGGAAAGGAAGGAGAGGGGGAGGAAAAGATGAACAAGAAGGATGCAAGGAAGGATGCAGGGAAGCAGGCAGGGCAACTTTCCATGAAATGCTGAAACAACAGCATGGCTGCCAGAGCAATTTTACAGCCCAGTGGTTTCACACCTTAGCCATCGCCCTTCTAGATCGGGACTTCCATATCTGTTCTGTGTCTTCATTTATTTGGTGTCAGTGTCCGAGGATGTAAGAAGCCGGAACGGGTTTTTTTTAAGGTAGGTGATGTATGAAGAAAAGCGGTGAAGTAAAAATCATTGCTTTGTCCAAGTCCAAGAAGTTAGTCCTCTACCTGTCTGTCCTCTACCTCACATTCTCTATGAATCATTGAGAATGAGCCTTAAGTCTAAAATGCATGGATAGATCAACTCTTGCCCATTTATTTTGTGGCACATATCGTGACGTAGCGGAGATAGGACGGATGCAATCGCAGTTTAGAACGGTCGTTTTATTTAAAGAGAGACAGGCAGACAAATCCAAAACATGATCCATACATGTAATCTGGAATCAGGCGAAGGTCAGGCGAACAGCAAATAGGCATATACAGGGCAAGGCAGAGATCAAGGTCGTGGTACGGAAAATGGGGTCAAGATAATAAACACGAAACGTAAACATGAGCATGAGCGAGGGACTGGTAGCGGAGAACCAGTAAACTAGACTAACGATCCTAACCATAAACTATGACATGAACTATGACATGAAACATGAAACTATGACAACTATAATCTATACGAAGTCTAACTCTAAAACATATTCTAGGCTATGCTACTTTAAGTTAATCTTCCGCGCCCTGTGCTAGGAGGCGCGCAGTATATATGCCGGCATGAATCAGTCTCTAAACCGCTAGCAGCTGAGGGCAATACCAACACACGTGAACTCCCAGCCAATGACAGAACAGGGAGGAGACATGACAGAAACATAAACAAAACACACGTGTCCAGCTGTCACTGCTGTCAACAACGGAAAAGCAGGTGCTCGCGCATTTGCGCTTTAGAGCACACTGCCTCAAGGGGAAACTGTGACACTTCGCAGTTTATTTAAGTCAATATGTCCATTTGGCTTACCTTGGACATGTGTACTACATATATATGCTATCTAAGTCTGATAACAATTTAGCAGATAACAAATTAACCTGATAACTTGATAAAATGTTTCACGCATGCAAGTCAGACAATTTTACGCAGTTGAGCATAATGCAAATTCCACACACACAAAAAAAAACTATTTTCCACACCAAAATGTATCTGTTCAAACTCTGACTTTGTCAAGGTCAGCTTAATTTTTAATTAATCTACATTGAATCTACTGTATCAATGAACTGATCAAAAAATTAAGCTGTAAGCGTGGCGTGGAAGTGTGTAATGCAGCAGCAACTCATAGCCTCTTAGATAGAGGTGATGTGCCCCTGGCTGCACTTTTCAGAGCCATGACATATTTGCTCCATCTACCATAGCCATGCTATTAAATATACATTCTCGGGTCTTCCTGTGGTCTACCTTTACAATGTCCTTGAGAACAAGGTGTGTTATAGTTTCTTTACTAACTTCACAACAAATTCAACAGCAAAGTCAACATCATCTTCTGGGTTGTTGGCTGAAATGCACAATGTGCATGAGAACAGATTGTATGCATGTACCCGTGTAGGCGATGAAAGACAATAGACAACTGAGAAAGACTTTAAGCTTGTGCAAAACAAGGTAATGTGATTAATCTTACACCTCCCTCACCCTATTCTGATGCCACTCTTTCCACACAGGTCATTAGAAAGGGTACCTCACCACACACAGGCAAACAAATGAGCCATTATTGCCATCACTCAGTCTCCAATTAAACAGCCCTCACCCCTGCTCTGTGCAATCACTGCCAATTAAAGCCCAAATGTGTGAATTTCGACACCACTAATTGCATAGAGGTGATGGAGCTTTCTGACACTCTGCTCTAAAATTAATTTTCAATACTTTCTTTGGACATGAGCCATGCTGAACTTTTACATGAATTAAATATTTTATGTGAATTAAAATTTAGTGTTACATCTCTCAAAAAGGAAAGAAAATGGAAGGAATTAGAATTAGAGTTGGGGTACTTGATCCCGGACTCGACTCCAATTATTGAACGAACTCGGACTTGTCATGCACTCGGGTAAATTTGTACTCGAACTTAAGTTGGACTCTGACATTTTGGACTTGGACATTTTTCAGAGTAAGTCAAGTCCATATCATGCATAACAAAGATAAAAAAAAATAGCAACATAAAATTAAGATAACAAGCAGGGGCACAGGTTGTGAACAGGCAAAGCAGGTAATTGCTTTCAAACCCCGTAACCCCCACCCCCCCCGACCCCCGACCGAGGGCTGACAAACTTTAATCCACACTAATGTCTCAAAATGTGCCAACCACAGTGACAATGGACGACGTGCAATGACTAGACAGTCGGAAACCTCCTAAACGGAGCACCATGTCATTCCCCTCAACAAACTACATCCTATGAAGGATGACAGCTTTACACAAACTTACTTCCTAAGCTTTCAGTTGAAATACTCTCCATAAAAATGTCAGTTGAGATCTAAAGCTCTCTAATCTGCTTTGTAGCTCTCAAAATCACCATAACCATCAATTAACCTCCCACACTCAAACATTGCTCCGATCAGAACGGTACAAAAGCTCACCATGCAGTTGGCTGATAGGTCTCCACAAGTCTGGCTCTTCTCTCTTAATCGAGCTGATGGTCCTATTGTCTTGACCAGAGGAAGCTCCTGATTTCTTCTGCCCTCAGCCCACACTCTCTATTTAGGGCCTTCCCCATGCTGCCTGCCTCAATAATGAGGAAGAGGAAGGGCATGAAGCTCTAAATTATGCACAAGATTAGCACACAGTGTTGAGCAGGCAGTTCTACAGCCTCAGGTGCGGCTTTAACTACACTTATAGCCCTCATTGATTGCGGGCTGCTGCTGAATAAGCTAGGGGCTCTACATAGTGGAAGCAAACCAATAACATACAGATCATTCATTTTGTCTTGGACATGACTCGTCATGGGAATAGTAATGGGGAGAAGGCCAGTGGATCCGCCTAACCTGAAGGCAATAAAAATGGAAGAAGGGAAAGAGAGGGAGACCGGTTTAGTTAGTATGATTCGAGCTTATCTTAAATGGAGGTACAATTCAGCCAACCTTTAACACAGCAGGATGCAGTTTTGAATGCAGTATGAAGCTGAGAAATGAATGTGAGCCAGATACACCGCAGTGACCGTAAGTGGTCATGCCCTAGAATGCGGTTCTTTGAACTGAATAGAGAACATCTAGTTTCACTCCAGTAAGAGAACAAATTGAGGACTCTAGCATTACCTTACTGCAAATTACATTGCATTTTGGAAATCAAGAATTGTAGTGCACTGACGCTGATGTCTGCCCTTACGTTTACGTTATACTTAAATAATGACATAATTTGGCATCAGTTATTGGCCAAATTTAATTGGGCTGCTTGGTAATCTGAAATTTTGCAGTCTAGTGTGTGATAACCATAAGGACCTATGATAGGTTTGCACCACACATAGCATCTTTCACTGAAGTCTAATATATTTTTTATTCTCACCAGACAATAGAATCTTTTTTTTCAAATTACTGTGTTTCTCACATGCCTTTGGTGTAAACTCTAGCCAGGTGTGTGTTATTTTTTCAAGAAGTCTTTTCCCCCCATCCTTCTGTACAAGTCAGATTCAAGTGTTCGGGCTTCTATTGTGTCATGCAGTGTTTTTTCCCTTCTCTGTCATGCGGAACTACTCTTCCTTTTGTAACTCTAGGCCTCCTGACGGCTTCATTTACAACAGCTTTCCTTCTCCAAACACTCAGTTTTGGAGGATGGCCAGGTTTGAGCATGTTTACAGTTGTTCCAGATTTTCTCACCTTTCTAATGGTAGCTTACACTGTGCTTTACCTTGGAAAAGACCTTATAAAAATGCCTGTGTGCTTAATTAGCTTAATCTCACACTAAATATCAGAGAAATTAAACATTTAATTGAAGTAAATATCCATCCACACATTCATTTTCCATACCACTTACCCTAGAGCCTAACCCATTTTTAACAAAACTACATGCACAATTATTGCCACCCCTAAAAATCTTATGAACAAAAAGGATCTGAAAGTACTCATTATGTTCTGATACATATTGTAACATTTTTAACCTTAGCAAATACACAAGGAAATGGCTATAAAAAAAAAAGCTACATACTTGAAAATGCCAATATCCAAGTTAAGGCAATAATTAAGAAGTTCAAAAAACCAGACCTATACTGATTTCCCTAATTGATTCTCCGAATGCTCTGCGTTACTAATCTCATATATACACATACATACACTGCCGGGCCAAAAGAAAGTCACATATGCTAAAATGTCTTTGTACCACCTACAACAAGAAGTCATGGTTGAACAATTTCCTGTTCTTAGTCACCCAGGTATACTAAAAAAATTTATATCAATGGAAATATACATTGTTTAACACCTATATTTAACAGATTTGTTTATAAACCTGTGTTGTGTTTGCAATTGTTTGATATCCATGAGAGCAGAGAATTTTTGTGAATTGTTTGAACAAAAGATCAAAAGGTTAAACAATAAAGACAATTTTTCACAGCCTTCCTTGCTCATATTTACTAAGGGTGCCAATATGAGGGCACTGTGTGTGTGTGTGTGTGTGTGTGTGTGTGTGTGTGTGTGTGTGTGTGTGTGTGTGTGTGTGTATGCAGCCAGTGACTGGACAGGCCACAAAAATATTTCTATATTTTTTTCAGTTTGTTCACCGGCAGTTTGCACACTGTAGGTATGCCTGAATACTGATGTGCGCAATTTAGACATTAACTCTTTCCAGGAGTCTGTGTAAACAGGACAGATGAGAACAGTAGGGGCAAATTTCATCTCAAACCTGGCCTCAAGTTTAGAAAAGAAAATTAAACTACATACCATTCCAGCTGCTGGGGAGCTGTAGTCCAATGAGCGGCTGCTGTGAACAGCTCTTTATCATTTCACAGAGAAAATATTAACACAATAAAGGGTGGGCTCTCCTGTGGGGGTAGCAGAGTGGTGGCAACTTCAGAATAGATAATGCCCTCTCTCCTGAGTGTTGAAGATTCAACTGCTCTTACTACATGTAGGGAATAGTGAAGCCATGCTGTCAGATGGAGGGAACAAAACAATAATAATACTAATAATAATAGCCATTTCAATTCAGTGTAATGTAGAGATTGCTGAAGAACCTTTCCAGAGGAATAATTCTGAGAGAACAGTGGTTTGTAACTAATATGGGAAAGGAACCATAACTCACATATAGCATAATTAGTGTTGGGTGCAACAAACCTACGGCTAAATACAGCTTAACTTAGACAGCTCAATGAATTGACAAACATATGCACCAAACAAGACAGCTAAACGACATGTAGGGCTTGTTTAACTTTGCCCGTTGTAAATAGTATTAATGGGGAACATTCTCTCAGGGAATGCATGATAAATTATGACTGCCATAATGTACAATTCACAAGCACTCTCAGCTTACGTTAAGCAGTACACAAAGTCCCTTGGCTCATAATAGCCAGTTTAACTTATGGTCTGCAATGATAATGAATAAGCAACTCAGTTCAAAGCTGAAATGATCCAGTATTTTAAAGGTTGCTCTGAAAAACATGTCTGGTTGGCCTAAAGTTTTCATTCATTTGCAAGTGTGCAAATCCACAGTGTGTATGCAGTGTGTGTTATTACACATGTTAATAATGCAGTAAATACACCTGATTACTTTCTACCTACAATGTATGGTTTGGGTATGACAAAATGTTTTATTTGAGCCATATGACCACACTGCCTAGACCACACTGGCTAAAATTCAACCAAAACTCACATATGAAATATTGGATTTGGCATAAAATGTCACACCACTGCCAGATCAGAACTCCAACTCCCAAGATGCAACACCCCCCTTTCATGCACGCATGCGCTCACCATCGGAGACACCTGTCCCTAATCACACACACACCATCACCTCCACTACTTAGGTTTGTCTCTCACTCAGTCTCACTGCGAAGTAAACGTTCAGCCTACTTGTTACACTATGTTACCAAGCCGTCCTAGTTTGTTTAACTCTTAGTGTACATTGACCTTCGTTTCCAGATTCTGACTACGTCTCTGCCTAACCCCGTTTGTCCTGTTCGTCCGATCACTTGACTATTGCCTGTTTATCGACTACTTCTCTTTGTAACTGCCCGTTTCCACATTTGTACACCTGCAGCCCGCTTCTGCTTCTGTGCTGTTCCGAGGTGAGTGACAGATTACTTCGCCATACAATGGAAGCAGCGGGAGATCCCCATTGGCCACAAGCCATCGAGGGACATGGCCGTATGATCAGTGGCCATGATCACCATCTCGCAAACTTAACTGAGCAAGTAGCTCGGCTAAACCAAGCAGCGCAACTTGTCACAGTAACAACCACTTGCTTACCTCCCACTCCGGTGCTGGAAAAATATGACGGAGATCCGGCACGCTGCCGAGGTTTTTTGCTCCAATGCTCCCTATTTTTTTCCACGCACCCAGAGATGACAGAAAACAGGAAGATAATCCATTTTATGGAACTCTTAACTGGGAGAGCCCTCCTCTGGGCTTCGGCAGAATGGGAGCGGGAGGGGAACAACATTACCACATATGAGCTGACCTCCCGTTTCCGCACCGAATTTGATCATTCTCCAGACAACCGGGAGACAGGGCAGGAATTACTGTCTATGACACAAGGATCACGTTGTGTAGCGGACTACGCCCTTGAATTCCGTACAGTGGCAGCAAGGAGTGGATGGAATGAACCTGCGCTAAAGACTATGCTCCGTCGGGGATTAAATGCCGACATCATAACGGAGCTGGCGTGTCGCGATGATCAGCTGACGCTCGACTCGCTCAATAATTTGGCCATCCGTCTAGAACGTCTACTACGGAGCCGTCACTCCATACGCGGTGAAGTGGAAGTACCAACATTGGAGAGCCCTGGTGAACCCATGCAGCTGGGACAAACTCAGGTGGGCTTGCAAGAGAGAGAGAGCAAAGGCGTCGCGAACATTGTTGTTTCTACTGCGGCAAGAGGAACCATTTCGTCCAACAGTGCCCTCTCAAGCCGCGCGCTAAATGAGTGGAAACCACGCCTCCAAAGCCACCTCAGTCAAGGGTGAGTTTAAAGCCCATTGCCCAGTACCTCTCAGTCTGCCTTTGTATTACCCATCATATTGGAATACTCAGGCGTTTGTTGTGTTCTAGAAGCACTGATTGACTCAGGAGTGGCAGGGATTTTCATCAACCAAGAAATCATACGCCAGTACAACATCCCGGTTCGTCTTCTCAGCAAACCCCGCCGGGTCCAAGCTATTGATGGAGCTCCCATTGGAGATGGTTTTATCACCCAATGCACAGAACCTGTTAACCTCCGTACCAGTGCCCTGCATCAAGAGAGAATTACGTTTCATGTCATAGTGACCGCTCAGCATCCAGTGGTTCTCGGTCTCCCGTGGCTTGAACATCACAACCCGCATATCTCATGGGAACAAAGGGAGATCACTCGCTGGTCAACTCATTGTATCGGTCAGTGTCTCCAAGTCCCAGTGATCGCACTGGCGTCCACATCCATAGAGTGCCCTGACAACGTGGACAACGTCCGGATCCCCAGTGCTTACCACGACCTAATGGAGGTATTCAGTAAAACGAAAGCGAGTGAACTCCCTCCTCATCGTGAATATGACTGTACTATCGACTTCCTGCCTGGCGCTACACCACCGCAAGGTAGAGTTTACCCGTTGACAGTCACAGAACAAAAGGCCATGGAGGAGTACATTCAGGAAACTTTACACCAAGGCTATATCCGGCCATCCACATCTCCACCGTCGGCAGGGTTTTTCTTTGTAGAGAAAAAGGGGGGAGGTTTACGCCCTTGCATCGATTACCGAGGACTAAACAGATGTTGTGTCAAGTACCGGTACCCACTGCCTTTGGTGCCAGCTGCCCTGGAACAACTACGCACTGCCACCATCTTCACTAAACTGGATTTGCGCAGTGCATATAACCTGATCAGGATTCGAGAAGGAGATGAGTGAAAGACGGGTTTTAGCACAACTTCGGGTCACTATGAATATCAGGTCATGCCGTATGGGCTTGCTAACGCTCCTTCAGTCTTTCAATGCCTGATTAACGACGTGTTGCGTGACATGCTGGGACGCTATGTGATTGCCTACATCGACAACATCCTCATATACTCTAACTCCAGAGAGGAACATATACACAACGTTCGTCAGGTTTTGCAAAGACTCCTCCATCACCAGTTATATGTCAAAGCTGAGAAGTGCGAGTTCCACAGAACCACCATCACATTCCTGGGATACATAATCAGCCCCGAAGGGTCCATGGACCAAGAAAAGATCCAAGAAAAATGGACCAAGAAAAGGTCAAGGCAGTCGTAAACTGGCCCACGCACACGTCCATCAAGGAATTACAGAGGTTCTTCAATTCGCCAATTTCTATAGAAGATTCATTCGGAACTTTAGTTCCATTGCTCACCCCCTCACGTCCCTGTTAAAGGGGAGACCCAAGCGTCTGCCATTGGATTCCACAGCACAAACCACTTTCGAGAAACTCAAGAAGGCCTTCACTACCGCACCCATCCTCAAGCATCCAGACCCGGAGCTAGATCGTTCGTTGTGGAAGTTGATGCATCTGAGACAGGTGTAGGAGCCATTCTATCCCAGCGATTCGGAGAAAGGCCCAAGCTTCATCCTGTGGCATTCTTCTCACGGAAGCTTACTCCCACTGAGAGGAACTATGACGTGAGAAATCTTGAACTACTGGCCATCAAGTTAACGCTGGAGGGGTGGAGACATTGGTTAGAGGGGGCTACACATCCATTTGTCATTTTCACAGACCACAAGAACCTGGAGTATCTGCGCACCACAAAGAGACTCACACCCCGCCAGGCGCGTTGGGCCTTGTTCTTCACCAGGTTCAATTTCACTCTATCGTACAGACCAGGGTCCAAGAACATAAAAGCGGACACCCTATCTCATCTTGGCCACTCAGAATGTGTAGCACGAGCACGATCACGAGGAGCACATCATCAACCCCTCCTGCATCATCAATACTCTTGAGTGCGAGCTGAACCAGAGATTAGAGAATATTCCCCCAAAGTGCCAGTCAATTGCCCCGCCACCAAACTATTTGTACCTGAGGAGTACCGACAGGAACTCATCATCTAGGCACACACTTTACCCGGGTCACAGCGTACATACCATCTCCTACGGGAAAGGTACAGGTGGCACAAGATAGAGAGGGATATCCGGGAGGTGGTGGCATCCTGTTCAGCTTGTGTGCAGAGTAAGGTACCTCAGACACTCCCAGCGGGGAAGCTTAAGCCCTTACCCATACCGGAACGCCCATGGTCCCATATCTCGGTAGACTTCGTCACAGATTTGCCAAGGTCGCAAGGAAATACCACAGTTCTAGTCATAGTAGACCAATTCTCTAAATCCATACGTTTCGTCCCATTACCTGCACTCCCCACAGCCTTTATGACCGCCGAGCTCCTCTTCCAGCATGTTTTCAGATACTTTGGCATCCTGGAGGAAATTATCTGTGACAGGGGTCCACAGTTCACGCCCAGAGTGTGGTCAAGCTTCATGACGAAGTTGGGGGTAACAGTTAATCTTACTTCCGGATATCACCACCAGGCAAATGGACAAGTCGAAAGGATCAATCAATAAATAGGGCGCTTCCTCCGTACCTTCTGTGCAGGTAACGCAGAGGATTGTAGCAGGTTTCTGCCATGGGCTGAGTACGCCCAGAACTCACTACGCCATTCAGCCACCAATCTCACTCCGTTCCAATGTGTACTGGGTTACCAACTGCCATTGTTCCCCTGGAACGTGACTCCCACCGCATCTCCTGCTGTAGATCAATGGTTTGAACGGAGTGAGCGCGTCTGGGCGGCGACCCAACAACACCTGAAGGAGACCATAGACACCTACAAGCATAAAGCCGACCGCCACCGCAGTGCCCACCCTCAGTATCAACTGGGCGGACACTTTGCTACAATGTAAAGTGAGTGTAACATTGGGAATTTGCTGTCCCCTCAGCAATTAATGTCTAAATCCCTGGCAACAAAAGTGAGTACACCCCTAAGTGAAAATGTTAAATTAGGCCCAATTAGCCATTTTCCCTCCCTCCCCGGTGTCATGTGACTTGTTAGCGTTACAAGGTCTCAGGTGTGAATGGGGGTCAGGTGTATTGAATTTGGTGTCATCGCTCTCACACTCCCTCATACTGGTCACTGGAAGTTCAACATGGCACCTCATGTCAAAGAACTCTCTGAGGATCTGAAAAAAAGAATTGTTCCTCTATTTAACGATGGCCTAGGCTATAAGAAGATTGCCAAGACCCTGACCCTGAGCTGCAGCACTGTGGCCAAGACCATACAGCGGTTTCACAGGACAGGTTCCACTCAGAACAGGCCTCGCCATGGTCGCCCAAAGAAGTTGAGTGCACGTGCTCAGCGTCATATCCAGAGGTTGTCTTTGGGAAATAGACGTATGAGTGCTGCCAGCATTGCTACAGAGGTTGAAGGGGTTGGGGGGTCAGCCTGTCAGTGCTCAGACCATACGCCGCACACTGCATCAAATTAGTCTACATGCATCCCAGAAGGAAGCCTCTTCTAAAGCTGATGCACAAGAAAGCCTGCAAACAGTTTGCTGAAGACAAGCAGACTAAGGATCTGATGAGAACAAGATAAACTTATTTCGTTCAGATGGTGTCAAGCATCTGTGGCGGCAACCAGGTGAGGAGTACAATGACAAGTGTGTCTTGCCTACAGTCAAGCATGATGGTGAGTGTGTCATGATCTGGGGCTGCATGAGTGCTGGTGGCACTGGGGAACTACAGTTCATTGAGGGAACAATGAATACCAACATGTATTGTGACATACTGAAGCAGAGCATGATCAGTATACAGTATTCCTGCATGATAACGACCCTAAACACACCTAAAAGACGACCACTGCCTTGCTAACAAAGCTGACGGTGAAGGTGATGGACTGGCTGAGCATGTCTTCAGACCTAAACCCTATTGAGCAACTGTGGGGAATCCTCAAACGGAAAGTGGAGGAGCACAAGGTCTCTAACATCCACCAGCTCCGTGATGTCGTCATGGAGGAGTGGAAGAGGACTCCAGTGGAAACCCTGTGAAGCTCTGGTGAACTCCATGCCCAAGAGGGTTAAGACAGTGCTGGAAAATAATGGTGCCACAAAAAATATTGACACTTTGGGCCCAATTTGGACATTTTCACTTAGGGGTGTACTTACTTTTGCTGCCAGCAGTTTAGATATTAATGGCTGTGTTTGGAGTTATTTTGAGGGACAACAAATTTACACTGTTACATAAGCTGGACACTCACTACTTTACATTGTAGCAAAGTGTCATTTCTTCAGTGTTGTCACATGAAAAGATATAATCAAATATTTACAAAAATGTGAGGGGTGTACTCACTTTTGTGAAATACTGTATATTGAAAGTTCTCAAACACATGATAATGTGCATAAAGCTAGGGAGATATGTATTACTCTCTCTCACACTCTCTCTGTCTCTCTCTTTTATTATAAATTGTAGCCAAAAACCTTCAATTAAATAACCACTGAGGCTGTAAAATGATAATAATCTGTTTCAATATTGCAATTTCGATATAAAGTACACAGTTTCAGCTTTTTGTGTTACTAATATTTATCACCGTATTCAAAATAGTAGATGAGCTATAAATGTTCATTAAATCTTGTGAAAAGTGCCCTGAAGTATATTTTATGGATATATCCCTGAAAATATATTTTAAGTATCAGATTATCGGTCATAATAATATGGACTACATAAAATATAAATTATAAGAGCATTTATTTAGTCATAAGGCATTTTTATAAGTGACAAATCAAATGCACATGCACATTAAAAATGTTGTGATTAGCCTTAAAGATGTGCGTCACTTTTATGTTATTTTATTTAAATATATACCCATTCCAAAGAGTTGTGAAAATAGTAGAGGTAATGCAAATATGTGATGATGTGAATCCTGGGAATGTGCGATTCCCATAGTGGAAATCAGCATTCTATCAATTACAGTGTTGTGAAAAAGATCCTGATTTCTTGAGATTTTGTGTACATCTCTATATATATACTAAATAATTTTAGATCTTCAAACAAACTACAACATAAAACAAAGACAACCTGAGCAAACAATACAGCTTTTATTTTATTTTATTTTTGAAGCAAAAAAGTCATCCAACATTTACCCCCAATGCGAAAAACAAATTGCCCCCTTATATCTGGCTGTGCCACCTTTAGCAGCAATAACTGCAACCAAATGCTTCCGGTAACTGGAGATCAATCTTTCACTTACTTCTAGAACTAGGACTTACTCCTATGCTTTTTATCATTCAGTATGATTACATGGACAACAATATTCCAATTAACCCAATTAAGACAATACTCGGATTAAGAAACTACCATGTAAACCGTGATTATTGATTACCTTAATCTGACTAAAATCATACTCAGAGTAAACATAAATCGATTTATGACATGTGGAGGATTCCTATTTTAGTCACATTATCGAAGTGCATTACAGACATGTACACACCTTAATCACACTACTAACATCGTGTGGGCGTTTTCACCGCATTTTGCAACAGGACACGTACACACACAGCAGCGCTCAACCTTTTGACGACAAACAAGAGAGCGAGGCTACGTCCGAAACCGCGTACTTTCCTACTATATAGTTGGTGAAATACATGCATCTCAGCTGCTATATAGTAGGTAAATACACGGGACGCAGCCCACGGCTTTAAGTAGTCTTCTATTTGCACGTATGTCATGACAAATAATTAATTGCACTTGAAGCTTTCGTGAACTTAAAAATCAAATAAACCCAAAACTGTATACGGTACCATAATGAAGACGAACTGTACGTTGATGCGTGAAATTCTGGAGAGAACGTCGATGCGTGGGGACGTAATGACGTGTGCCTTTAATCGATCTATGTTCTATGACATGTAAAATGGGAACATGAAAGGAGTATTCTAAAAGTGACTCATGTAAACACCTTAATCACAATATTGTCTTATTCGGAATAAGTCAATAATTAGATTATTGATGTCCATGTAAACTTAGTCATTGTCTGCATAATCCAGTTGCGATCAGATATTCGCCTTTAGGATTTACTGGAAGAGAGCAGAATTCGTGTTTCCCTCAATTATTGCAAGTTGCCAAGGCCCTGAAACAGCAAAGCTAGGGTTAGGGTTAACAATAACCATCACATTGCCCTAACCATGCTTGACCATAGGTATGGTGTTCTTTTTGTGGAATTCTGTGTTTGGTTTACTCCAGATGTAATGGGACCCCTGTCTTCCAAAAGGTTCCACTTTCGACTCATCAGTCCACAGAACATGCTTCCAAAATGTTTGAGGATCATCAAGATGTGTTTTGGCAAAATTCTGACAAGCCTTAATGTTCTTCAGCAATGGTTTTTGCCTCGTTACTCTTCCATGGTTGCCATTTTTGCCCAGTGCCTTTCTAACACTGGAGTCATGAACAGTGATTTTTACTGATGCAGTAGAGACCTGTAATTCCTTCGATGTTGGCTCTTTTGTGACTTGCTGGATGAGTAGTTGCTGTCCTCTTGGAGGAATTTTGGAAGGTCGCCCACTTCTGAGAAGGTTCACTACTGTGCAGAGTATTTCCCATTGGAGATAATGGCTCTCACTTTGGTTCTTTGGAGTCACAGAGCCTTTGAAATAGCTTTGTATTTCAATCACCTAACTGATATATTTCCAATCACCTTCTTCCTCATCATTTCTGGAATTTCTTTCAATATAGGCTTACTGGGCAAGTCCTTTTAACCAACTTCATGCTATTGAAAAAGTTCTATTTAAGTGTTGATTGATTGAACAGGGTTTGCAGTAATCAGGCCTGGTTGCGTTTAGTGCAGCTGAACCTCATTATGAATGCAATTTCATAGATTTGGGGAATTAGTAACTATGGGGGCAAATACATTTTCACACAGGCCTAGTTGGTATTGGATATCTTTTTTGCTTCAATAAATAATATTATCGTTTAAAAACTGTATTTTGTGTTTACTCAGGTTGCCTTTGTTTTGTCTTAGATTTGTTTAAAACAAAAACTAAAGAAATCAGCAAATACCTTTTCACAGCACTGTTTGCTTCTAATGCAATTGCACTGCATGAACACCAAAGGTAGCAATCTGCACAACCCATAAAATATAACAAGCATTTGCTGGGCCCAATAGCTCCAGATCGCAACAAATGACATGCATTATACATTATACGTTTACGTGACCACATTATAACCGTTAAAGAGCCCTTCAATAGCTTTTAAAGGACACCAGCCCCACACCACTGCGATTTACGGTGCCCAAGAAAAAGCTTGTGGAATTCTTTTGGGTTTTTTCCTGACCTTGGAGGTCTTCTGTTTAAAATGACGCCTCAAGTGCTGCTATGTTTCAATGCACCATTTTCCCAAGGTCAAAGACTTTGTTTATTCAATCAAATTTTTGGGAGACTTTATAAATTTGTTACATTTATTTTTAAGATATTGAATCAACCATAAATTGTGAAACCAATGTTGTGAATTGAATAGAATGGAATCGTGAAAATAGTTTGTAATCCATATAATACCACTATGAAACTATGTAGAATTTGACATGGTCCTTCTGATAGCATCAAGTTAACAAAATTATTTGTTGCAAAAGAACTCAAAATGTCCACAGTTGTCCAGGTAGAGCTCAATAAGTTTCTCTTATTCAACATCTTATGTTTAAAATTACAAATGCTGTATTAAACGGTATGTAAAATATATTATTGTATAGTCCAGTATTATGCAAGTACAAGTGTTAAATTGAATGTTAAAGAAACTGTAACAAACACATCCTCTGTGACATGCATGCAATGCTTCATTTCACCAGATTCCATGTGTTTCTGTTTTAGATTTGGATTTGCTTCCTCCATCCTTCCTTATGTTCACTGGTTTCTCTCTTGTTTAGTCTTTCTTCTAACTACCTGTGTATTGTTAGGGCTTAGTTATGTCCCTGTTGGGGTTCAGCTTCTTTGTCTTCTTGCTGGTTGTTTGTTCTTTATATGCTTTTTCATTTACTGAATTCATAAAAAAATATTCAAGCACTTATACCTATTATATTCCGTGTTTTCTTTGTTGAAACCTTGACAGAACCTGCAAAAATATCTTTGACTTTTATCTTTTAACAGACTTGTTAAGGGCGATCGCGCTCGGCTTTCGGAAGGCTTAAAATAATGTAGAAATACATCTCCCTCTGATTTTTTTTACTTTGTTACAAACTAGGCTATCTATTAAAAATCTTTTATACCACAAAGTGCTGTTGAATCCTCAAATCTGATTGTTCAGAAGGTGTTGAATATTTTTCGATTACAGCTCTGACAGTAGTACTGGCTGTAAGTCAAATTATAGTTTTATATCATTCGACTCTGAATATATTTTTGTTTCTATTCATTCACAGAGATACTCTACTTACTCTACAGCTAACAATAAAAAAACAGAATAAAAATGTTGTTATGTAGCAAAGAAAGACATGGCACTATAGGGCCAAAAGAATGTGGAAACCTGACCATCACAGCCATATGTGGGTCTTCCCCAAACTGTTGCCACAAAGTTGTAATCACACAACTGTCTACAATGCCTTTGTAAGATGTAACATAAGGATTTCCCTTCGCTGGAACTAAGCATCCCAAATGTGTTTCAGCATGACAATGTCCCTGTGCACAAAGCCAGGTCTTAAAGACATGGTTTGCCAAGGTTGGAGTGGAAGAACTCAAGTGGGCTGGGGGGCGGGCCTCCCCTCTGAACACCTTTGGGGGGAAGGGGGGGACTGGGGGCGGCCCGGGGCTTCTCTCCTCCCATCACTCTCTGTGCTCTCACTAAGGGTCTTTCTACCCCCCACGCCACACTCCAAAAACTATAACATATAGTGTATAACTATTGATATGGTAACACTTGTTTAACCTTTATGGGAGGAGCCTCGAGTGGCATGGGCTTATAATGGTCAGAAAATTTTCCTCCATGGTCAACATGACAGAGGAATTTATGCTATGCGGTTTCTTGGTAACATAACAAGCTCCATCCTTTGTCTTATTTCTTTTGTCCCATTACATCAAATGACAGAAACAGGCAGGGAAGAGCCACCATTTATATAATCCGTTCAACAAATATTAATCTTCATCAAGTCCTCATTTAGAACTCTACACATGTTTAATTCCATTGAAATACTAATTACCTCTTTTGAGTGACTAATGATTCTTGAAGATGTTGCTATTTAACAGACATAAGCTGATGTTCAACTGATTAGCTCGCCTGTCTAGAAGTTGTGTAATCGTGGGCCTAGGCTAGGCTAATCTTTTATACCGATATTTATATTTTTTCTAAAAAAGTATATTTTTTTCTATAAAAGCGCAGCTCTGAGAGTGCTGCTGGCTTTAATTCAAATGATAGTATTATATTAATGCACTCCTCCTAATACATTATTGTTTCTATAGTATTATACTGAATACCATCATGCCCCATTGTGTTTTATTCCTTACAAAGCACACATCAAGGGTCATAGTGTACCTAGATGTTTATGCCATGTTGTTATATATTACAGGTATAGCATAACATAAATGGTATTACATTTTTTTATTTCTTCATCCTGGATCATACTATTACATATTCATATCTCTAAGTGAAATAATCCAACAGCATGTCTTTTTTTCATCATTGTGCGCTCTCTAAAATAAAATAAAAATAAAATAAAATAGAATAAATCCACCAGACTTTTTTAGACATCATCACCTGAGTTTTTTTGTTTGTTTGTTTGTTTTTTGTTAATGAAATTGAGACTAGTCAAACCAAACATGGCAAACTACTCTTTGTTGTGCAAAACCTCTATATCTGAGGTGCCAGTGTTGCACAGAGTTGTTTCGTCGATAAAGTAGCTCGACATTCACTCACTCCCTGCTGCGGAGCTCTTACTTTCTGTCACAGCAATCATATCAAACAAATGGATACACAGTTTGGAAGTAGTAATAAACATGTGGTTACACGTTACATATTATTATAATATTATATTCCCCCATCCTAATTCCACTGTTCTTTTTGCATGTAAGCATTTGACCTAAATCAGGCAGTTATTTGACCCCAATCACTGACCATGAAGTTAATAATAAGATTTCAAAAATAAAATAAAAATAAAATAAAAAACATGGTCTTTATTTTTAAGCTTGCAAAATATACAGCAACAGATTTCCATCCTGATGTGTATGTGAGCAATGATTGGGAATCTTGCATATAATGTTTTCAATCAGTTCCTGAGTCTTTTTTGTAACTATGCATAAAAACATGTTGCATTTCACATTTCACATTGCACACATTTGCAGTGGGTTTGATTTTTTGGCTGACATGTAATCTTGGGAATGAGCAAGGACAAGAAAGCAAAATAAAATAAAGCAGACACACAACTGTGGTGCAGCTTATAATACAGTTTATCAGGGCCACTGTAAACACCAGTGAATTCTATACTCCTAATTAAAAGAAAATGGCACTGATTTAAAAAGCAACTAACAAAAAACAAATCCTATTATGAACCAAGAACATGTTTTCATTCAGATTTTTTGAAAGCTGATAAAGAAATGCATTCGGGTATTAGGTGATGGCATGAAATAATGATTAAATGCTTAATTTTAAATAATGCACCATGAATCATGTGGAGAATTAAATAGTTTTAGTGGTCTATGAGAATTTTAAGTAATGAAGTATTTTTCATAATTAACACTGGAATTATCAGCTCAGCATAATATTACACAGACAATGAATAACACATTCCTTTTAGAGAGGAAAACAACCAAAGTAGCAAAAACTGAACTAGAGAAAGAACTGGTGGTGGTACCATGCTCAAAGCAAAAAACTATATATATATATATATATATATATACTTGCACATTCATGCAGTTATCCAATCAGCCAATCATGTTGCAGTAGAGCAATGCATGAAATCATGCAGAGACAGGTCAGAAGCTTTAGTTAATGTTCACATCAAAATAAAATAAAAAAAGGTGTGATAACTGTGACTAACTGTGGCATGGTTGTTGATACCAGATGGGCTGGTTTGACTATTTAAAAAAACTATGATCTCCTGATATTTGAATGGTATGAATGGTGATCTACAATTCTGTAGGTGGAAATACTTTGTTGATCAGAGAAAAATGGTCAGTTTGGTTCAAGTTGCCAGGATGGATATAGTAACTCATATAATCACTCTTTACAACCGTGATGAGCAGGAAAGATTCGCACGGCACAGACTCACCCAAACTGGACAGCTGAAGACTGGAAAAAGACGGTGATTTTTTTCCTAATCTTCAACTGTCCAGTTTGTGTGAGTCTATGCCCATGACAGCCTCAAATTCTTGTTTTTGGATGACCAGAGTGGAACCTGATGTGGTCTTCTGCCATTGTAGCTCATCCACCACAAGGTTCAATCATGCTTTGTGCATGCTGAGATGTTTTTCTGCTCACCACGGTTGAAGTGATTATACGAGTTAGTATATCCATCCTGGCAGCTTGTCTGGGCATTTTCCTCTGAACCTCTCTTATCAACAAGGTCTTTCCACCCACAGAACTGTCGCTCACTCAATGGTTTTTTTTTCACACCATTCTGTATAAGGTCTAGAGACTGTTGTGTGAAACTCCAGCAGTTTCTGAAATACTCAAACTAGCCCATCTGGCTCCAACTACCATGCCAAATAAGCAGGTGTACAGGTGTTCCTATTAAAGTAGAGAGTGAGTGTATATGCACATTTTCTATTTTCTGCTTATCCTACACAGGGGAGCCTGGAGCCTATCCCAGGGGACTTGGATCCATCGCAGGGCACAATCACATTCCCACAGTACAGACCATTTTAGAGATGCCTACAACCCATGTCTTTGGAATGGGAGAGGAAACCGGCATACCCGGAGTAAACCCCCAAAGCACGGGGAGAACATGCAAACTCTGTGCACACAAGTCAGGGGAGGGTATCAAACCCCAAACCCCAGAGGTCTCACTTATCTTTCCTGTTTTTAGTTTTTCCACACAAGGGTTTTCAGTGTTCAATGTAGCCACTGTTATTTGCTTAATGAAGCATTTGAAGTATTAATTTTAACCTTTATTTAACCTATTTACTTACAACATTCTGCATGGCTACAAAAAGAAAAACGTGGCTCTGCATGAACCAACGACAGTGTATTTTCCTATCTATTTTCAAATATCCTACAAAGGCTATAGTACATTTGAGTGTTAAAATCAAATAATGCAAATCGGCTCATTGCACAAATACTTCTGCTTTCTTCTTAATATGCTTCCAGTTCATTCAATACACTCACAATGGTGGTATTTCATAGTCAATGTCTGCAAGAGCCCCCAAAATTATGTTCATCAAATATGTAAGAATACTTGCAAAGCCCCTTCTAGAAAACTGAAGAAAAAAATTGTATGACTCCTCAAGGACAGAGGTTAGAAAACACCTATTTCATATCTATTTTATATATAACTTATACACATACCTAAACATAGGAATAATAGTTAACCTAGAAAATCTTGAAAGACAAGTTGCTATTTAAATATACTGACGAATGTAAACAAGGCTGCTGGAAACACAAGAGCTGCACTCTTTTGAAACGGAAACGCATCATAGCACTGAATGCTGCCTACTGCAAACTGATCATTAGCATAGCATTCTATGTAACAAGCAAGTTTCTGGGTGTTTGGAATCTAAAGTTATTCAGCTACTTCTAGTAGAAATTCAGATACTGCCTTTTATTTAAGCCCTAACATTTGGGTGTTTAGCAGACATTTTAACCAAATAATGTAATGAATAAATGTTCCAAATTCTTCATTTGAGTGTTTGTCTGATTCTGTATTCAAGTCATCAAACAAACAAAAATTATTAGATTTTCAAATTACGCTGTGCCAACTAGGTTTTTTATGTCTCTTATGTCTCTCTCCTATTTGAACAGCCCAAGAAATTTTATATTTGGAGAAGATTTTGGTGTCATTAGATTCCTTACATTCTTAAAAATATAAAATATATTTGGAGTTAGTGGATTTTGGATCTATACAAGTCCTGTTGACACGAAGATAAATGATGGGAATCCTGCTGCATGGCCTCTACCTCATAGAACTAATCACCCTGTCAAAATTCATAAGCATACACACGCTGAATGTAAGAAAAATGTCAAGCCAAAAATGTAGTCTATGTAAATACATTTTCAAGACTAAGTTGAGCTTAAAAACCATGTGACCCCCCCCCCCTTTTAACAAGCAGTGCATACCTTTCCTATGATTTCTCAGAAGCTCTTATGCTCATCATCATGTATGCAAGGACATGATGCAGGATGCAAATGCAGTTAAGAGCTTTATTAAGTGGCAGGCAGACAAATCTAAAATGTGCATCACAATCGTAGTCAAAACAAGCAAAAGGTCAAGCAAACAGCAAACAGAAAAGACTAGGCAAAACCAGGATCAATAAACAGGAGGGCGAAAACAGGACCAAGATCCATGAAACAAGAAACGAGTATTAAAGGCTTGGTACGGGTCTGGCGGAAAACACAGAAACACACAATACTTTGCACTGTACAAACACACACGAGGGGTTTAAATAATTAACGTAATTCAAAGGTAAAATAAACAGCTGTGAGTAATGATGACACATGAGGGAGACAACGAATAACATAAGGGTGGAGACAGAAGAGAAACAAAATCAAAAAGACAGTTTAAAATGTAAACAACCCAGAAGTGGGTGCATAGTTAATGCTCGCTGAATGTTTCAGCACTCAGTGCCAGAGTAAATCTGTGACATTCATTTAGAGGATGCACAGTGCCCTCCACTAATATTGGCACCCTTGGTAAATATGAGCAAAATAGACTGTGAAAAATCTTTTGCTTAAATAATTCACCTGCTAAATAATTCACAAAAATTCTCTGCTCTCATGGATATCAAACAATTGCAAACAAAACATAGGTTTCTAATATACATATACATATATACAGTATCTCACAAAAGTGAGTACACCTCTCAAATTTTTGTAAATATTTGATTATATCGTTTCATGTGACAACACTGAATAAATGACACTTTGCTACAATGTAAAGTAGTGAGTGTACAGCTTGTGTAACAGTGTAAATTTGCTGTCCCCTCAAAATAACTCCACACACAGCCATTAATGTCTAAGCCACTGGCAACAAAAGTGAGTACACCCCTAAGTGAAAATGTCCAAATTGGGCCCAATTAGCCATTTTCCCTCCCCGGTGTCATGTGACTTGTTAGTGTTACAAGGTCTCAGGTGTGAATGGGGAGCAGGTGTGTTAAATTTGGTGTCATCGCTCTCACACTCACACCAAGTTCAACATGGCACCTCATGGCAAATAACTCTCTGAGGATCTGAAAAAAAGAATTGTTGCTCTACGTAAAGATGGCTTAAACTATAAGAAGATTGCCAAGACCCTAATCCTGAGCTGCAGCACGGTGGCCAAGACCATACAGCGCTTTAACAGGACAGGTTCCACTCAGAACAGGCCTCGCCATGGTCGCCCAAAGAAGTTGAGTGCACGTGTTCAGCGTCATATCCAGAGGTTGTCTTTGGGAAATAGATGTATGAGTGCTGCCAGCATTGCTACAGAGGTTGAAGGGGTCGGGGGTCAGCCTGTCAGTGCTCAGACCATACGCCACACACTGCATCAAATTAGTCTGCATGGCTGTCATCCCAGAAGGAAGCCTCTTCTATAGATGATGCACAAGAAAGCCTGCAAACAGTTTGCTGAAGACAAGCAGACTAAGGACATGGATTACTGGAACCATGTCCTGTGATCTGATGAGAACAAGATAAACTTATTTGGTTCAGATAGTGTCAAGCCTGTGTGGCGGCAACCAGGTGAGGAGTACAATGACAAGTGTGTCTTGTCTACAGTGAAGCATGGTGCTGGGAGTGTCATGGTCTGGGGCTGCATGAGTGCTGGTGGCACTGGGGAACTACAGTTCATTGAGGGAACCATGAATACCAACATGTACTGTGACATACTGAAACAGAGCATGATCAGTATGCAGTATTCCTGCATGATAACGACCCTAAACACACCTAAAAGATGACCACTGCCTTGCTAAAGAAGCTGAAGGTGAAGGTGATGGACTGGCCAAGCATGTCTGTGGAGTGGAAGAGGACTCCAGTAACAACCTGTGAAGCTCTGGTGAATTCCATACCCAAGAGGGTTAAGACAGTGCTGGAAAATAATGGTGGCCACAAAAAATATTGACAATTTGGGCCCAATTTGGACATTTAATTTAGCGGTGTACTCACTTTTGTTGCCAGCGGTTTAGACATTAATGGCTGTGTGTGGAGTTATTTTGAGGGGACAACAAATTGACACTGTTACACAAGCTGTACACTCACTACTTTACATTGTAGCAAAGTTATAGAAAGTTATAATCAAAGTTATAAAAAGATATAATCAAATATTGTAGCAAAGTTATAAAAAGATATAATCAAATATTTACAAAAATTTGAGGGGTGTACTCACTTTTGTAAGATACTGTGTATGTATATATATATATATATATATATATATATATATATATATATATATATATATATATATATATATATATATATATATATATAGTGCCTTGCGAAAGTATTCGGCCCCCTTGAACTTTTCAACCTTTTGCCACATTTCAGGCCACATTTCACCACTTTTCAGTTTTTTATTTGCTAAAAAAGTTTAAAATATCCAATAGATTTCGTTCCACTTCACAATTGTGTCCCACTTGTTGGTGATTCTTCACAAAAAAATAATTTTATATCTTTATGTTTGAAGCCTGAAATGTGGCAAAAGGTTGAAAAGTTCAAGGGGGCCGAATACTTCCGCAAGGCACTATATATATATATATATATATATATATATATACATATATCTTTGTTAAGTGTGGATGTGCAACAATTACTGGCTTTTAGTCAATACTTTGTGCTACTTCCCTTAGCCAAGATAACAGCTCTGACAATGCCTGATGAGGTTGGAGAATACATGGCAAGGGATCTAACACCATTCCTCCATTCAGAATCTCTCCAGGTTCTTCAAATTTTGAGGTCCACGCTGGTGAACTCTCCTCTTCAGTTCACCCCTCAGGTTTTCAAAAGAAGAAATGGAAGCTTATGGAATGGCCTAGTCAAAGACTGGATTTGAATCCCATTGAAATGACATGTTTAAGGTTCTCCCATTTGACTCCATGAAGTCACTCCAGTGTGGCTCCTTGCAGAATCAAGAAAAAAAACAAAAGAAAAACACCAAACTCTTCTTAAAACCTTGCAAGGATCAGCTGAAATCAACCTCCAATTCTTGGTTCAAAATCACACCCTGCTGTCTTAACTCAGATTTTCGAATTCAGAAGATCTGGCACATTTCTTTAAACTCTATTGATAAACTGAATGTTAATATCCTTGTTTCTCAGGGTGAAATGTAACTCTGTCGTGATACTAACACTCAACTCATAGCAATGTACTTTTCTATTATCCACTTGTCAATGAACCATAAAACTGAAACATAAAAGTGTTTGCTATAGTAGCCTCTCAAGAACATTTTCAGTTGATCCCTTACACAGTTTAACTGAGAAAAGTCTAATTCACATACTACTTGTTATCCAAACCTTAAAAATCAGGATTCTTTTCATACAGAGGATGGTTCCCATACACTTTTACTGTTATAAACTATTAATAAAAGTTGAGCAAGTTGTATTCTTCAGAAGCAAGCTTACAAATGACAATGGTATTTAAATAATGGGAATAAAACTGTTTAAGATTCTATTTTCCAGAATTATGAGAATGTATTATACTTTAAACTTCAAATCTCATCTGATAGGGAATGGCCATAAGTAGCTAATTCCTCTTTTTTTCTGGAGAACATTGGTAACTCAGCAGGATCTGTGCTAATGATTGGTAAGTTGTATGTTTAAATCACCTCAAATAACTAAATCTACATGAAAGGTGCTTTGTACAAAAAAAGTGTCTTCCAAACAAATAAATGTAAATAAATCATATTGAATATTTTCATTTGATATAGTCTTTCAGGTTATTTGTTCTAAAGCTTCTCATCATCCATACAAGAAGGTTTAGAAACCGTCAGATAAAGGAGTACCACTGCCCCAGAAAGCCAGTTAAACACCATGAACAGCCATGCATGGCCCCAGAAAAATAAAAGAAGTCCGCTTGGGGCGGAGCTAGCCCCAAGCACTCACAGTTGGAGCGCAATGATTGCATTAAGCCTTCTCTGCATGGAACCTCAGCAGGTAATAATAAAAGCATAGCTCACTGGCAGAGAAGGGAGAGATGTTGCATGCATGCTCACAGCAGGTTACTATGAGATAACGATTCTCTATACTGCTGTCTCACTTTCTGTGTGTGTGTGTGTATGTGTGTGTGTGTGTGTGTGTGTGTGTGTGTCTCTCTCTGTCTCTTGGGGTGTCTCTCTGTGTTTGTCTCTCTCGTTGTCTCTCTCCCATAGCAGCTGGCCTGCGACAACATTTTGACAGTCAACACAAAAACTCATCCCTCTGCTGCTGATACGTATCAGTAGTACGCTCAAGAGGTGTGCGCGGCATGTTCTTTAAAATCCCACTCGCTTCCAAAGTTATCTTTGCTTGTACCCACCCACAATATTTTCTAATGAACAGAGTTATAAATAATAGTAGTATACATTTCAACCTAACTGACCTTGACCAGGATAAAGCCATTACTGAATATGACTGAATGAATGTGTAAATACAGTTATAATCAACCTGCCTTTTCTTGTTTGACCAGCCACATGAAAGTAAAAACAGCCCACTCCCATGACTACTTTGTTGGGTTCTTTGGGTCTCGATTCACAACTCTACTACACACTAGGCGTCCTGAATGACTTAGTACTTTCTCCTGGTGGTTGAGCTTTCACCCACGAGTGGTGCAGAGGGTGACTATGGAGCACTTTCTCTGTGTATTGGACCACAAAGTGAGAAAGGCCGATATACAGTCAGCTCTGAAAGTATTGGAACAGCAAGGCCAGTTCTTATGTTTTTCTATACACTGAAGACGTTTGGGTTTGAGATCAAAAAATGAACATGAGACGATAGAATTTCAGCTTTCGGTTCCTGCTGTTTACATCTAGATAAACAAATCCGAATATGGCACATTTAGTGGCAGCCGACCCAATTTTTAGGTGAGCTAAAGTATAGGAACAGATCGTCTTAAAGTAATTAACACTCAGTATTTGGTTGCATATCCCTTGCTTGCAACAGCTGCATGAAATTAGCAACTCACTGACATCACTGATCTGGTCACTGATTTGGCCAGTCTAACACCTTTAACTTTTATCCCTTGATGAAGTATTTCACTTTTCTTGCTCATCTCTGTATTTCTTTGCAAATTCCAATATGCCCTTCTGCTTCTTACTGCTGATGAGAGGTTTGCGTCTTGTGGCATGGCCTCTACATTTCTGCTCTCAAAGTCTTCTTAAAACAGAGGATTGTGATACCTTCACCCCTGCCCTGTGGTTGTTGTTAGGGATGTCACTGACTAAGGTTTTTTGCTTTTTCTTCACAGCTCTCACAATGATGTTTTTTTCGACTCCTGTTGTTTTCATTCCTACTTGTTGTACTGGTTATGCACAATGCTTGTGCCATGGCTCTGATTGGCTTGCTTTTCTAACATAGACAGCTCTATTGTCTTCATGTTGATTTATCTTTTTTTAACAACAAATGCCGTCTTCACGGGTGCTACCTACGGCTAAAACTAAGAATAGACATTGAGAGCTATAAATTGTTTAAACAATTAATGCCAGGGACACACTAAAATATTTTTTTTTATCTTAACTGATTTTAAATCCATGGGAGACCACAGACATAAGGACAGTTTCAATCGGTTTTTAACATTACTAGATGATTCGGCCAGACCGCTAGACGACACACCTGTCGATTGTTGTAACGATATCACAGACATGAGATCTCACAGAAACTCGCGTTTTATGAAACATGACTTCAGAAGAAAAACAAATATGGAGGACGATTGACGTCATCAGCTGACTCTCCTGGCGTATGTTATATTTTGCAACAAAAAACAAAACAGGAGAAGCAAAATAGCAATTTTAGCAAAATGTCATTTTATTTACAAAACATCCTCTAGATCATAGCGATTTCTTTGTAAACACAGACAAAGTCATCTCTCCCTTGGCATGTTTGTGGCTGCCATGTTCCTGCTATAAAAGCACTATTGCAGGTATCCCGCCTCTGGCAGCCCAATCAAGAGTCGTAAATATCAAACATTTTTGATATTTACAATTTGGGATCGGGGAGGCTCTGACTTGATCCAGAACATTAAAATAATTGTAATGACACAATTGAGGATTTTTTGGACAAAAAGTCGGTAGTGACCAAGCCTTGAAAAAAATGGGTGGGTTCAAGCAAAATGTGCCATGTTTTAATTGAAGTTGTTTAACACATCTAAACGTACATATGAGGAAATTAAAGCTGAAATTCTGATCTACTGTCTCACTCATTTTTTGATCTCAAACTCAATGTATAGCAAATCTCTTCAATGTATAGCAAAAACAATATACTTGCCCTTTCTCTTCCAATATTTTCAGAGGGGACTGTATATCTCATTCTTTAACAGTACACCTTTGACTACTGACTCATTTTATCTGGAGCTGTTGATTTCTTAGACTCTTTTTCACTTTTTGACTCTTTTTTTACTTTGTGTATGGAACTAGACTTTGATGTGACTCAGACTTTCACATGAGGTTCCCAAATGTCGCCTTTTCTTGAAATTCTTTGAACAATTTTGATCACTTGAAAATGGTTGGGTTCAAACAGGTCTTGATGTAAATATCAGGAAATGAAAGCTGAAATTCTGATCTATTGTCTCATTATTATTCTTATGATCTCAAACTCAAATGTCTTCAGTGTATAGCAAAAACAAAAAAATTGGCTCTGCTGTTCCAGTGTGTTTTGAGGGGACAAAAAGTATGCAAGGCCTTGCCATTTAAAATCCCACACATTCTTTTAGCAATTTCAAAAACTGAAGCAATTATATATGCTTCATTAAGAAATCATAAAAGACCATCTGTCAGGAGTGTGACCAAGCCCTATTTTTCATTTTGTTGTTTTTAAAGTACTGTTCCTGCTTTTGCCTTCATATTTTTCATCAGTGTTATGTAATGCAGTTGCCATGGCTCCAGGGTATTTGGTCATTGTATTTTGGCAAATAAACTTTTACTAAAATAACATGTGTCAATCGTGTAAAAAAAAATGGCTCCATTTGCAGAATAAAGGTCACGGTTCGATAGGGAATGAATACATCTTTTCACTATCTCTCGCTCTCTCTATGATTCATTCATATTGAATTTCTACAAGATTGAAATGATTAGATGGAGCTGTTTATAATACTACATAATGAGTTCCTTACAAGCCAAGGACTTCTCAACAGTCTCCAGAAAAAAAAAGTGTGATTACATCGTGTGCATCAGGTTTAATCCATCAGTTTGCTTACATGAAATAACTACATGCCGCTGCAGTAATTGGTTTAAGAAAGACGGCAATTCTTCACTCAGAATTGAGTATTATTACATCTGAACTGTTTGATTAGACACTGAGTAAAAAATATCCCATAAGTCTATAAAAGCAGTCTCACTTGGCTAACTTTATGAACTTCCATTTAATAGAATATTCATTCACATTTTATTTGTTCATACTTTCATCAGTCATTCCTAAATTTGGTTTAGAAACACAGACTACTCCACAGAGTCTGAAACACTATATGAATTGACACTGTCATAACTGGTTGATAGTAGAGAACTTGCCCTCTTATGAAGGTTTCCTGCATCCGTTTCTCTTAAAGTGAGCTGAAAAGAAGTACTTGCGAAGTACAGAAATGCATCTGTAAAACAACAAACCACAAACAGACTTAATTTCTGGCCTCATTAGCAAAACACTGAGCACCTTGATTCTTCACGTCTTATCCGAGTGCTCTATCACGTTCTTCCTGTGTCTCATTACTGGTGTTTTAAAAGCACTCCATTCAATAATCAGTCTTCCCTAATTCAAAGGTTACAGTTAATCTAATATAAGCTTTGCAACTTTCTGATGAAGGTGAATGTAATGTTTATTCGAGGTGTTTGGAAATATTCAGAACAGGGCAAGACAATATTTTTGCAGTTTGGATATTACATGAAAACCACATAACCCCCCCATCACCACCACCACCACCACCACCCCCACCCACACACACACACACACACACAAACCCCTATATATGTACAGTACACCACTTCTAACCCTTTACCATTCAAACATTTTCCATATTATGCAAGTTTAAACCAATACACTTATTTCATGTTGTCTAGATCTCTAGACACTGCATGTTTTAAAATGCATCTGATAGTAATGCACATCTCACTGTCATTGTCATTTAATATGTCCCTGTTATGTTTATTATTATAGATTTACTGCAACAAAGGAATGCTGCTTATTTGCTCTTATCTGGGAATGCAGACACAGAATGCAAATCAATTCTTAATGACTAAACTCGTTTTTGTGCACCAAATTGCCTGTACTGATACCTTACTAATTTAAATGAGTGTCTGTGAGCATCTTCAATTCTGTAGAGCTCATGAATGTATCATCGCAAGCAATACATTCGAATCTGACTGGATACTTATTATGCCTGGCAAAGCGGCACCATGCAGCATGCCAATACGTTTGTCCTTGGGAATTCAAACAACTGTCAGCACTGCGCAACCAACGGCCCTTCATTAATCAACACTAATTAAGTGTATTGATTGAGTAGAACATCAGGATTTCCAACTGAAAGGGTGTACTAGAGTGTAAACTGGAAACATTACATGCTGTGGCAAAGCATGAAAAGACTTGAAATCAACGTTTGCCCTTGGCAGTATTACATGGCAAAAGTGAGGGAAATGATAAAGGAAAAAAAAGAGAAAAGAAGAAACACCCATGTTTCTCTCTCATTAAATGCTGTCAGACTCAATCAGATCTAGAACTCTGCTGAGCAAAGGTGAATACTCACTCAATTTCATTGTTTAAGGGCTCCTCATGCACACACACACACATACAAATGTGCGCGCACACACAAACACACACTTAGAAACTTAAATCACATCTAAAAGCTATTAAGGATACGGTATATCTTTTGTATGAAAACATGAAAATGATGGAAAATGTATGTGTATATATATATATATATATATATATATATATATATATTATTTTATTTTTTTTAAGTGGGCATTATATAAGATGGAACAAAAATCTAATGCTGATAAACTGGGAGACTCGGATGGACTAACCGCTCATGAAGATCAAGCATCGTGTGCAAAAAAAGAATATATTCGCAAGAAAGGAGCTGTTTAATTAGCCTAAAAGCACAGGTCTGTAAACAAAAGATGCATTACTGTATTGCCACAGTACAGTTATGACAGTTATGACTGTTTGAATGATTGCTGCGTAGCTACTAACTAATGCAAGGCAATACGCCATCCACTATGCCATAGACATGACAGTGGGCTACAACTCTTAACCATTAACTAGGAAAAAGATCATGGTGATATTTCATGCAGTAAGCATTATATTATAATTATTATATTATCGATCTGAAAATTTATTTAACACATTTCAAGGTTACAAGCACACTGGACACAATAAAAGCATTTTTTTCTTTCAAATGCTTGAAAGTTTTTTCAATCTCGGGATCTGAAAGACGGTTATTCCAAAAATATTTCAAATATCACTGTACAAATCCAATGATGTGCAAATAAAAGTATTATTTTTGTTGCATCCGAATTTGAAGTGTGGAAGTGTATCTGAATTGATCAAAATCATGATCTTTTATTCAGCAAGACAAATGATGAGGACAAAATATGCAAAAATATTCAACTAAAATAGGATAAAGACATAGTAGTAGTCATCTTTATATAACGACCATTAATATTCAATGGATCTTGTTAATCCCAATCAGTCACAATAAGTATAACTACCAGTACGAATATGAAAGAGCGAGTCAACGCTTTTAAACAGTGTTTTTGTCTGAAAGAGATTTTGTGTGCGCGTGTCAAACTGTCATGATCCAAAATTAGAAATAATAAGAAAAGATCTGCTTTTTCCGTAATTGTATGTTTTCTTTTTTTTACACAGCGAAAGAAAAAATACAGCTGGCACCTTGCCTTGCTCCATAGACCCATCTAGTGGCATAAAGGTCCAACTGCGTTTATTTCATAATTTTATTTTCATTTTTAAGTCTCAACAAACTCACCGAGCAGAAATAAATAGGTTAGTGTTCTCCGCACATGTTTTTGGAGTGTTGCTTATGTCACAGTTGCAAAGCTAAACCCAAACAAAAGGAAGTCATTCTAGCCCATAAACCGTGCATGACGATAAGCAGCAAATATTCACAATTAAGAGATGAATTTTGCAGCAGCATTGGCTAAGTATATGGTAAAAGTCATCTGTGCAGTGAAAATAAAAATGTAAGAAAAGTTGAGTTGTCAGTTGGACTGTGGCCATCCTGATTGAATAGGATAGCCTAAACGTGGCATTATCACTGTTATATATCCCCAGTTAAAGCCGTTTAATAGACCTCATATACAGAGAGAGTCAATTAGAAGGAAACATCTGTGCTGTGAGCAACACAAGCCTTTATTGCCCATTGAATTACAGCAACTCTTCATCACTGAACTCCAGATCGATTGAGGCAAGAAGGGGAAAGACACCGGCGAGGGACAGAATCAGAAACGCGATCACAACACAAGTTGGTTCGATGAATACGGACTAAATCGTTTAACCGTTGTGCGCATCGCGATACCTGCAAGTTCAGCTCTGGGGTTGTTATTACTTGAATAATGTAGGTGTGCAGCAGGGAGCATGCACTACGCCGCAGGAATGTAAAGAGAGGGTAGAGTGTCGAAACCTGGCGGAGACGCAGCAGATATCGAGCCTTTTATTCTAACCCCTGCATAAAAAAAGACTTCATTTAAAGCCATGGGGCAAGTTAGTGTCCAACTGGTACACTCGTCTTTTCATAACATGGATGTTTTATCTGTATCACAACTCTATCATTTAAACGGAGATTTCTATTTGTACTGTTACAACGTCGTAAAGCCGTTCAAACTCCAAAGCGTTTGGCTCCGTCAACGCGCGTCGACGCCGCAGAGTAACCGTGCCAAAAGTCCACTTTTATATTAACTGTGGTGTTTAATACGGACATGACGTTTAAACAGAGGGGGGACAAGCACTGGTTTCTATATGAAAAGGAACAAACGCAGCCTACCTCACAGCGGTGCCGGTTTCCGTCCGTCCGTCCGTCCGTCCGCTGGCGTCGTGCGTAAAATTGTAGTCTCCGCTTCCTGCGGTGACAGTTTAGTTCTCTGTTTTTAACAGCAAAGGCACCGCGGTTTCAATGTGTCATGCGGTTTTGAACTCGAGAAGAAAGGGGCACTGTGGAGCCTGCCGAAGAGGCTGCGCGCACCGCGACACCAGCACAGCGCTGTCCACTTCCCCACTTCAGCTCAAGCGCGCGGCCCCGTTTTAAACTCACGTGACGTCAGCCACCTGCAGCGGCGCCGCACGTGCCCTGGAACGCTCGTCTCGCTTTGAAAATGCGCGCGCCTTCAGCTCATCAGTCTACCCGTCAGTTCATTACGTCCCCTTCTAAGTTCGTCCCTTCATCAGCCTTTCCTCACGTTGTCCTGGTGCATATTCGACGTGATTACTGTTCATGCTTCCGTCGACAGGTTTTTTTTTTTTTTATTATTCATTCAAGAATTTCAAAAAGAATAATAAATCATATTCTCCTTCTCGTCTATTTGGTTTGATTAGTAGTTTAAGTGCTGAATAAATGCCAGCCACGCCGATATAAGCACCACACTACCAGCTTGGACTGCAGATCGCTGCGCGTCTGTGAAAAAAAATGCTTCATTATGCACCAATCTGCTGCACAAACTCGCCAATGCAATAGGACAAAAAAAAAAAAAAACACCCACTTCCAAATTGTGTTTGATTCAGTTCTCAAATATGAAATATAATGCTATGTGAATAAATACACTTCCTAAAGGCACATTCACATTAGTTAGAAATGATCATACTCTTGCTTATACACTTTTAAAGCTGGTGCATCATTAATCTGACATCTCATTTGAATAAGATCAGATGCATTTCTGAAGAAGAGTGTCTGCTACTTCTATGCAAATCCGGCAATTATCCAGATCTGTTTGCAGTGGTAGCCCGCTGAGGGACGGATATAGGTTCCATGATCTGCTGATTAAGCTATTCTGTTTTGGTGAACTGTACAGAAAGTTCGTGCATATTTAACTTCTCCCAGTCCCAGTAGTGCTACTGTAGGGGGCAACACGAAAAGTGGCTATAGCCTGAGTCCTAGTGTGTCCTGAGGAGGTCCTCAGAAAATAAATTTCTAATGAGAGATAAATAAAAAAAATTTTTTTAATATTTTTGTTAGAATAAATAGGCAAACAGGCTGAACGTTTCATGTGCACACCATTCAAGGTCATCTGAGGGCTTCTCAACTCAATCTGAACTTTTCTTGCAAAAAAGATTTGAGGTCCTCTGGGGGCTTTTCTACTCCTTCTCAAAAGCACAAATGGCTGGGTCTGCCTCAGATCTAAATTCAGGACTTATTTTCTTGGGAAATCCAGCAAATCGCTGTTAATGCAGGAGCCTTAATACAATCAAACCATATCCCAAGAATTTCAAATAGAACCAGATGGTTTAAACTTAAGAATAATTTTATTTTAAAAAGTAGTAATATTTTTGAATATATGGAGAAATAAAATGATATACATGTTTAAATGAAAAAAAAGAGTACAGGTGCATCTTTAAAAAAAAATATACAGTGGAAAAGTTGACTTTTTCTGGAATTTAATTTAAAAAGTGGAAATTTCATATATTCTAGACTCATTACACATAAAGTGAAATATTTAAAGCCTTTTTTGTTTTAATCTTGGTGTGTCTCATGGATTCTCTATGGGGTTCAGGTCAGGAGAGTTGGCTGGCCAATCAAGCACAGTAATACCATGGTCAGCAAATCAGTTCGTTTTGGCACTGTGGGAATGTGTCAAGTCCTGCTGGAAAAGGAAATCAGCATTTCTATAAAGCTTGTCAGCGGATGACATGGCACACCAAATCAACAATGACTGTGGAAACTTCACACTGGACTTCAAACTACTTGGATTCTGTGCCTCTCCACTCTTACTCCAGACTCTGGGACCTTGATTTCGCATTGAAATGCAAAATTTACTTTCATCTGAAAATTGATTGTGGTTGTGTGTATCTGAACCAGACTGAGAGATTAGAGGCTCAGAAAACCTTTGCTGTATTTTGAGTTAATTAGCTGGTTAGAGCTCTTCTCAGGTCAACATTTCTGTATTATAAATTCTTTATTCAAACATTTTGAGATACTGGATTTTTGAATTCCATGAGCTGTAAGCTCATGAAGATTAAAACCAAAAAAAAGGGTTTGAAATATTTCACTCTATATGTGTAATGAATCTACAATATATAAAAGTTCCACTTTTTAAATTAAATTACGGGGAAAAAATTTACTTTTCCATGATATTCAAATTCAAATTCAAAGGAGGTTCTCACCCAAGATTTGTGGTCATCTGACCACCAGAGGACTACTGGGTGAAAGTGTTGTGGTCAGATGAGACCAAAATGGAGCTTTTTGGCATCAACTCAACTCGCTGTGTTTGAAGGAGGAGGAATGCTGCCTATGACCCCAAGAACACCATCCCCACCGTCAAACATGGAGGTGGAAACATTATGCTTTGGGGGTGTTTTTCTGCTAAGGGGACAGGACAAATCTTGGGTGAGAACCTCCTTCCCTCAGCCAGGGCATTGAAAATGAAAAGTAATTACTAAGTCATTACCAAGTACTAATTCATGTTTTGCAGAGGGGTCAAATACTTATTTACCTCATTACAATGCAAATCAATTTATAACATTTTTGACATTTGTTGTTATTCTGTCTCTCACTGTTCAAATAAACCTACCATTAAAATTATAGACTGATCATTTCTTTATTAGTGGGCAAATGTACAAAATCATCAGGGGATCAAATACTTTTCTCCCTCACTGTAGCTAATGCCTGACATTTGTATGAAACCATCACACAGGTCACCCAACTGCTTGACAGGTCCTGTCAGCAGGAATCATGTGGCTGTTTGTGATGGCCATAGACTGCAGTACAGAAACTCTTCACTGAAGCCATTACTAGGCCATCACACAATTAAGTATCATTTACAATTCCATCCCAGGATCAAACCCATGTCCTAAAGCATCACAGTCACACGACTTAACCACCATGCCACCAGAACACAGTGAGGACAAACCAAAAACAAATCATCTAACCACCGATTATGTGTGCAACAGAAATATTAAATGACAGAGTGCCTACTGTACAGGTCTTATGTTTTTTCTTTCAGATAGTGGTTTGCATAGTTTATCCATAGTCCAATAGCGGTAGTGGTAATATGGGTAAACTGTATTTTATATACATTTTATTTATGTACAGGACAGAAAGTTTTTATCGTGTTATTTTTACTATATCTAGTGTCCTCCATCATGGAAATTGCAGCTGTTTGTGACGTGTAAAGCCAGAAATCAAGACTATGAAATCCATTGTGACCTTGAAAGCAATAATCACACACATGCCACACACACACACACACACACACAACACACACACACAACATCAGTCCATCACAGGGCACCATGTACACACACATTCACACAATCAGTCACACCTAGGGGCAATTTATGCACCTACTGTCATATTTTTATGGTGTGGGAGAAAACCGGAGAAGCCAGAAGAAACTTCCAAAGGGAGAACATTCACAGAAACTCCACATAGACAGTCAACTGAGCATATGATCCCAAGACTCTGGAGCTGTGAGGCAGCAATGCTACCCACTGCACCACCCTGAAACCAATCATCCATCCATCCATCCATCTTCAACCGCTTACTCCTTTTCAGGGTCACGGGGAACCGGAGCCTATCCCAGGAACCATCGGGCACAAGGCGGGGTACACCCTGTGTACAAGGCGGGGTGCACCCTTGCAAATCCATCACAGGGCACAATCACATACACACTCACACACCCATTCATACACTACAGACACTTTAGACATGCCAATCAGCCAACTGCATGTCTTTGGACTGAGGGAGGAAACCAGAATACCCGGAGAAAACTCCGCACACACAGGGCCATTTTGGGAATCGAACCCCCTGGAGGTGTGAGGCGAACATGCTAACCACTAAGCCACCGTGCGCCCTGGAAATGAACATATGTGTAACTAATTTAATACTTTGTGTAAGCACTCTTTTCATTTATTGTAACAGTGGGTCTTTGTGAGTAGATCTCTATCATCACCTGGATATTGCAATTTTATCTCACTCTTCCTTGCAAAAAAGTTCAAGTCCTTTAGTTTGCCTGGGAATCTCATGTTCATCCCTCTTTCAGCAATTCCACTAGTTTTCTGTGGAACTAGCTGGGCTTTGACTAGGCCATTTCAAGACGTTGATATCTCTTTTGGGAATACAGAATATAGGAAATTGTTAGGAAACCTGTCAGAACCTGCAGCACCTTTAATGTGGCTGTAAGCTCTTTGGTAGTCTACCTGATAAGTTCTCTCCTTGTCCTGCCATCAACCTTGGCGGATTATCCTGATCTTGTCAGTGTCCCTGTGGTGCCACATTTTCTCCACATGTTGATAGTAGATTGACATTTTATATACCCCACTACTGATCCGTACCTTTCAACATTACCATCCTGTAGATGTTTTGTCAACTCCTTCTGAACCATGTAGGCTGCAAGCATGAACATTTCAAGAAAATCCTACAGAAAGAGCTGATTTTTATTTAGGATTACTCAAAATCACTTTCACTGAATGCAGCAGTACTCTGCTTACCTTTGGACAGTTCTGCTACAGCTACAGCCTGCATTATGAAAAGGTGTGAATGCACACTTGTGCAACTAGGGTTTTGTTTTTCTTTGACTGGTGGTTTCAAGGTCATGTTAACAATGGGAAAAATGACTGACATGATTTACCTTGATTTCTAGCTTTACATGACAACCAGCTGCAATTTCAATGAAGTGTGTGTAGACTTTTTATATCCAACTATCTCCTCCAGTTAGTGCATGATTGTGCGTGCATGGTGCACTGCAATGGATTGGCGTCCATTGTCCTTTGGCATCTTTTCTGGGATGTATTCCCACCCGTGCGGCCAGAGTTTCTTGGTAGGCTCCTGACCCACTTCACCCTGACTATGCAGGTTACTAAAGAAGAATGAAAGAATGAATGTCTCTATGTTTGTTGCTGTGTTACTTAAATTTGTTATCACAGTTTGAAAGGCTATTTTACAGTTTAGTTAGTCAGTATGTGTGTATTCAGATAGATGACATCATTAATGTTTACAGGAGTAAAGCTACAGTACCTTAACTTGGTTAAAGGTTTTAATTTAATCAACATGCAATAATAATGTGATGTCTACTACATGTCTATTATTCTCTGTGCACTTTTTGGAGAGTGTCCTATTCACCTAACAACAGAACTAAACTAAGAGTACACTAAGGGTTACAGAATGTGGTAACTTATTTAATGTATACATAATTACTAAATATTTATATTATTTTCATTACTTAGCAACAGGTTATGAACTCGAGTCATCTCTTTTGGGTTTCATAGTCTTGTCACAAACCGTAGATTTGCAGTTGACTGTTTACAGCAATTTCAATTGATGATTGAGACGGCACTGAATGTTCGAAATAGACAGAGACGTGACTGAGACTAAATTAAGATAATTTTATTTTCAAAAATCAGTTTAGCCCTGCGGAAAAAAACAGCATCAATGGGAACCGTCACAGAATTTGCAATGGTTTAATGGTTTTAATGGGAATTGTATTGGTTTTAATGGAAACTGTAACGGTCCCTGTGGGTCTCTACTGGTAATTTGTTGCCTTCTATTGGTGGAATGTTATGTCTAGTGGATACCATTAAGGCCCAATGTGGACCAAATAATGGTAGTGGTTTGTAATGGTATTTGTAGTGGAAACCATTAGAATTCCTGTGATGGTTTCTACTGCTGGGCTCACGGTGGCTTAGTGGTTAGCATGTTCGCCTCACACCTCCAGTGTTGGGGGTTTGCTTCCCACCATGTCCCTGTGTGTGGAGTTTGCATGTTCTCCCCGTGCTGTGGGGGTTTCCTCCCCCAGTCTAAAGATATGCATGGTAGGCTGATTGGCATGTCCAAAGTGTCCGTAGTGTATGAATGTGTATGTGAGTGTGCCCTGTGATGGACTGGCACAGGGCACCCTCACATACACATTCACACACTACGGACACTTTGGACAGGCCAATAAGCCTACCATGCATGTCTTTAGACTGTGATGGACTGGCCTAGGGTGTACCCTGTCTTGTGCCCGATGCTCCTTGGGACAGGCTCTAGGACCCCTGCGACTAAGTAGGATAGGTGGTATAGAAGATGGATGGATTGTTTCTATAGTTTTCCTTTCAGTTTTCCCAAGTTTAACTATTTTATATATAAAACACATTATGACGAAGTGGTATTATTACCATCATTATTAATGTTAAACTCACAAGCCTAATTAAATAGGTGATATTAATCACTAATCAGGAAAAAGTTCAGCCCTTTCCCCCTGCATGTACAGAGGTTACCATTCTGAAGCTACAGTAGCGCGTGCGCACCAGCAGATGGCGCAGTTGCCCGCTCTTTAGCACGTTGTTCGGAAGACAGATGTAAATATTTTCGTGACACAGCTCCGATCCTGAATCCGTCCGCGGTAATATCCACCACGGTGGTGTGAACGATATCTGTGCTTCTACCATCTCTACAGTGACAACCCTCGAAAGAGCGTTTCACTTTCACGCGCTGTTCAGCGTCAACACCGTGACCGCGCGCGCGTGCGCGGTAAATAAAAAGACATCATAAAAAAACGAGAGAGAGAGAGAGAGAGAGAGCGCGAGCGAGCGAGCGCGCGCGCTGCAGGTGGGTGTGTGATAAGCTGTATAGTCTATGCCTGATCATACAGCACTCCCTCGGCAGCTCGTAAGTGTTGCTCTCCTCCATTGGTTTCTGATTGCGGAATAGCTGGTCACAGGGTCATCATGCAAAAACGGAGGAAGCCAGAACCGATCCAGCTCAACCCGATTCCGGATGGGAATGCCGTTAACGGAACCGGTGCCACAGAGTGAGTAGTCTGGCTACATCCGAAACCATACAGTACCGCAGTCTACTCTGTGTCCAAATAGTACAGCACTAATGGATCCTTGGATCAGAACCGCGCAGGCCTACTACAGTATTAAAGAGTGTGTTAGAATATTATAATGCGCCGACGCCTATAGGATAGTAGTGATATTGACATCTTAGTATTAGATACGTGCTATACTGTGCCCTATGTACCAGTCAAGCTAACAGTAAACCACCCTTAAGAAACCTTATGGTATCACTATGGTTTAAACTACTTGTATTTCAAATTCAAGCATGAAACGGTGTCAATAATAATGTTCCAAATAACACTGAACCAAAAACCTGTGATCTCAGGCCTACTAAAACAGTATGTTGAAATAAAGGCTGCAATAATTATCTGAACCAAAAAGGGTTCAAAACGAACCTTAGATTATAAGGTACAACAGGTGTTAGATGATTCTGACATACTGTTTAGTAGGGCGCAGTGGGAGGCGTTGCTGCTTCACAGCTCCAGCGTCCCTAGTTCAGTCCTGAGTCTGGGTTCAATCCCGTTCTCCCCATGTCCATGTAGGTTTTCTCCGGGTTCTCTGGTTTCCTCCCACAAAAAAATGGCAGTTAGTGGATTGGCAATGCTCAGTTGGTATGTTTATTACATTTTTACCAAATGAAACAATCCAAATTGTGCTGTTAATAATAGAAATGCCTCTCAACAACATTGTGCTCCTGACGATAGAGTTTGTTTTTGCTATACACTGTAGACTTTGAGAACGAAAGGTGAATCTGAGGTGATCGATCAGAATTTCAGCTTTCATTCGCTGATATTTACATGTAGATGTGTCAAACATCTTCGAATGTGTCACCTTTTGTTTGCACCCACCCATTTTTCAAGTGATCAAAAAATATTGGAACATGTGACTGACAGGTGTGCCCTGTTAGATTGATTGTTTAAACAATGAATAGCTCTGAATGTCTACTCTTGGTCTGAGCCACAGGTTTCACTTGTGAAGACTGCATTTGGTGTTAAAATGGATAAACCAACAGAGTGCTATCTATGGGAGAAAAGCAAGCCCCTTTGAAGTTAAGAACAGAGGGGAAGTCGAACAGAGCCATTGCACAAGCATTGGGCATAGCTGATACAACAATTTTGGTCTGTCCTGAAAAAGAAAGAAAGAAAACCACTGGTGTATTAACAACCAGACATGGAGCAGGTTGGCGAAGGAAAACAACAGCAGTTGATGGCAGAAACATTGTGAGAGCTGTGAAGAAACCCCCCAAAACAACAGTTAGTGACATTACCAACAACCCCCATAGGGCAGGGGTGAAAGTATCAAAATACACCATTTGACTTCAAGAGCAGTAATGTAGAGGCTATACCACAAGATGCAAACCACTCATCAGCAGTAAGACTCAAAAGGCCAGATTGGAATTCGTGAAGAAATTAATGAATTCAGAAATCTACAGAAGCATTGTCTGCCATTTTAGAAAGAAATGCATCCAATCTAATTGGGATGAATTTATATGCAGCAAGACAATGAACACAACAAAGGACTTCGTTGGGGGGGCAGTGGAAGGTTTTATTAAGTCAATCACCGGACCTTAACCCAATTGAGCGTGCATTTTACATTTAGCATTTTATAAGAGGAAACTGAAGGGAGAAACCCTCCAAAACAAACAACATGTGGTAGCAGGTAACACTTATCAGGAAAAACATGTACCAGTCACAGTTTTTGTGTCAGACTCTAACAAATTTTTTCCCCTCATTCTCAGTGGTACTATAAGAGCGTTTCATGTTTATTTGTCGCATTTAATCTGTGTCACTGCCTCTGCAGCAAGTAGCCAGGTTCAGTGTGATGTCCAAACAGGAAGCTCTTATCACATTTGTCCAGAGCAGCCAGCACACAACAATGTGACTCTTTTCTCTAATAATCTGTCCTCGTCTTTCTTGCCCTCTCATAGCCAGCTAGATTTGTTGCAGTTGCCACTAAACAAGAAGGACCTCGCACACATTCTGCGAAGGTCTGTAAATAGGATATATGAGAGTCGAGGAGTCCAGAAATCAAGCAAAGTCTCATGAAATGGAGACAACATACTTCTCTTCTTCTAGCTCAACCGTCATCATCATTTTTCACAACGTAATATCTGTATAAACACGCAAGAAACAGGACCTTGTGCAGTGCTTTGTTTCAGGCTCGTCTAGGCATGCAGAGGACTGCCCTATCTGTCTGCTTATTTAGTTTAGCAGATCTTCTTCCCCTCTCTAAGCAATGAGCCGATCAAAGCCCTGGTGGCCTAAAGTCAGTGGTGCGTGACATTGCCTCTTGTTTCACAGAGGCCATCATGGGTGCTTGAAGTTTCAGACGCTCCTCTTTCAGCCTTACAGTTTTTGCCTCGATTACTGATTGAAAGATCGAGGAAGAGGTGCGGAGGCGTTCTTCTTTACACATGGCACCACAGAGATTTAAGTTAGCAGTGGTTGCATAACAGATGATGTTCCACAAGATTTCATCAGATATCAGGAATTCAAGTGGGAGAGCAGCGTCTCTGATTGTGGTCACAGATTGTTTGATGACTTAAAGTGTAATATGAAAGCTCTTGAGCAATATATGGTTCCCAAGCTGTCATGAAAACCACATTGGAGACAATAATGATTTATGAGTGATTCCAGTAGTTCAGAAAGTCAGTACAGTTTGGACACAGTCGTCCATGTAAATTATATGGTGTTTTTCCTGATGTGAGTCGGGAAGTCTTAAGTGTCAAAAATCATGACACACATCCTGTGTATTAGCATAGCATCTTTGCGATATGCAGGTTGAAGCATTTATCCAAGAGCTGTTTACTCAAGGCTAGCACCATGTGGCTCACAGTGTATATTGGCCAGTGTTTTGAGTATTCTGTGTTGTTCTGTGTGATGAAAAAGCAGAACACATTCCATTCTGGAGGCCCGGACAGGTTGTGGCATACAGGCTTTGGAATGCATTCCTGTGCTGCTGGGATTCAAGCCTTCGGAAGTTAGTTTCATAGAGAGACTTTGTGGAATGCCTCGTTCCGTGGAATTCCAACTCTGTGTGTGTGTGTGTGTCTGTGTGTGTGTTTGTGTTTGAGTGAGAGAGAGAGAGAGAGAGAGAGAGAAAGAGAGAGAGAAAGGTTTACAATAAGTCATTAACAGACTTGGTAACATTAACATAACAACACAACACATATGTTTGTGTCAGTGTCTGAAGCTGTTACTTTCCTTAAATGAGAATGTCTGCTAGAGTTTTCCCCAGTTTTCACAATTTGAGTTGCACTAATATGACTCCGACATCTTATTCTCATTCAGGTCTTCTCAGAAGTGTTCATAAAACACTGTATATAATATGAATGTTACCATTAAAAGCTGATTTGCTGTCATTAAAAAAGACCTGTGATTAGTAGTATTCTAAAATTGATGAGTAAGTCCTCTACAATTCAGGAATGATAATAGGAATCTTATGAGAAACATTTGTGACAAAGTTGAACCCTGAACGAACCACAAGTAAGAATCCCCGTAAAATCTCCAGAGATATCAGAGAGAAACATTTAAGCAAGGAAACATATCTTTCATTCTTCCACACAGTGACTCATTTATGATTAGAATGCACAACTAGACCTAAACTCTTGAACTGCTCACTCTCGTCTCAACTCGGACTCTTCATGGGAAGTCGTTGACTTGATTCAGAATCATTAAATCTTAACTCAGTTCAGCGAAATTAAAAGCAAGAACTAGTTACATTAAGTCCAGCATACAGCTGTTTTCTTGATCTTGAAATTAATTCTGACAAACATGTACGACAGTAAAAGTAGCATCTGTGTACAGTAGCCATTTCCCGAAGCTAATTCTGATTTGTGTCATATAAAATGTGCTACATGTTGCAAGCTGTGCACTTTTCAAGGCATCAAAACAGAAAACGCAGTGACTCAATAATGAAAATGAGTCATAAGTGGATTATAAGAAAACATGTGGTGGCACATGCTCGCTCATGGTCACAGTATATTTGTGCATTGGTGAGACATCTTTCTCCACCACACACCGATAAGCAGGCAAGTGACTGAAAGAGCTTGGTTAATTATTAATCATGGGCCTTACATCGTTGCTCGCTGGGTAAAATGTGTACGCGTTTGTGTTTTAGGACTAGCCATCATCATTCGGGGCCGTATCAGTCCACATCCTGCTCGAACACATGTTCGAGTGTACTTAACTGTTCATTCCCTGTGCGTTGCAACTGCAGCCAAAGAATAGAATATGAAAATTATGTTACACAATTGGATTTCATTGTGATTTCCTAATAAACTATTAAACAATGCTTTGTTAAACTGTAGCACTAGACCTTGTGTTTATGCTGCATGAGATGATAGAAGCGTTCATTCTCATCATAAAAGCAATACATGAGCTTAAGTCACGCTCAAGTGAGCAGTTGGCCGTGGGTACTGAGTTGCTGTTGCACCTCCTACATAAGATATGGAGTGTTCTCTCGACTTCGCTGCCTCAGAGCCGTTTTCCATCATCGTCTCCACTTCATAGCCCACCCACTCTACCCACGCAGCAGCCTCGTAACCATGGTTATACCGCCCTTGTTGGAGAAAACGAGGACACTTAACCCTCTTCTTCCTACGGGTGTGGATAAGGTGGTAAGAACCAGTGTTTTGGCCTGATTAAGTGTTATTCGCTCTTGAAGGCTCTCCAATAGCTGCATCATCTTCAGCCTAATTACAGTATGGTGGAGACAACAAAAATCTGTGTGCAGCTGATGAGCAAGATTCAATGTAAATTTATGTGTAAGAGCATCTCTTATGTTGCTGGGACTAGCGCAGCAGTGCACGAACGTATTTTACATCTGAATTTATTAACTGTTCTCGGAAGCACACTGTTTTTCCTTTTACAATGTGCCATTTCTGTTACAGCAAACTGGATCTTAAAGACAAACAAACAATTTAGTCATTAACAACGCATGCAGTGAATAGAATTGATCTTTTGATCGTTTATGCTTGAAAAGTGGAAGTACTGTCGTTTGAAGGAATCATACAAGAACACGAATACAGCTAAAATGATTTATAGTTAAATCAGTGAAGAGACATCATGATGTTATTTTTGGCACGGGCTTTTGAGCAGGTTTGACACTTTTTAGCAAAGTGTTCCTTTAATGTGGCTGATTATTAGAAGAGCAAAAGGTGCTATCACTATAGTAGGAGAGAGGAAGGACTTGGTGTGAGAGGAGTGGAAGAAGAGATGGAGAATAGAAGGTCAATAAGGTTCATTCCACGAATGGAAAGCTAAGGAAATACATTACCATGACAACAGTGCCAAAGGAGAAGCAGACATGCTCAGAGGAACTCCCAGCTTCCTTAAGGAAGGTAGAAACTCTAGGTAGAAACTGTCTTTAGACAGACACACACACACACACATATGCACGCACACACACACTTTAGCCATCATGTGCACAATGGCCCATTCAGTTATCTTTGTTGGCCTTTGTCTTGGCTGAACAATAGGAATGTATCCCGGAATTGTTTTTCATGTTTGCTTCCATTGATCCCATGTGGAGAAATTCTCATGGCTTCTACAGACACATAGAATTATGTCATAATTCGGAAATATGCTGCATGACTCAATCCAAATTCCATGGATCTTCTTGGAATTTGGAAGGTCATTAATTTGCTCCACCCTTTTCTCCACTTCTTTTCACCTTGTTTTATGTTTTTGTAATTATGGGGTGTGTGTGTGTGTGTGTGTAGAACAAACCTAGAGGCCCTGCAAAAGAAGCTGGAGGAGCTGGAGCTGGATGAGCAGCAGAGGAAACGTCTCGAGGCCTTTCTCACGCAGAAGCAGAAGGTAGGAGAGCTGAAGGATGACGATTTTGAGAAGATTTGCGAGTTGGGAGCAGGCAATGGTGGCGTGGTCTTTAAGGTCTCACACAGACCATCTGGACTCATCATGGCCAGGAAGGTACGTGCAGTGTTTTAAAATTAACAGCAAATTTGATCGCTTTCATATTTTAGGAAAAATTCAGTGGTTTGATCATTTGTCTAATCCAGGGGTGTCCAATCTTATCCGGAAAGGGAAACCTGCACCCACACCGGCCCTTTCTGGATAAGATCGGACACGCCTGATCTAACCCGTTACCTGTCTTAACTATACAGTCTTACATAGTCAAGTGATCATCCTTGCACATATTTAGCAGTTCTTTGTATAGAAGTATTTCTGAAAGGCATTGATTTTTTTATTTTGTTTTAGTTTGTCTTTTTTTTTAGAACATGAGATCAGTTAGATTATACATTGTGTCACTATGTACTCTGAATAGCACAAATACTATCACTAACTAATTGCAGGTTAGAATAATAAGCACTTACTAAAGTATGGTATTCACTTGCTCAGTGCAGTATAAAACTGTAGTTCCTGTCAGTCATCTCTCCTCTGTTATCTCTCAGCTGATCCACCTGGAGATCAAGCCAGCTATCAGGAACCAGATCATCCGAGAGCTGCAGGTGCTGCATGAGTGTAATTCTCCCTACATTGTGGGATTTTACGGGGCCTTCTACAGTGACGGAGAGATTAGCATCTGTATGGAGCACATGGTACAGCTGTCTTACCGTTACACGCACCATATGAAATAATACAATCCAATTAAATTGAAAAAATGTCTTAATTCATTCATTACACTGTAGGTTTTGCTTAAAATGTATTCTGTATCTGGCGAGTTTATATTCTTTCTACAGCCTAAATATTGCCATTATACCTTATTTTCTATGCACTCTATATCAGTTGCATACTTTTATAATTAACAAACACTTGTAATGCAGGATGGTGGCTCCCTGGACCAATCACTGAAGAAAGCAGGCAAGATTCCAGAGCAAATACTGGGCAAAGTTAGCATTGCGGTTCGTACTTCACTTTCTGCCCTCATGCACATTACATATACACATTTCAGTTTAATACACCTGGAATGGTCTCGTGGTTTGATTTCTAAGAAATGCAGGGCACTATTGCATGGCCTTATAGGAGAAATTTGAATGTATAATAGATCTCAAACAGATTTCGTTCCAGTGTATACAAGCTATATAGAGGAATGACAATGAAAACCCACTGGACTTGAGATGTCCTGATATTTTCCTCTACAATTCGCTGGTATAATTCAGAATTCATTGTTCCATCAACGATGGCAAGCCGTAATGGCTCAGATGCAGCACAACAGGCCCAAACCATGATACTACCACCACCATGTTTCACAGAAAGGATAAGGTTCTTATTCTGGTCTCATATAGCACAATCCATTTTTCTGGCTGGTCCACATGATCTTTAGCAAAACTGCAGACAGGCAGCAACATTCCTTTTGGAGAGCAGTGTCTTTCTCCTTGCAACCCTGCCAAAAAATAAATGTATACAAATTTGTCCCAGATTTACTCTACTTACCTTAGTAGTTGATCAGACAAGACATGTTTGTTATCTAATATTTGCTTCTTTATTTGATCAACAAGGCTACTGTTGCTAACAAAAAAAGAAAATCTGTGACACTCCAGCCCCGCGATGAACGGGTGTCCCATCCAGGATGTATTCCATTCTCACATCCAGTGTTCCCAAGACAGTGCATCCACCACGTCCCTCATCAGTATAAAGCGTTTACTGAACATTATTAAATGTTATTACAAATATATATATTTTTTAAATGTAGATACCAAATGCTTAGAGTAGAGCGAAATTGTATAGATTATTTTTGGCCAAACTATTCCTTTAAGCGATACCCTACATCAGACTATTTATAGTGATGTGTAGACTTTGCGTTTCTTTTTCTTTTTTTTGTCAATATGAGTCTTTATTTGTCTTTAATGTGTCATACTGTACCTTTCTCAGGTGATAAAAGGGCTGTCTTATCTGAGAGAGAAGCACAAGATCATGCACAGAGGTGAACAAATTCACTCTCACTTAATGGCATCTTTCAGTTCCATCCAGACCATTTCACCATTATACAAGTTTCAGTTCTTCTCTTGCAGATGTGAAGCCTTCTAACATCCTGGTGAACTCACGTGGAGAGATCAAGCTGTGTGACTTTGGTGTTAGCGGGCAGCTTATCGACTCCATGGCCAACTCATTTGTGGGCACAAGGTCCTACATGTCTGTGAGTTTGTCTTTCATGTCCCCTTTGTCAGTCCAATGGCCCGGCAGCTATAGAAAGTAACCTGTACTATGTTCATAGCGTTGAGCCCTCACTGCTTGTTAATGAATGAATCCTTTTATTTTACTATTATTATTCTACTCTCTCTCTATATAATGTTCTATTATTGGAAATTTGCATGAATGACTGTGTATCTCTAATGATTGGGACTGAAGATAAGTCCTACTCTGTATTTTCTTTCAATACAAAGAAGCTTTTCCTCTCAGGGAAAGAAAATTAAGGAGGTATTTTCCGTTTACTATGTCAGTGAAATTTGCATTTGATTTTCCATGTTCCCTATACTCCAATACGGAAATGGAAACTATGAAGGAAATCCATAAATGTAAATGGCACAATGTTAGTGTCACCATGATGTGAATAATTGCACTTGAGGAATATTCTCTGTCATGGTTCTTATCTGGATGTTGTAGTGTGTCATATGACATTTTACTCCCTGCCCCTCTCTCTCTCTAGCCGGAGCGTTTGCAGGGTACACACTACTCTGTGCAGTCTGATATCTGGAGCATGGGGCTTTCATTGGTGGAGATGGCCATTGGTCGCTTCCCCATCCCACCACCTGATGCTAAGGAGTTGGAACAAATTTTTGGCCTCCCCATGGAGGGTGACCCCTCATACAGTGAAGCCTCCCCCAAACCCAGGCCCCCTGGACGGCCCGCGAGCTGTGAGTGTTTGAGCAAGACATTTGTGAATAATATATTTATGAATACAATAATACCATTACTTCAGCTTTAGTTATGTTTTACTTCTGAGTTATTACAAATATACGAAACTTGCACTGTCTTCTTGTTTTCTAGCCTACGGTCCTGACAGCAGACCTCCGATGGCCATCTTTGAGCTGCTTGACTACATCGTCAATGAGGTATTCTGTATACTCAGCACTCTCAGCTAGATAAATAGGCCATGGTTTGGCACTAAACAAATTAAGATGTGGATTGAATGCCTGCCTTCTTTACACATAACTGAGCCTATCTATTTTCAGCCACCGCCCAAACTGCCAAGCATCTTTGGCACGGAATTTCAAGATTTCGTTAACAAATGGTAAGGGTCAACTGTTCCTTAGCTTTAAAGGCGTGTAATGATGTTGGATTGCAAAGTGGTATTTCAAGAGCTATTTCAGTGCCTAATACTTACTATGCCCTCTAGTGGTTGAAATATGAATGCCAGATGGCTAACTGACTAAAAAAAAATTTTTTTCTTCAGTTTAATAAAAAACCCTGCAGAGAGGGCAGATCTGAAGCAACTGATGGTGAGAAAACTAACAAATCCTTATACATGCTTAGAAAAAAGGTCAAAATGTGCTATATAGAACACTACAACAATGTACAACAACCCTTTAGGAAGATAAGGATCTTAACTGTCTAAAGAACCTTTAACAACCTTTTTTTTTTAAATAAACATTGTACTGTCTATGGCTATTATAAAAACAGACTTATCTTAGAATGACTTTATAATGACACTAAACTCTTACATCATTGGTTTCTATAGGTCCATCCCTTCATTAAGACATCAGAAGCAGAAGAAGTGGACTTTGCTGGGTGGCTCTGCAGCACCATAGGCTTAAATCAGCCAGGGACCCCAACTCACAATGTGGGGATATAAAAGGGAATTACTTTATCTAATCTCTCACTCACTCACTCACACACACACACACACACACACACACACACACACTCACATACCCAGACCAGTGTTTTTATTTGGGCTCCAATTCAACAGCATTCTGTTCAATAGTCAGTCACTGCCTCTTGTAACTCTTTATTTTTATGTTATAAGTGTTGAACTGATGTGAACGAATCATATCAAGATCCACAATATGTATTAGATGGTAAGGTTTACTTGAAAAACAAAAGGGGGGGAGACACTGAAAGTGGCCTTGAACATCAGATGCTCAGAATGTTCCCCCCAGAGTATTGCCATTACAAATGATCCTGTTGAAGTGCAGGCTAGGTCATATCAGAGAATATTTAAAAGTATAAACAAAACTGCCCTTTTATATAAATGTTTATTGCTCGAGGGCACTATAATTCTCCATTTGAGTGAAAATATGCATATTTTTTATAAAGTAAAAATCTATTCCATCACAGCCAAAGCACTGTCCCAGGGTATAAGAATTACTAAAGCTTTTTCAAGTAATTTTAAATGAACTGTTATAGTGCAACTCCTAGACCTCTTGTACACATTAAGCTAAGATGAACACTTTTAGTTAGCTTTTAGTTTTTAATTGATTTTCATTAGTGCAGTTAAACTTATTGTCAAAGTTGTGGCAAAATAATCATTTGTTAATATGGGTCAGTATAAATTTGGAATCTCAAACAATTGTTTATTATTATTATTATTGTTATTAATGTTGTTTCTGCAGTTTCACTTTTGCTGCATCGGATGGGAAAAGATAATCCTGCTTGATAAAATAAGTAGTTGTGGCCAATTTTACTGGCAGCCAACATTTTCAAAACCACATTCTAAAATAAACTGTAACTATGTACTGTTCAGACAAGCCTTAAAAGCCTTACTAAAAAAAAAAACATGCACATTTTTGGGGTCAGTTACACTCATGACCCTGCGTTTAACCTTGAAGACATCTAGCATCAAAAACCAATCTTTAACTGATGAACTCTTCTTGAAAACGGTATTATAACGTAATTTAATATATAGAATGGTACTTCAGCAAAATATGGGAAACCACAGGGATATAAAACTTGTTCGAGGCACATAAGCGAGCCAAGTTTATTTATGCACAAAATTGTACCTATATTGGTCTGAATATTCTAATAATTAGAGGATAACTACTGTTTATGATAACCAGAATGTTCTAGCTACCCGATATGCCTACTAAGCCAGTTAATGAACTGAGTTAATGAATAGCTCTTGGTTTTCCTGTTATATTTTCACTGTCTGCTATTATACAGATTGAGACTAAAACCACTCATGTGAATTTAGGAGAAATGCAGGAAGCAATGCTTCCTGTTTAAAGTGAACTATGCAGATTTTCATTCAGTGGTTGAAACAGAGGACTTGTTTCACATATTGCCTTTTTGCAACAGCATAATACACAAAATAGGCATGGTAGTGGTGGGAGAATAGTGCGTGCCTGCAATTTGCATTTTAATGTACTTTAAAAGGATCCTTGTCATCATCATAAGAATCCATGGCTGTGCATTAAAGTACCATAATTGGACATTTTAAGACATTCATCTTCAGTAACCACTTTATCCTAGCCAGGGTTGCAGTGGATTGCATTGGTCATTATAGAACATTAAATGGTACAAAGATATATATTTATAATCATGGCTTTAATTACATCTTTGACAATATTAAGTTTAAAACTCATTTCCATACAACTGTTAACATTAATGCCTTCAGTTCACCACAGAAGATTAATGGCTGCCATTAAACCTGGTCACAACTGTAGTCTTACCCATTCTATTTTTTGGTAATAGCTTAGGGTACTTGACTGACACTAAGGCTTTTCTTCTGTGTAATACTCTTCTGACCATTTCCAATGTACAATGTGTAGAACTAGTTTGTCAGCTGACTAAACTTCTGCAACTATAAGTTATAATAAATGCAGTCTATTTGACTGAAGTTACATTAAAGCAATCATTTTACTCAAGTGCATTTCAGTCAAGGAGAATCTGGCAACAATTCCCTTGTACTCTGTAGGTGGGCACTGCAAACCAAAAGGTACCATCAAAAACACCAGCTCCAATGCAGTAGAAGCTTCACATTGTTATTTTAGTAGTGTCCTGCCTGTAACACCATCTAAACCTGATTCACATTTGTTGGTAACTTCAGTAACCACTAAAGTTGTGCAACACTACTTTACTTTTCCTTTAACAAAAATAAAACCACCAAGGTAAGCATATTTGCAGATATTTATTGTCTGAAATTAGAGAAGTAGCAATGTGTGAACAAAGCTCTTCTGTTGCAGGAACAGGCGGGCATCTTGGTGGAAACTTCTGGGTTTCAGCATCTTAGCCATGACCTGCGGATAATCAAAATCCTTACTTTACATTAAATCTAAAGAAAATGCAGTCTTCTGAAATGAACTGGGGGAAATCATGCCAACTTTGTAGAAATTACATGGGCATTTAAGCCAAAACTGGAAAAGCACAAAGTCATTATACCTACAGGGCCGTGTTATCTTGGAGCCAGTGTTCATTCCCTCAGTTTCTTGAGATTGCGTCACACTACATTTCGTGCACTGTTTAAAGAGGAGAACCAGCATTAAAAAAAAAGAAGTCAACTAAAGCCAACAATTGAAAACTTAAACCAAACCGATTTGTGCTCAAGCTGACTCAGAACTTCACAAAAATCACAGCATTCATAAACACGGACCTGAAGTAGAAGCTCATCACTGTAGACAACGAAAGCACAAAGGCAAATCCACAGTCAAGTGCACTGCTTCAAAATCAAACATGACTCACGTGTACAAGACGCCCAGTAGTCCAGCTTGAAGGTGGAAGGCTTGCACCAGTAATCCATACAGGACATGATTTCAACACCAATATTCAATTTCCTCAATCAGGGTAGAGCAGCATGAGCAAATAATCACCTGAAGAGAGAGAGCGCGAGAAAAAATAAGTATAGAATGCTCATCTCTGCATAATGTTTGATTTGATATTTATCAAAATCATTCAACTAATCATACCCAGGACATTGCTGAATCCTTGTGAGATAGCGGTCTTCACTACACACAGAGCACAAAACCCTTGCAATCATCTCGGTGTCTGGCTGCTTGGAGTCAGAGGAATCAATTTGCTGCAGAGAAGGAGGAAAAAAAAATAAAATTTGACAGTGCATCTTCCAGTCAACTGCTATGCAGTGCTGCTTTACCAAATTCATTTGCAACACAATATTGCCTAAAAATAGTTTTAACCACTACAATAGGAGACGTGATTAATCAATAAACACTACAAGAACGCATACAACTTTTCCAGATTAATTACTTGCACGATGCCAGTTGGAAAGAAACTTTTGAAAATCCATTTTTAATCATAATCTTGAGAACAAAACAGAATTGGAGCACAATGGCCAGCCACGCTACGACAGGGCAGGGCGCACGTGCACGGACAATAAGCTCGTGCGCTAGGAAGAAGTTATACCAGTTAGTTATTTACCATGCGGCTGCGAGGCTCTTAGCGCTATGTATCAAGATAAATATCAACCATCAAGATGTACATCTTTTGTTGTGGCAACAAATATTTTAACATCGAAGTTTTTGATCTTACACGCCACACGTGCACGTTTCCCAATCAAACCCGCCCCAACGACTCAATTTAAACTGTAATCAGTCGCGCCACAAAGATCACACTCATGACTGGAAACAGATCAAGTTATATAACGATAATTAAATAGAAGTAAGAAACAACTTCTCTTACCACGCTTTAAAGCAACTACTACATGGACAGAGCAGACTAAAAAGACCGACAGCAGCGCTTGAAGGAGTTTATATACGAAAGACAACGTCACTTCCGCTCTATACAGTTTGGCTGTGGGAGGGCTATCAGAGATGGTTTGGTAGTTGTGAAACTTTTCAGCCAAGGAGCCATGGACATATTAGAAATAAATATGTTTCACATATTTATAAATAAATAATTGAGGGCTCTCTCTGAGCAGGTTTTTAGATATATATATATATATATATACACATATATATACATTATATATATATATATATATATATATATATATATATATATATATATATATATATATATATATATATATATATATATATATATATATATATATATATATATATATATATATATATATGTATGTATGTATGTATGTGTGTGTGTATATGTATGTGTGTGTGTATATATATATATATAGATATATATAGATAGAGAGAGAGAGAGTGAGAGTGAGAGAGAGAGAGAGAGAGAGAGAGATATTAGGCTTAATTAGATTGACTATATATTTAGTCCATGTGGCTGAGTTCCCGAACTTCCTGCCGAAAGAACACATTTTATTCAAGTTGAGAAAACTTATAGGGCACTTGTTTTTGAGAGATTGAGGTTTGGATTTGATTTGTTCAATTCAAGCGGCCACCTATTGACTATAAGAACTCAATCATAAATCAAATAGTACTGATTTGTGATTTCCACTACTGTAACAAAGTAAAGAAATCTTAAAATTCCTGGACATCCCTGGACCCCAGTCTGAGAACTACTGGTATTATAGAAGAATTTCTTTGATCAGACTATGATTTAAACATGATTCTTACGTAATTCATCAGGTCCAATCACAAGTTAAAATAATCAGAGTGATACGAAATGTTTTAATCCATCAAAGGCCCAATAATGACTTTGAAATGTATTTCGATCATGAAGAATGTGTGACTTAATATTAAACCAGCATTTAAACATTATGATGTTGCAATAGTACATTGAATATTTTATTAGCCAGAAAATAATTAAGTGAATATTCATGTAGGTGAAACTAGGACAAACTGATGTAACTCCAGTTTGTGGGAAATGACTGAGCACCCATTTCTCACTCACAGTTTTTATCTTTTTCTTCCTAGCTCACTAATTTGCTATTTGTCCTTAGCATGTATCTACTATTATTGTCAAGCTTTATAAGTGGTCTATTGTTCAAACTGAAAATGTCGTATGCAAAGGCCTGTGTACGCAAATGTGCAAGTACTGATAAGGCCACCCGTGTTAGAGAATGTTCAAGGATATGTGTTTGCTAGTTTGCGAAAAGACTTCCTTTACACTATTATCAAATAAATGGATGAGCTGTAGAGAGTATTTGTACACCTACTCATTCATCCAATCATGTGGCCGCAGTGCAGTGTGTAAGGTCATTCAGATCGGGCAAGCAGCTTCAGGTAACGTTCACATCAACCATTAGAAAGTGAGAAAATGTGATCTCTGATTTGGACCGTGACATGGTTGTAGGTGCCAGATGGGTTAGTTTGAATAACTATCCATCCATTTTCAATCACTTATTCCTTCTTCAGGGTCACGGGGAACCTGGAGCCTATTTCAGGAAGCATCGGACACATGGCGGGGTACACCCTGGACAGGGTGCCAGTCCATCGCAGGGCACAATCACATACACACTCTCATACCCATTCATACACTATGGACACTTTAGACATGCCAATCAACCTACCATGCATGTCTTTGGACTGGGGGAGGTAACCAGAGTACCCGGAGGAAACATGCAAACTCCGCACACACATGGTGGGAATCAAACCCTGGACCCTGGAGGTGTGAGGCAAACGTGCTATCCACTAAGCCACAGGCTTTAGAATTTACTCAGAACGTTGCAATACAGAAAAACATCCAGTGAGCGTCAGTTCTGTGGACAAAAATACTTTGTTGATGAGGGAGGTCAATGGAGAATGGCCAGACTGGTTCTGATAGAAAGGCTACAGTAACTCGGATAACCACTCTGTACAATTGTGGTGAGCAGAAAAGCATCTCAGAGTGCAGAACACATTAAACCTTGAGGAAGGTGGGCTACAAGAGCTGACGCACAGGCTCACCAAAACTGGAGTCTGAAGAATGTAGACAGGTCTAATGAATTTTGATGTCTGCTGAGGCACACAGGTGGTAGGGTCGGACTTTGGCAACAGAATGAATCCATGGACCAAACATGCCATCAACAGTCCAGGCTGCACGAGGTGATGTAATGGTGTGGGGAACATTTTCTTGGCATACTTTGGGCCAATACCAATCATCAATTGCATGCGTCTTATTATTGGAAAATAATTAGACAAAAAAAATTAGCACCCTGGTATAATGATCTAACGCGATCCTTAAAACAGAAATCTAGACAATTAGAACGTAAATGGTGCCAAACCAAGCTGGAGATATTTCAGACAGCATGGAAGGAGAGCCTACTGCAATATAGGAAATCTCTTGTAGATGCTAAAAAGATCTACTTCTCCACCTTAATAGGAGACAACCAAAACAATTCCAGATTCCTCTTCAACACGGTAGCACAACTAACTAGGAATAAAACCATTTCAGAGGAAAAAACTCAATCATTTCATAGCAGTGAGGATTTTATGAAATTTTTCATTCATAAAATTGAAAATATTAGAGATGAAATACAGGCCATTAAATTACAACCGGTCAGTAATATAACAAACCCATTAGATGACAATGTGGCAATACCGGATCAATGCTTAGAGTGTTTTGCTCCGCTTATAGAGACCGACCTAGCTACGCTAATCTCATCAGCTAATTCATCAACCTGCATACTAGATCCCATACCTACATGTTTGTTTAAACAGATTTGTCCAGGAGTAATTAAGTCACTTTTAAATATAGTAAATTCCTCCCTAACCACTGGCTATGTCCCTAAATCTCTAAAATTAGCAGTTATTAAACCATTGATAAAAAAACCTGACCTTGACCCGTCTCAATTATCCAATTATAGACCAATATCGAATCTCCCCTTCATCTCTAAGATTCTAGAAAAGGTAGTAGCAAAGCAGTTATGCTCATACTTGGAAAGGAACAATATTCATGAAATGTATCAGTCAGGATTTAGACCTCATCACAGCACAGAGACAGCACTAGTTAAAGTAGTAAATGACCTTCTTCTGACCTCTGATCAGGGTTGTGTCTCGCTGCTTGTGTTACTAGACCTTAGTGCAGCTTTCGATACCATAGATCACACTATTCTCCTTGATAGATTAGAAAATGTTGTTGGTATTAAGGGAACAGTCCTCTCCTGGCTCAGGTCTTATCTGACCGATCGTTATCAATTCGTAGATATAAATGGTGATTTCTGCGTATGCTGAGGTTACTTTTGGAGTTCCCCAGGGTTCTGTTTTAGGCCCACTGCTTTTTACTTTATATATGTTACCCTAGGACAAATTATTCGGTAACATGGAATTAGCTTCCACTGTTATGCTGATGATACACAGCTGTATGTGTCAGCGAAGCCAGAGGACAGACAGAAGCTTAGTAAAGTGTGAGGACTGTGTAAATGACATTAGATGTTGGATGTTAACTAACTTCCTTTTACTTAATTCTGATAAAACAGAAATACTTTTATTAGGCCCACGTAGCTAGAAGTAATCTTCCTGACTACACAGTAACTCTGGATGGTCTTTCTGTTTCATCATGTACAGCAGTTAAAGACCCGGAGTGATTATTGACTCCAGTCTATCATTTGATGCTCATGTAGATAATATTACTAGGATAGCGTTCTTTCATCTTAGAAATATTTCTAAGATAAGAAACATATTGTCACTACATGATGCAGAAATACTGGTTCATGCATTCGTCACCTCTAGATTAGATTACTGTAATGCCTTACTGTCTGGATGTTCCAGTAAGAATATAAATAAACTCCAGTTAGTACAGAATGCAGCTGCTAGAGTCCTTACTAGAACTAGAAGATACGCCACATCACCCCGATCTTATCCACACTGCATTGGCTCCGGTAAAATTTCGCATTAAGTTTAAAACACTTTTATTAACCTATAAAGCACTACACGGTCTTGCACCACAATATCTAAGCGACCTTCTGGTTTTATATGATCCGCCACGCCTACTCAGATCAAAAGATGCAGGCTATTTGATATTACCTAGAATAGTGAAGTCTACAGCAGGGGGAAGAGCCTTCGCTTCTAGAGCCCCACAGTTATGGAACAGTCTTCCTATTAGTGTTGGGACTCAGGCACAGTCTCAGTGTTTAAATCTAGGCTTAAAACATATTTGTTTACTCAAGCTTACCCTGACTAGATTATATCTCACTACTTCACAATCCTAATCGTTTTTCTCCCTCTCTCTCTTTTTTGCCGAGCCCCACACAATTTATGGAGATATTGGAGATCCAGATCCCTCTGCCTCTGGATGAGCCCAAATCTTCTGCTGGGACTACGGCTGCTCCTAAGGCCATACTTCTCATTTTTCACATTATCTGTGTTACATTCACATTCTGTGTTACCCAGATGAGGATGGGTTTCCCTTCTGAGTCGGGTTCCTCTCAAGGTTTCTTCCTCAAAAAACATCTTAGGGAGTTTTTCCTTGCCACCGTCGCCACTCAGTGGCTTGCTCAGTTGGGATAAATTCCATTTGTTTTCTACCTGTTTGTCTCTGTTTATCTGTTCCTGTTTGTCTCTCTTTAGATGTTTCTGACTGTTCATACCTGTTTTTTATTTCTGTAAAGCTGCTTTGAGACAATGACTATTGTAAAAAGCGCTATACAAATAAAATTGAATTGAATTGAATTGAATTATTGTTGCTGACCATGTGCACCCCTTCCTGGCCATAATTTACTCATCTTCTAATGGCTACTTCCAGGATGTTAATGCACCATAATGGAAAAGTCCTCTCAAACTGGTTTCTTGAAGATGACCATTAATTCATAGTTCTTCAGTGGTCTTCCCCGTCACTGGATCTGTATCCAGAGGAACACTTTTGGGGTGCAGTAGAGCAAGAGATCCACACCATGAAAGTGCACCTGAGCAATCTGCAGGAATTGTGTTGCAATCACATCAACATGATGGACCAGAATCTCAAATGTTTAACATAGTCTGGAATCCATGCCACAACGAATTGAAGCCGTTTTAAAGGAAAGGGAGGCCTTAGCCAGTACTAGTATAATGTTCCTAATGAAGTGCTCCATAAGTGTATACTGCACACAAATGTAAAAAGAACATCACCTTGCCTTAATTTATAAGCAGCTGATCAAGACCTATAAACTTTGGTTGAGCATCCTTTTATCAAAATGCTAAAACATGATTATCAAATGTTCATCCTACATGTTTTTTTACGAAGACAAATTCAGTGCTCACAAATTGAATCACTAGAAAACTGCACCAACAGTTAGCAGCAAACTGAAAACAAGCTTTCGGAATTATATACTTGAATAGCATTTAATTTACAGACACATTGGATTTTAACCCAGGGTATGTTCATTATTTGATAAGGTCATACATTTAGCAAGTATGTATTGTTTTGGTAAACTTGCTGGAGTATAAATGCATACAGAGGCATGACTGAATCATATCTACACAGGCTCCATCCCACAAACCAGCATTCAATCAAGCTTTCTCAGATGAATCTGAATAATAACGAACACCAATAATACATCAGCAAAGTCTACTAATCAATTTATTTAGACTTTTTCTGAAGTACCTACTTTCGATAACTTGAAAGACCTTAGTATTTTACACAAAGCATGTAAACGGCGTAACTAAATAACTAGGACCCCCTTGACAGCCATGGTCCATGAAATGCTATATGGGAACAGATTTCTTCTAGGTGTGGGTGGTGTAGCAACAATAACACTGAAACTCACATTTAGATTTACCAAGATTGCTCAACATTTTCAAAAACAAAATGGGCAAAGGAAACATTCAGGACAATATTTACATAGTTATATTGGTGAGTAGCAAAAAAAACCTCAAGTTTTGTGAGACAATTTATCAATTTCACCATATCACCAAGACCTAGTAGAATGACAACACACAAATTTCACTTTTCAGGACATTGTTTATTGGTGGAACTATCTGCAGAGCTGCAATATACACACTGTGTTAGTCTGTAGCAGGAGCAGTTGCTGAAGTCTTGACCTTCTTAACCTTCCTAACCCTCTTTACCTTGGGCTTCAGCATTTTAGCCTTAATCTGCAAAGTGGAAGGACTCGTTAGCTTAGCGTCACCTGAAAATGCAAATTGTTCAAATGAATCACGTGTATTAATTTCAGAGTACACACCTCAGGCTTGTGCTTCAGGATGGCATGACGGCGTGCTGTCTTGGCGTAAGGATTGAGCTTCATCATTATTCTGAGATTCTTCAGCGGGTTCTTCTTGAGAACCCTGCGATGAATAGTTTTGCTACAAATGACATAATTGGACTGGTTAGATGCACAGAATTGAAAACAGAAGCAAACGACTTCAACTCTGAATACATATGAACAGTGTCAAGTGTGTGCGAGAGACTACAGGTCATACTTGGGAGCACGAAGTGCTTTCTGGATTTCCTCACTCTGCAGGATTCTTCCCAAATCTGTGTTGGTCATTTTGTGCATGGGCAAGCTGTAAAAAATAAGACATTTAAAACAAAGGCAGCATGTGTATAAGAAAATAGTTGCTTTGTATTAAACAGACTCAGAACTTCCGAACAAAATCATAGCATTCATAAACACGGACCAGAAGTAGAAGCTCATCATTGCAGTTTAGGAAGTCACAGGTGTGAATTCAAAAGAATAGTGAAAAGAAACTTACTTGTAGTCCACCTTGAGGGAGGAAGGTTTACGCCAGGTGCCATAGAGGTCATCGAGCTTGCGGAAGGCTGCCTCAGTCCAGATGCAGAAACGACCAATGTGACCACCAGGGGCGAGTTTCAGGAGGTTCAGTTTAGTCACTCGCTGCATTGTAACACCTGAGGGCAAAACGTGTGCAGTGATTGATCATGTGTTAAAATAGTTTTAGCAGCAGAAACTCACTCAATCCAGCCAACTCAGCACTTCCAAAAAATATAAGCATATATTAAAAATCTCAGGATTCACAAACATGGACCTGAAGTGGAACTAATCACAGTCAAAATGAATAACTGTGACTGAGCGAGAAGTGACCGAAACTCACCTGGGATGTTTCTGAAAGCTTTCGTGACACCGTTGTCTTCATTGTAGATGATGCACGGCCCTTTGCGCTGAATACGTCTGCGGTTTCTCATTTTACCCTTGCCAGCACGCATGCGCTGAGAAGCGTAAACCTGTTGGGTAGAGGCAGGAATGATTAAACTGGCTGCTAATGTACACCAGGTCAAAAGGACTGTAAGCAAATAGGAAAGGGGAGGAGAGGAGGAAAAAAAAAAAGGAGAGAGAGAAAAAAAGTGTCACCTTCTTGACGTCGTTCCAGGCCTTAAGCTTCTTCAGCAGAAGCACAGCCTCCTTGGTCTTCTTGTATCCCTCGACTTTGTCATCAACAACCAGTGGCACCTCAGGAATCTCCTCAATGCGGTGACCTAAACAATAAGAAATTAACATCCTGAATACTGTTACTATTTATGTTCTCAGTCTTCGAAAGGGAGGTGCCAATATTTGGCGGTGCCCTTCTGCAAACTGAGGCTCATTTGGCACTGTAATGATAGCGGTATGGACATAAAGCAGACATCCTCCGCAGTAAAAACAGTGCACTTAAAAAAATATAGAATGTGGGGTCCATTAATCAATACACCCTACAATGCTCCTTACACCACTTACCTTTGGCCATGACGAGAGCAGGAAGGGCAGAACCAGCCAGGGCAGAGCAGATAGCATAGCGCTTCTGGGTGACGTTGATCCTGCGGTGCCAACGGCGCCAGGTCTTTGTGGGGGCAAACATACGTCCACCACGACACATCTGCGCTATCGTCAAGGTGAACACACAGCATGAGAAAAATAGCACTGAAGCCTCTGGTATAGTATGTTTTTTCCACGTGCACGCTAGCGTATGCTCAGTCGTACACATCCTTTCGCGTATACAGGCAGTGCACGCATGTGCATTATGACAACTTGCACTACCCCTTCTGACCTACAAGAATCGGTATAGAGCAAGTCTTTTCATGTGAAGGACAACAGCGAAGAAGAATAATACCTCCACAAAGAACAATGCTTGGGTAATCTCTCGCCATGGTTAGCACCCATATACAAATCCGTATACACTAAGGCTAGAATTATACAAAAGCAGGTACTTTCTATCCTACACTTGTTTAAGCTCTTCAACTACCTTGAGAATCACAGCCCTGGGTCACTGCCACCTTGTGGAACAACTAAATAGTGCAAGAGAACAAAATGTGCATGCGCGACTTTTGCATGTACTCTGCTGACGCCGAAACCTGCGTCACGTAGAGTACACTGTTCCGAGTGTACATGTAAAAAGTGGAGCATACTTTCTGCATAAGAAGTTTGTAAGCGTCTTCGTGGAGTAGCTCAGATTTGATTTTCGTCACCCTTCAGCGCAAGCATGTGACAGCAGGCAACTGTCGCTACACGCGGAGTAGGACGCAAATTACACCATCACAGCAAGCATGTACTTCGCACATGTCCCAAGCGCTAGGCCCGTGCCATAGCATGCAAGGATACGTTTCCGAAGGCTCCCTGGCCGGAGCGGTGGGTACCGCCACCACGCACTCTGGGGATACGGGCCACAGCTCTGCCTGTGCCCCAGGACTCAGCACTGGTCTGATGACCTGAAAAAGAAAACTAAGTGTGAACAACGAACACTACTGATAGATCACAAAATTAAGTTAAAGAAAAAAAAAAAAAGCAAAAAACCACTCACCAGCCTGTTCACTGACAGCATAGGGCTGGCGCTTGTTCTTGCGCATGTTGGTGTGCACGAAGTTCACCACATCAGGGCGGATGGGAGAGGTGAACACAGCTGGCAACACCACATTCTTGCCTGAAGTCTCCCCCTTGTCGGAGTAGACCGAGATCAACGGTCGGGCACAAGCCTGTCAATAAACACACCCAATACATAGAAATTATATACAGAGTTCATGTGACACGACCAATAACCACTGATCAAGTTCCTCTTGCTCAGTCCGAGATGTCGTCAATCCTCCGCGCCAGCATAAGACAGTAGGCAACTGTCGCTGATCACAGTGTCAGACGCAAATTACACCATCATAGCAAGATGAAACTCCATATCCATTAGGTCTCTCGAGTGTGTTAAGCTTCGTCCAATATCGCTAGCTAGTTTAATAATATTAGCTAGTTTAGCCAAGTATACACTTAAAAGTTTGCCAAATTGAGCCAACAATCTCATATAACCAGCGGCACACTGAAACATTACAATTGACTGAGTACAGTTGGGTTGTATTTGCAAATAAACGCTGCTCCGCATGTTAGCTGGGCCGCTAGCTAGCCCTCAGCCACTCATCACACGTGTATCTTGGCCGAGTCGTGTACAAAATGGCCGCCGAGTCCTTTTAGGTCTCCCGGCTTCTCATAAATCAACTTGGATATCTCGCAAAACGCGCGTTTCACATCACGCGGAATGTTCGTTATAAAACAGTATTGTTGCCCAACGCGTACAGAAACACACGAACGAACAAATATTCTTACCATATTTGAAACAATTCACGGCTCGCCAGGAACCACGCTCCTAACTGAATGGCGGCCACGGAAGAAAAGGAAGACTGGAGCACTCCCTCAGAACCATATACATCCGACCTGCATCACTTCCGCCTACCGACTGACTTAGTGCTGTTTAACTGTTTGGTTTGTTCTGATACACACAACACACAATTGTCTTAAACTGATAAAATAAATATATAATCTATAATTACTACAAATGTGCACGTTGTCTTAAAAATAAGGAAAATGCCCAATAATATTACGGACTATATTCTCTTCTATACGACTGGCGGATGAAAGCTATTCCGCGGGACTACTTTTCCTAGTTTCCTTGTTTTCTTTTCATTAAAAAAATTAATGTTTTTTATTCCAATAAAGTGCGTGTTTATAGTACAGTATTATGAATTAAAATTTTTTTTTTTTTTTTTTTTTTTTTTTTTTATTTTTTTTTTTTTTAGTGTTTTTTTATTTTTTTAAAATAAAAAAAAAGAAAAAAAAAAAAATATTTTTTTTTTTTTTTTTTTTTTATTTTTTTTTTTTTTTTTTTTTTTAAATAAAAAAAAAAAAAAAAAAAATTTTTTGATTTTTATATTTTTTTTTTTTTTTTTTTTTTTTTTTTTTTTTTTTTTTTTTTTTTTTTTTTTTTTTTTTTTTTTTTTTAAAAAAAAAAAAATTTTTTTTTTTTTTTTTTTTTTTTTTAAAAAAAAAATAGTATTATTTTTTTTTTTTTTTTTTTTTATTAAAAAAAAAATTTTTTTTTTTTTTTTTTTTTTTTTTTTTTTTTTTTTTTTTTTTTTTTTTTTTTTTTTTTACTTAGGTTTTTTTTTTTTTTTTTTTTTTTGTGTTTGGTTGTGTCAATATAGATGACAACAATAATTCTCTAGGTTTATGGGTACAAAGAATATGATTGTGTTGTATATAATACCAAGGTAATAATCCATATTATCATACTGATCAACTGTTGCACTGTTTACCTGGTGTTACAGGAGTATGTGAAAATATCAAAGCGTAACGATGAGCCTCTTCTCAGCATGATTGAAGGAAACCGACCTATCTTCATCTGTGAAATATTTTTTTTTTTTTTTTTTTTTTTTTTTTTTTTTTTTTTTTGTTTTTTAAAATGTTTTAATTTGTGTTATTTTTTTTATAGCGTTAAGATTCCTAAAGAACTAACCAGAGGCTGCGGTGGGAAGGAAAATGACACGAAGGAGAAACCTGGAAAGGAATCGGACACAACCGTGGCAACGGATAATGGGATTATAAATCCTTACTCTTCCAGTGTTGTACATTAGAATCAATCAGGGGTATGTGTGTTGAAAGGATGTTCAGTATGAGCATCTTATAGCAGCAGCAGGTCTGCAGTACCCACCTGAGGCTGTCCTGTGTAAACTTGATACTCAAAAAAAAATGTATTTTAACTTTAGCCTCCACCAGTTTATGAGTCTGAGGATACCGAGAGCACAGATGAAATCAGCCTCAGTGAAGAAACACCTGTTAAACCACAAGAGCTCAACATCGGTCCACTTCCACTCAGCGTCAGTAGAGCGAGGTGAGTGAAGCCTGTTAGTGTTGTCCTTCCATTTTGGTAGCTTTTACATCATTAGCGGTATGCTTTGAGTGTAGCCGCGAGCTTTAAACTGTTGTCTCGTTGCACAGAGAGATATTGTCCTGGTACGCCATGTCTCAGAATCCGAACATGTCCCAGGTCGACGCTCAGGTTCTGCATCCTCTCTGGGTCCGTTGTGACATGCAGGACCCTGCTAACACATCCTGGCTGGGTGCAGAGACAGTCTACACTGGCAGCAAGGCCACAGCGGTTAAACTGTACACAGTCCGCTGTAAAGGTAGTGTTGGACCTTGAAACCTAACCATTACATTCAGACTGAAAACAGGCAAGAAGAATGCAGTAATGTCAGTTTGAAAAGGCTCTTTACAAGCCACCAAACTAATAAGCTCACATTTTTAAATCTGTATTTTATTCAGGGTCATCGTTGGACGAGGCCTCGTTTATTACAATGGCTCAGCTAAAACAAGAACACCAGAACCGACACCATTCCTCAGTGGTAATATCGGGGGCGGGGGGGAGGGGGTGGGTTTCGCTTTTTTCAAATTTAGTCACACCTCCTTGCCCCATGTTTGTCCTTTTGTTTTATTGTTGTTTAACTCTAGGTGCTGACAAAAGGCTGGGCCAAATACAATCTTTTTTGCTCGGTGATGGAAGAGAGTTTTGTTATTGATTCTGAGAGCAGCATAACAGCTAACTTTAGATGGAACAATGTAGAGAAGATGTTGGAGATGCCGCCCCTGTCATCTATGGTTACGCTGGTAATCCTACCACTTAGTGTTTGTTGGTCATTGGGCCTCATTTATCTTTTAGTAAAACTCTGTGAAAATGTTTGCGTAAACCACACGAAACATTTCCGCTGGATTTACAAAAGGGTCATAAACATTGATTTTCTTCACACGCGTGTACGTATGTTGATGAATGGCAATCACCTGTAAAATATCAGGCGCATACAAGACACGACTGGTTTACATTTGGTGACGCCCACAAAACTCCATAAAAGGCAAAGCTTTTTTCTTTTGTTTTTGCCAAAATCTGGAGGCAAATTACAGAAATGGTTACTTCGGTGTGAATTATTTGAGGTGAACAGGAAATGCTTTGACATGAAAATGGAGGGGAAAAAAAAACAATTGTCTATCTGAGGAGTATACTGCTCATTGCAGCTCGAGACACTTATCGTTCACTTAGTACTGGATCTAATAAAGTGTTGCACAGCACTAAAATTAGATACTGCGGCAGAATAAGATTACCGACTTATATACCACCTGAGCCTCCTTTTATACAGCTGCATTTCTTCTTGAATGACTAGTCTTAATTGTCTTAACTTATGGATGTATTTTTGTTTTTATTTTTTTTAAATTTAATATTCCTTTAATTGATGCTGTTATGAAATGACTGGTTTTCACACAGTTTCAGTTAATTTTGTGTGTAATTGAAATAAAATAAGTAATCCAGTACTGTGTGACAGGATGGCAATAATATCCTATTAGCATAAAATTGAACATAAAATTTATATGAGCATTTACATGCATTTTCACAGATCCTTGTATTCTTTAAAAGAATAAAGAGATTCTCATAATTCATTTTTAGTAGTTTCATGGGATTTAAAAACACATGAAACATTTTACTTAAGTTTAGACACACTTAGTGTATATATATTTTGCACTGTATTAAAGACATTTTAATAAAGACTAAGGGTGGAAATGTGTTTCTAAGATGAATGCAAATAGTGAATTTAATGCCCATGTATCACGTTATTTCTGAATCAGAAGTTAGTTTTATTAAATCAAATATTTCAAACTTAAATAGTTTCCTTAAACAAGTAGTTTTCATATTTGGAAACTTTAAGAAAAGCCTCCTGGGTGAAGCTTTCTCATGAAGCTGGTCGAGTCGGTTCCAAGAGTGTAAAAAAAAAAAGTGTATCAGTAATACTGGTTTTAGAATTTAGAATATAAACTGGTTCTTATATTGTTCACATTGGCCAGTGCATAATTCCATGTGTTATATCATAGTGTTACTGTCCTTGTTATTATTGTAAAATAATAAACATGAAGAAAACTCTTCTGTGAGCAGGTCATCACACTTTTGAAGGGCAGTGCTTTAAATAATCTACAATTATAGCTTCCAGAGTGCTTACCATATTTACTACAACTATTATTCTGTATGAGATCATCATCATTATTAAATATTATGATGATAGCTGTGACAGGTCTATTTTATGATTAAGCTGTAAAACAATATTACATAGAAAAATGCTCAGTTGTGTGTTTTTGTGGGGGTTTTTCAGCCTCATTATGCATCCTAGTCACAATTTTTCATCACACTCAATACTGTTTTTGCTGACACAGCTTCTGAAGGAAAAATGTATCTTTAACTTGTATATTTTCTGCTATATGCAGCATATCAAGGTGACAGCTGGAGACATTAGGAGCCCTATGTATCAGACCTACAGAGAGCTGGAATTCCTTCTGGTATGTGTTTCTTAACAGGACTGTAAGCATTAAAAATGCAAGGCCATAAAAAAAGCTGTGGTGTTGTATAAATGCAAGGTTTAATTAGTTTTGTCTCACATTCAGAAGCTGACATCTCAAAAAAAATGGAACCTATTCCGAAGAGATGATGTTTTACATCCTATTACTTAGAAACAAAGTCCATAATATTTCAGTAACCTAAAATGACCTGCTCTACAGAGTGGAAATAAACCATATTCATGCAGTTTTGTGTATGAAAGCATTTTTTCTCTCCAGACTCTGGCTGAAGGCTTGAGGATGGAGGAGGTAGAGTGGTTGGAGCCGCTGGAGACACAGTCTGCAGTGGATCTAACCCGAGCACTTATTGAAGGTAACGCTTCACATCAATATACTAATAATTAATGACATTATTCCTTATGTTTTGTTACATTTTGTCATATCCTCTTTGTTCTTAGAGCTTAAAAATGTTGCAAATGCAGTCCCAGGCCAGAATCTAACAGGATCAGAGGTAAAGCAAACAAACAATTGGAATTCACACTATATCTATACATAATACAGCAAAATATTATACACATAGATATTTTTGGTTGTGTAACAGAACCAGACGGGCAAAAATGACTCTGTGGTGGGTTTAGGCTGTATGCTAATAGAGAGAGGAAACCTGGATTTCACTGAGCAGCTCTGGGAGAAGCTGAGAAGAAGTGAGTGTTTGTTGAGATCTATTCTAAGAATGCGTATAAATGGCACAACATCATGTAATACAGATTCTGTATACAATCCTTTCCCTGGTAGGTGTGACTTCATATCAGGACATAACAGACTCTTTGAAATTGGTCATCAAAGCTGTGCGGTTTGGGCAGATTAAACCTTGGGTATGTCATTTACATTTTGTCTAAGAATTAAAGAAGAAGAAACCTGTCTGTTAAAACTAAATTGTCTGTTGTGTTCGTTGTATAGAGTGCTGTATAAAGAGTGTCGTGTTTTGCCTCACAGGTCCATAGAGACAGCAGTAGCTCTCTGAGTAAGCTGATGGTGCAGTCCTACCAGCAGCAGGTGGACACTGTGCCTCTCACCGGCCTCACTCCTGCCATCATGCTGCTGGAGCTGGGCCTGGATAAGATGAGGAAAGACTACATCAACTACCTTGTTGGTAATTATCTTGTTTAGTCTATCAACATGTTTACATTTTTTATTGATTTTTAACAGGAAATTATGCTGATGAGTGTATTTTATAGAGCATGGGGTCCCTCAGCCAGGATTATTTTATTACTGTTTCTGCTCTAAACCCAGACGAGCCATTTAATAAAGATTTTAGATTTTATTATGTAGCTCAGATTTTTTCAGAATACAAGAACTGGTCAGGTGGGGACTAGAGTATATCCATTGAAATGTGATTGGAATGTAATATTTTTCACAGAACCCTTTTAAATACTTCCATATCAAATTGTTAGGGATCCGTGTATGAGCTTCACGAAGTAGCTTCAGTGGCGTTATCTTATCATAGTCCAATTAGCTCAAATATGGCTGTTATTAAATAATGACTACGTTTACATGGACAGCGATAATCTAATTATTGACCTTAATCTAAGTAAGGTAATAATGTGATTAAGGTGGTTACAAGAGTCGCATTTAGAATACTCCTGTCATGTTGCCGTTTTACATGTTATAGATCATAATTAGATTAAGAGCCCGCGTCATTACGTCACCGCGCCACGCCGTTCGACATCACTCCAAAACTTCACGTATTAACACACAGTTGGTCTTCGTTATGATACCGTATACAGTTTTGGGTGTTTTTGTTAAATTTTTTACAAACGCTTTAAGTGCAGTTAATTATTTGTCATGATGTACGTGCTAATAGACGACTGCTTGAAGCCGTGGGGTGCGTCTCAAATCGCATACTTACCCTCTGTATAGTAGCCGAGATACATGTATTTTTCCCCACTTCAGGACTATAGTAGGCAAGTATGCAGTTTGGGACACAGTCGAACTCTCTTGTTCGCCGTAAAACTGCCATGTGTGATCGTATTCTGTCGCAAAATGTGGTGAAAACGCTCACACGACGTTCATAATGTGATTAAGGTGTTTACATGTCTGTAATGCATGTCCATAATACGATTAAAACAGGAGTACTGCTGTCTTAATTAGATTAGAGCTTACTTAGATTATGACCTTAATTAGATTAAGGTTGGTGTTCACATGGTAGTTTCTTAATCAAAGTATGGTCTTAATTAGATTAAGAGTGAATTATTGTTGTCCATGTAAACATACTGACGGATTGGAAACTTATTAGCTGAAAAAGTATGCTAAGCTAGATAGCTAATTTGGGTTGTATTATTGATGACCAAATCGTGGCAGGGAATTCAGGAAGGTTCCAATTAGCATTTTCATATATCAGTTGAATTCTTTATAAGGGTAATGGCATGTGAATGTAGAATGATCCTAGTAAATTTTTTGTAGTAAACATACTGAACAATTTATTATTTGCCATGCACTGCCAGTCAAAAGTTTGTAAATGCTGAGATTTTTGATAAGATGGTAATATTCAATAATATCTTTTACTGAAAAGACATTTCTATAAATGCTAAGTCTAATGTACATGGTGAACTTAATGAGTAGTGTAGATGGTTTCAAATAATTTAAGATTTAATTTGACACTTTAAAATGTATTTATATCTAAATTTTATTTAACAATTTTATGTTCTAATTAAGTTTTTTTAAGCAGTTATTAATTAGTTATAAGTTATAGAGGTCTATTTTATGATTAAGCTGTAAATAATATTACATATTAGTCATATTTAGCTGTATAGTTGTATTTTTTTTCTGACAGGGAATGAGCTGACGACTCTGAACCACCTGGTAAGAACATCACTTTTCTAATGCATGAAATATAAGTGAGTTTATATACAGTTGTGTTCATAAATTTCGAAATGTTAATAATTAAAAATAAATAAATAAATTAGAGGGATCATTAAAATTTCATTTTGTTTATTATTTAGTACTGCCCTGAATAAGCTATTTCAACATAACATATGTTTGGTTCTTAATACTGTGTGTTGTTAGATAGGTTATCAGCTACTGTGTTTATGTTTTGTGATAGTTGTACATGGGTCCCTTGTTTGTCCTGAGCAGTTAAACTGCCCACTGTTCTTCTGCAAAATCTTCCAGGTCCTGCACATTTGTTGGTTCTCCAGCATCTTCTGCATATTTGACCCCTTTCCAACAGCGGCTATGATTATGAGGTCCATCTTTTCACTTTGGACAAACAGCACAAAACTATTACAAGAGGGTACATACAGTGAGGGAAAAAAGTATTTGATCCCCTGCTGATTTTGTACGTTTGCCCACTGAAAACGAAATGATCAGTCTATAATTTTAATGGTAGATTTATTTGAACAGTGAGAGACAGAATAACAAGAAGAAAATCCAGAAAAACGCATGTCAAAAATGTTATAAATTGATTTGCATTTTAATGAGGGAAATAAGTATTTGACCCCCTCTCAATCAGAAAGATTTGTGGCTCCCAGGTGTCTTTTATACAGGTAACGAGCTGAGATTAGGAGCACACTCTTAAAGGGAGACACCTGTCCACAGGAACAATCAATCAATCAGTTTCCAAACTCTCCACCAATGCCAAGACCAAATAGCTCAAGATTGTAGACCTACACAAGTTTGGAATGGGCTACAAGACCATTGCCAAGCAGCTTGGTGAGAAGGTGACAACAGTTGGTGCAATTATTCACAAATGGAAGAAACACAAAAGAACTGTCAATCTCCCTCGGCCTGGGGCTCCATGCAAGATCTCACCTCGTGGAGTTGCAATGATCATGAGAACAGTGAGGAATCAGCCCAGAACTACACAGGAGGATATTGTCAATGACCATCGATTCATTGATGCCAAGCTTACATGCAGAAGCTCTATTTCCTTCTTCGACAGCCAGATCGATCACCTTTAACTTGAAAGCAGCATCATATGCATTTATTTTTAGTGTGAGTGCGTTTGATTTAATTCGAACAGTTTCATTGGTCCACTGTGACCTGTTCAGTAATTTCATTGGTCCGATGTGACGAGGCTAAATTTTTTGGCGGTGTTACGAGACAGGACTGGAGGCAGATGCAGGTGCAGATCGTCTTTACTAAACACGTAACTCAATAAACAAAGAAAACTCTGTCTTCACCGGAAAACGAGAAACTGGAATCGTGGCATAAAACGAGATAATGAATCAAGGCATGGAAACAAACAACATCTCCTATCTTTACCAACTATAATACTGAGCGAAGTGCTCAGTAACCGAGGGGTTTAAATAGTAAACATAATCAAACCAAACCATGGACACCTGGGGCACCTGGGACACCTGGGACACTTAAACTAAACTAAATGCTCATGCAGGAAGCGAGCGAACCAAAGCAAAGTCACGTGACCAGTCTGGAGCCATGCCACAGTGCCCTCTGCTGGTCGTGGTGTAACAGGCGGAATGAAGCTTGTTAGCCCGTAAAAATCCATAAATTAGCCGCATCATTGTTTAAGCTGCAGTGTTCAAAGCATGTGAAAAAAGTAGCGGCTTATAGTCCGGAAATTACGGTACATTCACTGATGCTCAAGAACGCAATATGACACATTAAGAGCCAGGGGGGTGTAAACTTTTGAGCAGGAAGATGAAAGGTGAATATTGTTATTTTATTACCTTTTGTAATAGTTGTGTAGAAGTCCCTCAATTGTCCTCAGGGTGAAATGATCTATATCAACATCTATACTTGGAAAGGGGTTAAATATTTAGTATCTGGAGGATTTTTCTGAAGAACAGTGGGCAGTTTAACTGGACAAACAAGGGACTCATGAACAACTATCACAAAACATAAAAACAGTCGTTGATCATCCCGGTAATGATACGCTGTTTTAATCAAACCTATTTAAACTTTTGAACTGGTTCATTTTGTGTAAATACAGTTGTCATTATTGTGTCTTGTGGACTATATGTAAACATCTGTTATGTGAAATAGCTTATTCGAGCCAGTACTAAATAATAAACAAAATGCAATTTTAATGATCCAACAAAACAAAACAAAACAAAAACATTTTCAGATTCTACTGTAGGTATTAACAGCCAGCCACTGCTGTGTTTCTGCATGATGATTTTCAGAGTTACTACCTCAGCAGTGAGGTGGATCTACAAGAGCAGGTGATCAGACTGAGGAAACTGCACCACCTGCTGGAGGTCCTGGGCACCTGCAGCAGCTTTCTCAACCTGCCTCATGAGCGCCTCTTCTTCTTCACTCAGTCAGTGATTCGCTTCTATGTTCTTTTAACCACCTATTTACGTAAAACACTCCATTCATTTTAATGGCTGATCACTGTGATTGTTTTTTTTTTTTTTTAATCTTAGGTCATGTTTGCAGTACTACAAAACAGCACCTTATAACGAAGAGCATGTGTTTCAGATGCAAATCAAACCTGCTCTGATCAGCCACTTCTATCAGACGTAAGTAAAATCTGCTCTGATTCAGGTTTGCACTGTAAAAAGTGTATGTATGGTGCATGAGATACTAATGTGATGTAATATAATGACGTGCATTTCTGTTGATTTCTTAAGTTAAAACCTCTGCAGGGAACAAACTTACTGTTTATGTGCTGAATTTAACACATCGGACAGCAATAAAACATAAACATAGGCATCTGCAAAAGTTTGAGCATGAATACTTAGTAACATCCCATTTGGTAGAAATCACAGCCTCCAAATGTTTCTTGTAGCCAGCTTTGTATTCTTGATTTAGGATAATTTTCTACACTTTTCCTTGCAGAATGCTTTTAGTTCAGAAATATTCTTAGATAGTTTTGCATGTGCAGAATGTTTGAGATCTACCCACACATTGTCAATGATCTTCAAGTCTGGGGACTGTGAACGTTTTTCATTTAGATAGTCAACAAAACATCAAAACATGTCATTTGACCAGGGCTCCCCAAACATTTGCCAAAGACTGCATGCATTTGTTCCATTCATAGAGAGCAGCCGTCTTCATGGGGAGTGGAGGTATCTAGTGGGAAGGGGTCAGGAGAGGTGACGACTTCCTGGCATCTCAGTGATAAACCTCTAGTGGATCACATCAGCTCAGACTTGGGTAAATTCCCAGGGAAGCTGTATCTCTTACTTATTTATTCTTCATCTGCATGAAACATACTCTTCACATGATTGTAGCATTTTTGTGAAGAAAGCATTTTTGTAAAAGAAACAAGACTTTCATCCACTCCACATTCCAGATGTGCCCCTGGAGGTCTCAGCGAATGGAGAGAGTGAGAAGACTGCATACTTCAGAACGATGGTGTGCTGCAGCCTGGCCAACTTCAGTTAGCAGGTCAGAATCACCAGCTCAGTTCTGTGCCCTGCAAATGTTATCTAATACATGTCAAATGTGCCATTTGATCTTATTTTTTATTTTTTTTTAACTTGGTATGAAATCAGAGGGTCTGCTAAAGTCAAAAAAAGGATTTATAAAATCAGAGTTAATCACCATATCACTCTGAAGGTTAACGTCATTTAAATAAACGGGCGGCTGTGGCGCAGTTGGTAGAGTGGGTTGTCCACTAATCGTAGGGTTGGTGGTTCGATTCCTGGCCTGGTTGACTCCACATGCCGAAGTGTCCTTGGGCAAGACACTGAACCCCAAGTTGCTCCCGATGGCAAGCTAGCGCCTTGCTGCAGAGTAATAGAGCCTGAAAGTAGGAACCTTTTTAACCTATTACTGCATATATACAGGATGTCCTGGGTCCTTAAAAAGTCTTCCTCAACTCACTTATTTTACAAGTAAAAGGCCTAAATGGGGTTTGAATTGTTATAAATTAAAATTAAAGTTCTTAATCCAGTGTTTTATTTTTTTCATTCTTGTATGCGATTATATCTGTTTGTTTGAAAAACTTTTGACATCACGTCACACACAATAAATACAAAAAAAGTGTTGGTCTGGGAAAACCTGTTGGATGTCGCTGCAGCAGAGTTTTGGCAAATCCAGCTTTCTTCCTATAACATACTTTGACACCTTGACTGTAAGAAACATAAATATATTTCCCTAAAAAGTAGGAATTCATGAATTTCTGCAGAGATTACACATTGGGTAAATAAGGAGCCGTTTTATTAAACAAGACTGTAAAAACGGTCAGCTGTTAAAGCTGTTTTTATTTCTAGTTTGTTAGCTAAGTTAGCTTTTCTCGTGAAGTGAACATTATGCTTTGATCAAGTTGTTAGTTACGTGGCACATCAAAACAGACATCAGCCTAATACAACCCCTGGCAAAAATTATGGAATCACCACACTTCGAGGATGTTCACGCGGCTTTTTTACTTTGTAGTAAATAAACAAATCACAGATATGACACTGTTGATAGCTGAACATTCTGGCCTCGTGAAACATACTTTTAAATAAATTTAATGAAATTAGTTTAATTAATAGCATTTTTCTTTCTTTCTCCAGATCAAATAGAGGGAAAACGGTATGGAATCACCTTGTAATTTGCATTACTAAAACAAATACCAGCACAAGTCTAAAAATGCAAATTATTCTGCAGTTAAAAGAGTGTTTACAGACCTTAACCTTGGACTCTGGGGACTTCAAATGGCTCCAACAAGAGAGTTGTCAGTTGAAACAATGGAAATGATTATAAAACTCCTTCAAGAAGGAAATCCAACACAGAGTGTGGCAAAAGATGTCAGTTGTTTCCAGTCATCTGTGTCTAAAAGTTGGTGCAAGTATGAGACAAAATTGGAAGGGTATAAAAGGAAAATTAAAATTTCGAAAATCAGAACTAACACATAAACAAAAGAAAATAAGGTTACAGTGGACTAAAGAGAAGCAATCATGGAGTGTGGATGATTGGATGAAAGTGATATTCAGTGATTAATCACAAATCTGCATTGACCAAGGAGCTGGAACTTTTGTCTGGTGCTGTTCTAATGAAATGTATAAAGATGGCTGCCTGAAGAAAACAAATTTCCCCACTCATGTATGATACGAGGTCACATGTCAGGTAAAGGACCAGGGGAGACCTCAACAGTCAATGCACAGGTGTACACTGAAATTTTGGACACTTTTTCTCATTCCATCGATAGAAAATAGGTTCAGTGGTGATGAAGTAATTTCTCAGGATGATAATGCATCTTGCCACAGAGCAAAGAGTGTTAAAGCTTTTCTTCAGGAAAGGCAAATCAATTCGACTAGAAATTTATGGTGAAAAAAGAAAAAAAAATTGGTCAATGACAAGACTCCATCCTGCAAGGCTGATCTGTCAAGTGCTATTCGAGAAGTTGGAACCAGCTTGATGGAGAATATTTTTTCCTTAGTGAAGTCCATCATAAAAACCCAAGGAGGAGCAAACCGAGTACTAATTCTGATTTGCTTTTTTTTAATTGTTTTTGATTCCATTATTTTTTTTTCTCCTCAACATTGAGTGATTCCATAATTTTTTCCACTTTTTTTGTTCAATTATTCAGCAATTATTTCAGCACTGATGTTAAGAGCACTCATGATCAGACAAGTCAAAAGCGACAATGAGGCTCCAGTTTATCAAATGTCATGACTGACATTTACCTCTGGAAATGAAACTAGGCAAAGCGACATGGATAAATTGCCTATAATCCTATTGATTTACTCATTTTCATGGTCATATTTATTATTTTTATATTTACCCTTTTCCATATTAAATCAAATGCATATAAAACCAATAAATAGCATTTCCTTTTAGACAAAGTGTTTGCGTCGTTCAGTGTTGAGACTGTGACAAATGAAACACATTTCAGTTCTAGTATTCAAAACTTGATAAATTAGAAAAATCTGTTTTATCATGTGAATGGTTTTACAATGCCACCTCGCATGCACGTATGTTTAGATGTGTATTATTGCTCAAAATTTGGTCTTAAGTTAGCTTAAGATTACCCATAGACACTATATATGTTTTTTTTTTTTTTATAGAATAGGTTAGAAATATTTGAAGTGTCTGAGTATGTATGTGGTCAGTTCTTGCTTCTTTGCTAAGTGCGCCTGCGAAAGAGAAACATAAGAAAAAGCGCAGTGATGAGAATGCAGAGGGTGCACACAGTGGGCACGACTATCTCCGTTACCATATCCATGTGGCTGGTCAAGGGATCTGAAACACAGGCACAATAAAACTCCGTTTTCACAAGTTTGTTAGTACACTGTCATGCAAACAAAGCAATTTAGTTTTGTACCACTTGCTCAGAATAGCTCATAGTGCTTTGCTTGTTTTTTTTGTACCACATGGCAGATGAGCCTGTGTGTGTGGGTGTGTGGGCTTACCATGAATAAGTCTGAGAATATTGGCAACCGTACTCCTCTGTTCCTCTAATTTATAAAGAGAGAAATGCGTTTAGGCTGGAATCGAGGCACTTGAACCCTTTTATGGCATAAGAAGATATAGTTATAGACTGTTATAACAGTGTGTAGAACTAATTCTACACACTGTTATAACAGTCGTGTAACAGCTGCTCACTCATTAAGTATCTTATTGGTGTTGTCTAGAAAATTACACCTGTGGAGATTTTTAATGAATTGGTCCATCAATACATACCTACAGTCATGTGCTAATACTTTTACCATGATTAGAGAGCCAACTTTTAATGAATAGGTTTTAAGCGGCAGGTTTGAGGACCCAAAATTTCAAAATTTCCATGTTTTCAGTTTATCCAAGTAGTGAAGTAAATAAACTTTGTTAAGTTTTATATTCGGAGACATTCTCCTCTAGGGCAGCTGTCAAAATAAACTCACCGACCACTTCATTAAGAACACAGCTACTCCTGCAAATACATGCAATTATCCAAGCAGTGGTGCAAGCAGTGCATTGTACAAAATCATGTGGAAAGAGATCAAGAGCTTTGAGCTGGTTTGAGTATTTCATTATTGCTGATTGCCTGGATAGTTGAAGGTTGGACAAAGTCCAGGAAACCTAGCCTCAGATTCTTGTTCTTTGCTGAAAGGAATGGAACCTTATGTGGTTTTCTGCTGTTGTAACCCATCCACCTCAAGTTTTGGCATGTTTGCATTCTTTTGATGCTTTTCTGCTCACCATGGTTGTACAGAGTGGTTGTTTACGTTACTGTAGCTTTCCTGTCAGCTAAAACCAGTCTGGCCACCCAACTTTGACCTCCCTCATGATCAAGGAATTTCTGCCCACAGAACTGACACTCACTGGATGTTTTCAGGTGTTTCTACTCTGTGTAAACTCTGACAGTTTTGTGTGAAAATCAGCACTTAAACCAGTCCTTCTGGCACCAACAACCAAGCTATGGTCACTGGGATCACATTATTTCCCCATTGTGACGTTTGAAACTAAAGCTCTTGACCTGTATTAACATGTTTTGTTTTTTGTTTTTTGTTTTTTTCATTGTGCTGCTGCCAAATGATTGGCTGATTTGGATAATAGCATGAATAAGCTGGTGTACAGTACAGGTTCCTTATAACACTATACTTACTGATTATGTACTTACTGTATGCTTAAGGAAAAACCTCTACAAGAAAAAATGATGTCTTGATTTGCCCCTCAATTCCCCTCTTGCACTAGCATTTAGGTGTTCCTGCCTAGGCAGTGTGCATACATTTGTTTTGGATTTTGAGTTTCAAATCAGTTTGCCTCATACAACTACTACCGGATTTGGTGACTCTAACTTTTAATAATGTTTCCCCCTCTTCTTATTCTGTCAGGTAAGGATTCCACCAGTGTATGGAAGTACATCTTGTAAATTTAAGCCCACTATTCCACTAACATAACATAATTGATGTTTCACCTGCTGTTCTGAAGAATCCCAACAGACCCATTAAACTGCTACAATGGCATTTGACAGCTGTTCTTTTGCGATACCATTTAAATGACTGATAAGGTGCTGCTATTAAGGGATGCAACAAATATTAATTTATTATATTGTCGTTAATCTGTAATCCTGTCACTGGAGGAATGTTTACATGTTTATGTTCTGGTTATAATGAGGATGGTATGGGCTTAAGTATGAACAACTGACTGGAGCTGGATTTCTGAAGCTTGGTGCATACCAGTCAAAAACCCTTAAACTTAAACAAATATGGTCTTGCTCACAAACAAAGCCAGCACAGACAGACAGACAGACAGACAGACAGAGAGAGAGATACACACATATAAAGCAGCTATTCTAAATCACACACTAATGGCATGTCAGCAAACATGTTTTGGGGTTTTTTTTGGTTTATTTGTATTTATTTGTTTTTTAATAAGTCATTTGTGTTCAGATTTACTCTGTCAGTTTTGGTTCGATTATTTATTGACCTCTCTACAGTAAGTACCACTCTTGAGCAGCCGTTTTAATGACCTCGAACATTTTTGTCTAACTTAGGAAACTGCTTGAATATGTATTTATGTGGTTGGTTTAAGAAAAAATATATATATTTTTTTTTGCTGGCCTGAAAATTAGCTGAGACATTCTGTCCTCCCGGGTCTATGCTGGCTAAAACCTCATATTCATAGAAGCGGACCACACAAAAGACACGTCTTTTTTTTTTTTTTCCCCTCTCTCTCTCTCTCTCTCTCTCCTTTTTTTATTATTATTTCAAGGCTTTCCAGGACAATGCAAAAAGATTGCCAAACCAAGAAGAGCACTGACTTATGCACTAGTTCCTAGTTCATCATGCACAAGCCAATCGTTTGGCATCCCTGCATGATCCTTATTTTCTCTGGATTCTCTTTTAGCTGGAGGGGAAAACAAAATAAAACGCTGTTCGCGAGTTAAGTCTTCTGAAGCTTTCTCTCCCATCAAAGCCTCTGTCAATCCGACTGCCTTGTTGGCTTGCATGCCAATACCCATCTGACATAAATATCTGAATGATAGATACGTGATGACAGATTGAGGTAATTATGTGGTCTTTGCAAAATGAAGTGGTACAGATCCAGAAGTAGATAGATGAGGTTTTATGTCACTTTTCTGATGTATACTTTTCACTACTCTCTACAAATGGGATATTTTTATTTATTTTTTGCCCCAACTAATCCTTCATCTCTCCTTTATTAGATCTGTAGAAGTACTAACCTGCAGCCAGGAGCCGGTTGCTAGATGAACACATCTCTGCAGCCTTCCTCTTCCAGCTCTCAACCTGCCAATGGCCATACGAAACACACATTTTATCAATACTGGTGTGTGTGTGTGTGTCTTTGTGAAATTTTGCATTAGAGGCTCAAAAAAGACTAGCACGTGAAGAAACAGATTTTTGTATACATTCTTGTCTCATTATACATGCAAGTATAAATAATTCAGTATATTTGTAATAAATGCCTTTGTAGTGTTAACGTCTCAACCATTTGATTCCTTCTAAAATCCTAATGCTAGTGGCTGTAGAGCATTAGTCGTTTAATAGAAGGAGCACCGAAGAAACAGCTGGTACCTCTCTAAGATTAGGGAATCCGTTGGAGCTGATGATGCGTTTATAGTATTGAACGGAGGCCTTGGGGTAACGGGTTTTGTTCTTATTCTTAAAGTCTACATAATACAGGCCAAATCTGTCTGAGTAGCCATCATCCCATTCGAACTTATCCAGCAGAGACCACGCAGTGTAGCCCTTCACATTCACTCCATCTCTGATGGCTGCAGGAAACCAAGATCATTTGATTTGAGCAGTGTGTCATATTTCATATATCCAAAAAGATTCTGATTCAATAATGAGCTCAATAGTTTTGATTCAATAATAACTTGCCTTTTAGCATTTCATTGATGTAATCCCTATAATACTGGATCCTCCAGTCATCACACAAGTCCGTGCACATCATTTTCTCAGAGACTCCATTTTCAGTGATGTAGATTACAGGGTTCCCGTACTGAGTCTACAGAAGTAAATAAAAGTCATGACCAAATGCCAATGACCAAAAAGAGACATTTTTAGATGTCTCCAAGTGTCAGCACTTTGTAACAGTTTTTGTTTTTGTGATTTCTTAGTAACATGACAAGCTGCTTTTTTTTTTTTTTGTCTTAACTCATAAGGAGAGATTAAAAGAGAGGCTGGAGAGGGAGCAACAGTTTATAGCTGTTATAATGTACAATTGCGGTTGGGAGTTTACATGCACTCATCATGAACATGAATGTTCTTTAAATAGACTGTATGAAAGGAATACAACAGAAACAGATTGTGCTGATGTGTCACTAAACTGAAGTTGATTATTTCCAAGCACATTTCAAAGTGTTTTATTCATGTTCATCCAGTTCATGGTAGACCTGCGCCTTGATGGTTCCTGGGTTTTTTCTGGCCATCCAAACTAATTTCCTCTCAACTGAGGGTGACAGTTTGGGTCTTCTTCCAGACCTTGGAAAAGGGGCTACACTTCCCAATAACTTGTACTTATGTACAGTTGTGTGAACTGATGCTCTTGGAATCTGGAATTGTTTAGAAATGGCTCCAAGAGACATTCCTGACATGTAAATCCACCATTCTTTTTTTTTCTTTTTTTTTTTTCCATATCTGCACTGTGCTCCTTGGACTTTCCCTAGTACTGTGTGTTCGTCAATCCAATGTGTGCTGTCAAGCAAGCCCTTTTAATGTTGGCACAGAGAAGCTGCCAGTTGTAGTCAATCATGATCACTAACAGGAAATTAAGAGGCCTTGGTCTTAGTAAATTAAAGGGAACTTTCAGTACCACTGAATTAATAATCTAAGTGTTTGTATGTATATTTTTTTTACCTTGTATGTATAATTTTGGTCCTGTGTTGATTACAGAAAACCCCAAATGAATTAAAACCTCTGAAACAGTCTTGTTTTTCTGTTTTCTTTTTTTTTTTTTTATTAAAGATGTATGCTGTACAATCATTCTGCCCCAGAAAAAGAATTTATTGAAAGTCCGATATTGCGATCACATTCATGTAAATGATGAGTGTATGTAAACTTCCGACTGCAACTCTAAACTCAACAACTAAAAATGGATAAAACGTTTAACATTCAATATATTCAAATTTGCTAGTGCTAGCAAATTGCTGTGGTACAAGAAGAACAAAACACTGAAATGTGCTGGGAAATAATCAGCTTTAGGTCAGTGACACATAAGCACAGCCTTTTTATATTGTATTCCTTTCATATAGTCTGTTTGAAGAATAGGTCAGAATAAGAGTAAACATTTAGGATCTACAGATCAATTAAATTGAAATGGAAAAGATAGCACAAGGAATTCGATAGGATGGATAACCATTAGCAAGAGGACAGTTCTAAACCATTGCATGATGCACCTTGATGAAGTTGAGCAGACGCCGGAAGCCCCAAGGCACAGAGTAGAGCCATTCTGATCCGGGATCAGGCCAGCGTGGGTCCACCAACTCAGCCAGGTCTCGGTCTGTATAGAAGGAGCCACCACGGTCTGGAGGGCTTGTCTTCTGGGTGATATAGCGTGTGGTGAAATGCCCTACTCCCAGGAAGTCACACGTGCCTTTAATGTAACCCTTCTCCTGAGAGGAGAAGATAGGAAGTCGAGATTTTCCCAACCCCTGCTGAGAACTCTTCCTACCTGAATACACATTAAACACGGCTAATGTGTTTATATAGAAAGGTATATGGTCTAATTGTAATCATTGAGCTCATACAAAATGACCAGATTTACAACTATAAGACATTAATTATTCACATTACAATATATATGTGTGTGTGTGTGTGTGTATATGTGCTGTGTGTGTGTATATATATATATATATATATATATATACATATATATTATAGCTCTGACAGTAAGATGATGTAAGAGATTAAATGAGCAAGAATAAATGTACCTATGAAGTCCTTCATGACCTGAGGGTAGTCTCCATGGAAGACAGGTGTAGCAAACCAGCCCATGTAGAACTGGACATATCTCTCAGCTGCCTCTATGTCCTTTGGATTGGTAATGTCCACTGGCTCACCCCAGTCTCCAGACAGTGAGATCCCCACCAAACCTGCAGCAAGAAACAGATCTCTTTCAAATTTCTCATGACAGAATTACTATAAATTTATGACAGCTATGTAAATCTTTAATTTGAATTTGATTACCATTTTGATTGTGTCGCCATTGACTGTCATAGGTATGCCAGACCTTAGCGTGTGCCTGGGTACAGTGGTTTAAAACCATTACTAAATAATGCACACTGTTTAAAATAATAATAATAATAATAATAATAATAATAATAATAATGAGGTACCATTATCCTTGAGTCAAAGAACTTTTGACTTTCGAAGTAGTGTTGTATATGTTCTCTAACCTTGATGATGTGGTGAGCTGCCCTGTAGGCCCCTGTGCCTTTGAGCTTCAGGCCAGGAGCATGTTCTCCTGTTTCATAGCCCTCTACTGCCACTGACTAGCATGCAAACAATCATTTTTCAAAGAAGGACAAAATTCAACAAGTAGTTTTCATGAGATGGTAATTAAAAACCAAAAAGCAATACCCATGGGTTATTAAAAGTGATCCAGTGTTTCACACGGTTTCCAAATCTTTCAAAGCAAAGACTGGCAAAGTCGTTAAAGTAATTGACCATGCTGATGTTCTGCCAGCCTCCAAATTTCTCCTGCAAAACCTGTTAAAACGGAAGAACACAAACAGCTGTTGAATGAGGTTTGTTTTGCGTATATGATTAAGCCAATAAGATGTTATGTGTCGATATGAAGCATTTACTGTGAATGCACACCTGTGGAAGGTCCCAGTGATACAGGGTCACAATAGGAGTGATTTTATTTTCCAGCAGTTGGTCAATAAGGGTATTGTAGTACTTGAGTCCTTTCTCATTCACATATTCAGCTGAAAACATACAGACATTATCACCAGGACTATGCCACGTTCAACATAAGCCTATTTCATAAGCATCATCCTCTTACACCTGATCCCAGTGGGAATGACTCGAGGCCAGGAGATGGAGAAAAGATAGTGCTTCAGATTGAGTTCTTTTATCAGGGATACATCATCCTATACACAGAACAACAAAAGCTTTTTTTTTTTTTCTACCATGTGCTTCAAGTACATTCATGGTCAACATCAATAACTGAAGTGATAAAATACATTAAACATTTCATTTATAATTACCTTAACTTTGTAGTAGCCTTCACATGAGGAGTCTCCTGTATCGTTAAAGAAGATTTTTCCCTTATTCTGACAGAACACATCCCAAATACTCAGTCCTTTGCCATCCTTGTCCCAAGCTCCTTCTGTCTGGTAGGCTGAACTGCCGGCACCCCACGAAAATCCTGCCAAAAGGATTAGCTCAGTGTAGGATAACCATAATTTAGCAGATTGAGCAGTACATCTATAGATAAATATACATATTTTACAAATCAGGATGGAAACAAAAAAGTATGAAGTATGAAGTATGAACCATTCAGATTAATTAGATATAATAACAATGGCAAAAAAAGGAAGGAAAATGTTTTAATTTAGCTGTCTACTTTGCCTCAGCTTTAAATCACTGGCAGGTTTTTTATTCTTGTGTGTAAATTCAAGTGTTCATTTGGACATTCACTTTGGTGCTCAGTATAGTAAACTTAGGAATTAAAACCAGTTGACATTTCCCATCTGTTAAGTAATTGTATAATCCATCCATCTTCTACCGCTTATTCCTTCTTCAGGGTCGTAGGGAACCTGGAGCCTATCCCAGGAAGCATGGGGCACAAGGCGGGGTACACCCTGGACAGGGTGCCAGTCCATCGCAGGGCACAATCACATACACACTCACACACTACGGACAAGTGATGGACAATTTAGACACACCAATGTATGTCTTTGGACTGGGGGAGGAAACCGGAGTACCCGGAGGAAACCCCTGCAGCACAGGGAGAAGATGCAAACCCTGCACACACATGGACCCTGCGGGAATCGAACACCGGACCCTGGAGGTGTGAGGTGAACATGCTAACCACTAAGCCACACTGCGCCCATAATTGTATAATGCCATGTCTAAAAATATTACTTCTTAAGCCTAGCTATCACCTATTTGGTTTGAAGGACAGCAATGTGCTTATCCCACGGTTCATGGGCCACCCTTTGCCTATTTTGTGGGCAAGTATTCAATATAATAAACTCATACCAGCTGGAAAAGTGCCATAATAGAAGGAGCCGTGGTTGTTCTTTGTCCAGTCGAAGTCCTCAGCCGCAGACAGACACAGCACCAACACAAGCACATGGTAGCGTGACAGCATGATTTTCCTGCACACAGCTCCAGCACTCTGTGGTCTTTTTCAGTAGTACCAAACACTATTGCCTCCACAATCAGAAGTCCCTACGTAGAAAATGCACTCAATAATTCCACCCAGTAAATACTCCATCACTATTAAAACCAGCAGCCACTGATCAGCACCATGCTTATCAAAACCTGTTGACACTATTAGACCTGACCGTTCAGATCTCAGCTAACTCCTTGACTATGATGTTCAAATAATAACAGCAGCATCATGTTAATAACTGTTAATGAGCATAGAGATATCTACTGTAAACCATTTTCATAATCAAACATCAGATTAGAAATAAATCCAGTTTCAGTGCATACCTTTTACAGGATTTGCATGGATCCACAGCAAAATCCAGGGATCACAATAATATCTAAGACAAATAATACCTAATATCTTGATTCATATCAAGCTCCAGCTCTCCATACTGCCTGGTTACCAATCGGGAAGCATTCAAAACCCAATCCTTTAGTGTGAAGGTCTCATGACCACATTGTAGACCCAAAAACCTTCCTATTGAAGGTCAATGGACTGTGATGTCATTTTGCAAGGCTGAGCAGATCTCTTACAAACTGGGGTTTCACTGTGTAAGCAAATGTAATGAATGAGGCTGATACACGTGTTTACTGTGACAGTGGCTGTAAATGAGCCTGTACCTGACTCAATTTGTATACGAAAATGTTATAAATAAGGAATAACACAGAACAGGGTATACTGAACAGCATGTCCCAAAGTGTTTTATTCCTCTTATACCATAGCAATTCACCTAACAAATATCATACATTTTATTTGTTTATTTTGCGGTAGGTCAACAGGGTCTGGTTGAAACGTACATCATACTATCTGACTGAAGTAAAACGTCATGGGTCATGTCTTAAGTGCATGTGTTTAGGCCTCTTGTGTATTTTTATTACTGTTCCATACTATTCAACCGCAATAGCCCACATCTTTGCTGCAATATGCAATTGTGATACCTTTCTCCTTTGCACAAACATGATACAATCACCAATCATATATCGACTCAATTAATCATTCAATATTGGCTATTGTCTCAAATCAACAACCCAGCAAATAAAAATAAAATAAATAAGAAAAGAAAATCAACCAGGCAGGGATTCCAACTTCTGTATTGTGCTTAAGTAATTTAAACCACTGTACTAAACATATACAATATTCTTCATGGAGTACAAAAAGACATCACTGTACAGTACAGGCTCATCAAGAAATGACCCATGCACATGCATTACATACACACATGCATTCACTCGGTCTCTCAAACTACATTTAAAAAGTATCTCTGACAACTCTCAAATTAATTACAAATACTATGAAGTCAACATAGATTTACAGAAGTACATTCAACCTGGATGTATAGTCATCTGAAACACTGGCTACAGGTAATTTTCCCAACAGAATGAATGAAATACAATAAACTAGCAGGCTTACATTTACAAAAGTGACAACAGTGTAGGCTTAGCCTCGTATACAGTACCAAAAGGATGTCTGAGCTTCTACGCTTGCTAGTTGCTACACATCATTTTGTGGTTTGATCTCAAGTTGTCGTTTACCTATAGTTAATAAATTATAGCATCGTCTTTAGACAAAAAGAGAAATGGAAACAACCTATTAACACGTATCTTTTGGCATGCCATTTTGCTCATTACACACCTAACTGATAGGCATTGACAGTTCATTTGTGCTAACTGAATGTGAACTCAGTAGTCGTCATCATCTTCCTCTTCCTCCTCAAGCACCATGTCAAGATCATCCTCTTCGTCGTCATCATCATCTTCCTCCTCTTCCTCTTCTTCCATTTCATAGTCAGTGGGAGCACCTAGAATTAGCTTAGTTTGATTGATCTCGCTCTCATTGTCTGGGTTGACCTCAACCTGCATGGAAATGGTTCAAATACAGAAGTAGTTTTCAATTAGAACTAGTTATTGATGCCGTAGTTAATTCAGTAAACAGCTGTAGATACCACACTCACAGAAAACGATCCACATTTCCAAAATACAAAATCAGTCAAATAGCACTAACATTTTAATCTACTGAGCTACTATTTTTATTTTTTTAATGATTGCTTACCTCAGGAGGAGCAGGATCAGTTTGGTTCTCCTCAGACTGAGCGTCGATCATGGACTTCAGGGCTCCCTCTTCAAACTAGTGAAAAACAATTACACAGTGAATGCTCTGTAAAAGAATATTATATAGTGGGTGCATTCAACTTAATTTACATACAACTAAAATTGTAAAATGTCCAGTTACATAAAATTCCTTGCTTACACAAAGGTCTGGATAAGTGAGTAACATGACTGCATGGTGACAGTCAAATAAGACCATACAATATGATCTAGTTCCTCCTCACAGAAATGGTTCATCATAGGATAAAGATGATCAGTCAGAATAACTTTTTATTGATTTGCAGCGAGCCTTCCTTCCCTCTAGACAGGGGTGATAAACATAAGGCCGGTGAGCCAAATTCACCCTGATAAAGAACCTATTATGCTAATTATAAGTAATTCTTCATTAGCAAGAACATTTAGGCGTTTCTCAGCAACTGTTTTTTGTGATTATATGCATCTTTTAAATAAATGCTGATAAATGAACACATTTAAAGATGTTGATGTGTTTTTGGTCTATTAACCAAACCACTGGACTAAAGCGGCCGGCAGTCAAACTAGACTTTCAGCACGCGAGATTTCTTTGGAGACCGCTGCGTTTACGGTTGGCAACCGGACATGATCTCACACGCCACTGTTGAAATAGATCGTCTGTTAATGTACGCAGTGATGCCACATCCATGCAAATTCTCTTTTGATGATGACGATTTTATGTACTTTTTAAAGCCATGTTGTACACAACGGCATAAAAGGGGATGGTACGTCACTGCTAAAATTGGTGCATTTACTGAAGAGGTCACCCCGTGATCTTCAATTGGTCACATGTCTTCACGTTATACGAATTCTTTGCATGAAGCTCGCATTTCCGGTCTCCAGCATTCGCATGCACGTGAATGGAAGTCAATGGAAATTTCGCATGACATTCGACTAAGACTCGATTAAGCGTACTTACCTCAAACATGTTTGGCACCCCTTCTCTAAGGGGACAAGTGGAACCAAATCAAGCACGTAAAATGTCTACATTTTATATCGAACACACTTCTGTAAGTATCCTTACAGTGTGTTAGACAACTGATGACACGGACCACATCCCAGTATAACGAATAAATGCACGCTTTCCAGCCAATCATAAACTAATATGCGGTCAACCTGGACTAATCCTTCTGAAATTGGTCACTTTGAGAGATAAAATGCAGAGGTAAATGCATGCGGCTAAGCTTTACCTTTAGCCTGTTAAGCTGATCTTGGAGCATGACTTTGATCTTCAGAAGAGTCTCCTCTTCTTTCTTGAGCTCCTGCAAGCGACTCAGCATGATGGAGGAGTGGATTTACAGCATTCCTGCACATCAGACTACAATAAGCACAAGACTGCACGTTTACTGTCATAAAATAACTCTGATTTAATGAGCGAACAAGAAGGGGGAAAATACAGCATAATATCTGATCGGATTAACATTCTCTTAGCGATTAATGCTTTACTTGTTGGACATTAAGACAAAATGAAGACGCTGTCAGTGACGTGTGACATCATCGTTAAAAAAAATAAGAAGCTAAATGTAGTATAAGGCACAGCGTATAGACATATTACAAAGCTTTCTACATATATACGGACCCTCGTTATATATATATATATATATATATATATATATATATATATATATATATATATACACACACACATATATATATATATATATATATATATATATATATATATATATATATATATATATATATATATATATATGTGAGGAAGGAAACCCCCCCTGCTAGCTGCATGCTAACTGACATTTAGCACGCTAGCTAACATGTAGACAACCTAACAAAACAGAGACATGATACAAGCACCGCCTGGCTCTCTAACGCGAGATATTTAAGGTCTAACGTGTCACATACGCCTGAAGACACTTACTCTATGTTATTTCAGCGTGTAGAACAAGCATACTGATGAGAAGATGCTCGGGGTTTTGCCCATGGACTCTTTCGCGAGAACAGTCACGTGCAACGCTCATCCGCGGGCACGCGCGCAGAGTTAGCGCGAGATAGCGGGCCCTTTTCAGAATGACGTCAGAAAACTTCCGCCTTTCCGCGAAGCAGTGTAAACGTACTTCCGTTTTTACCGTACGTTGCCATAGTACCAAGGGTGGCCCAACTAAGATTCCACTTTGGACAACAAAACAGTTTTCTTGCTGCTGAAATGAAACATTCTGGAGGGAGAGCGATCTTCAATACAATTCTACAATGTACATGTGCGTCATATCCTACCAGATGAAGGAGACAAAAGCACAAGCGCCAATTAGATTAGCTTAGTTTATGTCCTTTGCGCTGTTAAAGGAAAATAATAATAATGAAACACACTTTTTGTTGCAATTGAGCAAAATCCCATTGTAGCTCCTATCTCAGTGTCACCATCAGGGTGTCATTCACTATATATTTGATGGTGACCGGGAGCAGGTATTTGGCTGTGGCCTCCATGTTTCCTGGGAGAAATGTCCGGCTTGGTGCTGCTCATTCTCAGATGACACTTCACCCAATATAGGAGATACACTGAGGTTTTGCTTGATTGCAACTAAAAGTGAGTGTTTTTTTAAATTTATTATTTATTTCCATCCATCCATCCATATTCTATCACTTTTTCAGGGTCACAGGGAACATGGAGCCTATCTTAGGAAGCATCGGGCACAAGGCGAGATACACCCTGGACAGGTTGGCAGTTTTATTATTTATTTAATTAATACTTTCTTTTCTTTTTTTTTGCTTTAAACCAGCTAAGATCCTAAGATAACTAAGGTAATACGTTACTGACTTTTTTTAATCTAACAATGCACAATCTATAGCTAACATCAGTAATATGGAACCACGATTGCGACAAAAGTTTGCAAGAGTATTACAGTAAATTAATCAAGAATAAGGACTTAAAGACTTTCTATGTGCAGAAGAGAAAGATAACAACTACCGTTATCCTAACTCCTCTGCTAACGTAAACTGGGCTGAGTTGAGCTGAATCTTATTTAACAGTGAAATTTCTTTTTCATTCTAATCCTTTGTCCAAACACACCAACATTTTATATCTTCACTATGAAACGCACTGACTCCAGCAAATACTTTTTATTTATTTAGTATTATTTTGTTGTAACTTTGGCAAAATGTAGTTCAAGGCAAATTCTAGTGCAAAATGCAAAATTTTATGTAGTTGTTATGCCCTGATTTTTTTCTAGCATTTTGATTGTATACAGCATTTACTGCAAAACAAATGAAGTGATACGAGTTGCAGAAAACTGAAAAAAAGTGACATAAATGGACAGATCCAGATTTCCTGTTCTTTAACAAAAGGAGTTTTTTAGTCTTGCACAATTTACAAAATGCTTGTGTATGTGACCATGTCTTGTTTAAAGCCTATGCAAATATTCCTAATAGAAGACTTAATAACTGATTTAAACAGCACAAGTAGTAGTTCATCAAATATTGTATGTGAAAATGAGCAAATCTATGGATGAAGGTAACATGCAAATAGTTTTGGTACTGAAATATATTGTTTTACTGACTTTATGGTAGAATTTAGCACAGTATCACATTTTGGTAAGTTCATTAATTTAGCCTACAAAAAGTGAGTTTGTAAAAGCACATTTGTTACATTTTAAATTTTATGAAATTAATATAATATTTTTCAAGAGCTATTTTAAAGTATATAGAACAATATTGCTATATAGTATATGGAATTAGCTCACAAATAATAACTCTGCTGTTTGTCTTTGCATTTTTTAAAAATAGAAATCTAAAATTTGTTGTAAAAGGTGTCAATTTCATGATAAATAATTCAGGAACCGATCCCAGGAACACTGGGTGATGTGGGAGTACATTCTGTATAGGGCACCATGCACACACATTCACTTCTTAGGGCAATTTATCGTAGGCAGTCTACCTATTGGTATGTTTGTAATCTTTTGAAGTAAACCTGCACATTTAATTAGAATTTTCATTCATTCATTTAATCATAGGAAAATAATCAAGGATGGGGTGCTGTGATGTGTCCCAATGTGAAGTGTTTTATTCTTCTTGTACCACAGCAATTTGCCAACATTTTAAAAATTTGTTGAAGAGTAGCACATTAACATTTACTTTTGTGGGATGTCTAAAAAAAGAAAAAAAGTCTGCCCAGTTCTGGAACAAGAGCCTTTGGACAGATGAGACCAAGATTAACCAGAATGATGGGAAGAGAAGAGTATAGAGAAGGAAAGGGTGCATGATACCACATCATCTGTCAAACATGGTGGAGGAAGTGTTATGGCATGGGCATGTATGGCTGCCAATGGATCTGGGTCACTGGTGTTGATTAATGATGTGACTGCTGATAGAAGTAGCAGAATAAATTCTGAAGTGTATAGAGCTATACTTTCTGCTCAGATTCAATCAAATGCTGCAAAACTGGTAGGACAGAGCTTCACATTACAGATAATGACCCAAAACATACAGCGAAAGCAATCCAAGAGCTTCTTGAGGCAAATAAATGGAATTTTCTTAAATGGCTGAGTCAGTTACTTGACCTCAACCCAAATGAGCATGCTTATTGAAAACAAAACTGAAGGCAGAAAAACCCACAAACAAGCAGTAACTGAGTAGCAGTAACTGGCTGCAGTAAAGGCCTGGCAAAACATTTCAACGGAGGAAACTTAGCATTTGGTGATGTCCATGGGTTCCAGACTTCAGGTAGGCATTGACTGCAAAGGATTTGCTTCCAAGTATTAAAAATAATCCTTATATTGATCACTATGTTTGTATGTCCAATTACTTTTGAGCCTGTAAAAATGGAGGGGCTCTAAAAATGGCTGTAATTTCTAAACAGTTAATGCAACATTTTTTGTTAAACCCCTTTGAATTAAAGCTGAAAGTCTACACGTCAATTACTTCAATCATCTTTTGATTCATTCTAAATGCTTGTGGTGGTGTACAGTGTAAAATGATGAAAATTACGCCACTGTCCAAATACTTATGGACCTGACTGTAGGTTACCCTTAACTGTACCCTTGACTGTAGGCATTCCTTAAAGCCACAGATAAGGGAATTAGAGCAAAATAAGAATAGCCTGCCTGCCAATTCCCTCCCTCTCCACCTGTCTGTACTTTCCTCACCAGCATATGGCGATGTTTGAACTAGCAGGTGTCAGTTCTATAACTTCAGGGAGCCAAAATCTGTTATTAATGTAGTCCATGTTGTGAGTGGCCTGTCTGAAACATAAACCAGTTCGCTGTCTGCAAAGGCATGATAGGGAAGGTGAATTGTTTACATTTATTTATTTTAGACATTATAACTAGTGTGTTAAGTTGTTCATTAACTCTATAGTAATGAAGCCGTTTTTAAACATGTGCTCTTCAGAAGGACCAATAGAGGGCATTGCATACACATTTACAGACTCATGGTTTTTTTCCCTTGTAAACCTGGCAAAAAACTTTGAAAACTTGCAATTTATTTATATTAAAAATGCATGTTTTGTATTAAAGGCATGTTTTGTATGAAAAGACTCATATACTCAGGCTATACTTACAATGTGCTTGAGATGTCATGCTATTCGCTGTCTCTACTCTTGGAGACAACCTCCTCCAGTTGCTTTCCTGTACTCAGTGATCCGCATGGGATCCGTACACAAATGGCTGGCTACCCTAGGCCCTCATCCACAGCAACACACAAGGAGAGGTCAAAATTAAGAAAATAGTTTATTTTGACAAAAAGCGAAAATACGTTGCAGATGGAACTCATTGATGTGAACCAGATCTGAAAGGTTCTTACAGAAATGTACGAGAGTGCCCATTAGGGTTCTTTTATAGGATTCTTTGACTAAACCCATCCAGATGTGTGCACTGATAATCACTTCTCAGAAGCTGGACTAGAGGCCATAAGCAGGGGGATATACCCACCTTCTGCCCAGACAGTCTCTGATATTCCATTTTGGAGGTGTATTTGAGATGTCTGATCAATATTTGAAGTGGAAAGATGTCTTGGATCAAGAGTTGATATTGATAAAGGTGTTAGATGAGGGGAAATAATCAGCAGGAAAAAAAACCCATTAGTATTTGTATTTTTATGAGCTTATTTATATGTATATTTTCTTTCTTTACTGTAGATTTAGTCTGATTCCACTATATAGTAAATACCAAAATGACACCTCTCCATTACTTTCTCTGTCATTTATCTTTGTTAACTGAACATGCGACTTAATAGCAGTGGAGGCTTGTCCACAGGAGCAGGTGAGGCAGAGCCCATACATATATATCAGCAATTCAACAAATGTTAATCTTCATAAAATCTTCATTCACAACCCTGTACATTTTACTGAAATACTTCTTTTGAATGACCAACCACTTTAAAACAATAAAAAAAAATTATGTGGTAGCATGCTCATAGATTTATTTTTACACCTAGTGGTCAATCACTCTGCCCCATGTTTGCTCTATGAACATTTTATTTGTGTGAGTGGGGAAATGAGTGGGGACAGTTAATTTTATTACTGCGGTTCCTCTTGTGAAATGTGAAAATATTGACGAGAATCACACCTGCTGTCTCAATCACAGTTGAATTTCTTTCAATAAACATGTTTGAGTAAGCCATCAATATGAACACTGCCTATAGTTTTCAGTCACATCCCTGATTAGAAAGGATGTGATTATCAAGTTTAATCTACACTGTTATCTAGACAAGTTAACGTGTCATTGGAGCGCAACTATCAGCAACCAGAAATGATCATAATTCCAGCAATTCCTTAAAAAAATAGAAATTATTTCAATCAAGTTCAGAAAAAAGATCAGAAAATTTTTTCATTTGAAATATTGGCAAGCTAAATGTTTTCATATGAACGCCTTTATAAGCTTTTACGAGCCTGTGATGTTATTAATGTCATTCTACACCACCAAAATCACTCCTGCATAACAGGGAACTTGCTGCAAGTGCACCTGTGTACTGTTTCTCATCTCTTATCACACCTTTCAAACTATTAAGATTATCACTTGGTATATTTAGTAATGCAAAATTAATCCAGTGTCAGCAGCTTGTATGTGGTAGTAGTCTCAGTGCAGTTTGCTAAGCTGTTCTGTGGAAAGAGAGAAGGTTGCTGATGGACTCAGGTGAGGTCATTGGGTTTAAGTCTTGGTGGCCTTGAGATTTAGCAAGGGGCTTGAATGACGCCTGCATGAGATGAGGGGAATACTTTGATAACACTAACCTGGCCAACTTCCCCCACTTCCAATGTCAGGCTCTTCACTCCCCAGATCCAAGCCCCACTGAGGGATTAGCGTGAATGTGCATGTATGTGTGCCAGAGCGGTCAGAGATGCAACCGGAGCTCTCCATGGAGGCAGGGGGAGCCCATGCGGACACTGTGAGGTCAGGGAGCAGTCAGTGCAGGACCTGAGCTCCACATCTACAGCTGCCATTTTCCAAGAGGGGGTCAGTGCCTAAAACTGTGGATAAGGAAATACCTATCTTATATTGTGTTTGAGTTTGTGCTTCTTGTGGAGGGTTTAACACATAATCTGGCACAGGGGACTCAAGTGCCACAGATATTAATCTCTGTCCCCACGGAGCCCCCAGTTGCCTTCTCCTTGTCATCACAGGGGCCAGAGTGGTGCCGGACCGCATTTTCTCACAGTCGGAGCTCTTTTCGAGCTAGCTGAGAAGCTTCAGCAGCTGAGACTCAGCTACTGCAGCCTCTGGGCTGTGGGCCCTGGACTGTTTGAAGGTACTTTATTCGTGAGGAATGCAGAGCAGGGGCGTGGGGATGGAGAGGCCTCACGAAAGGGAGAAAGAAGAGGAGGATAAGGGGAGGGGCGACAGGAGACGCAGTGAGCCTGCAAGATTGACCTTTGGCCAGTAAAGTCAGGAAGTTATGACTCAATTTTCACTGAGAATGGATGAGGGACAAGCTAACGGAGAATGGCAAGAAACATATAGATGCCATGACACAAAGGGAAAGAATTCACAAAAGAATGAGAAGGAGGAATGGGTGGGAGATTAAAAACTGATGGAAAACAGAACACTTTGGAGTGGCTACTAATAAGTATCCCCAACTACTTCCACACTTTGTCATGGGAAAACAGTCTTATAGAGTCTTGTTCGGTTTAGCTCACCACCACCAAGATTTTAAAATGTGGGCTGCCATGATATGTAGCAGCTTTGTTTTACCATGCTCACCCTTTCTGGTTTAACTTAAAGGACATTGCTTCATAGTGGTTTTGAAAGAGACTTTAGTGATCAGTAATTCAAATGAACACAGCAACTAAGTGACTATTGCTATCAGGATGTTACTGCTTGATGGTGGGAAGATCCCTGCGCTTCAAGGAACAGGAAAAGTGTGTGTGCAGAATCTCTGGAGCCTTGCCTCAACTTTTCCTGTTCATTCTACTTGCCAACATGTAGAAGGCACGTGCAGCCTATACACACATTTGATATGACAGGAGTGCACACGTATACAATAAAGTATGCTTATTTATGCACGTACGCATCCCATGAACTACAGATTCCTCTTTGCCAACACAAGCTTAAATAGTTTTAATAGATGCCCTTTCACATGTGCTTCAGACATGCATATGCAATTTAAATACATATTTGTAAAGAACATGAGGTCCCGTTCATGTTACGTATGAAGTGTGAAAGCGTGTGAAACATCTGCATGTATTTCCAATTCTCCACACCCTGTTCTTTGGACTAATCCTCTTTTTTTTTTTTTTTTTTTTGCAGTGCCATTTAGACCTTTTCCAAATGCCTGTGCACAGCTAGACTGGGAAGGTGCTCTACTCCGGCACTGTTCAAATAGAGGCATCAGAGGGGAAGAACGCTGGAGTCTGGGTCTGCAGAGTGGTCCAATGGATCAAGACCTTCATGCACACTCCGATTTTCACAGCAAATGAATCACCTGCTTTGATTCTCCACAGAATGCGATTATGACATCAAAAGAGATGATTAATAAGAGAGTCCGAGCATCATTGTAGCGGTCACAGGAAGCCGGCATGGTCAGTGAAGCGGTGGCTGTCTGTCATCACTGACTTGCCGAGGCCTGGATCTTCACTGTCATTCTCAATGAACAAGGAGAAGCTGCAGAGACACAAGGCCTTACTTCAAAGACCATGCAGAAGTAGCCTCACATGAAAACAGCCTCCCTTAGATGTCTTATTTTCCATCCATCCATCCATCCATTTTCTGTTCCGCTTATCCTACAACGGTTCATAGGGAGCCTGGAGCCTATCCCAGGGGACTCAGGGCACAAGGCAGGGGACTCAGGGCACCTAACACACACTTACACACCCATTCACACACTGGATTATTTAGAGATACCAATCAGCTTGCAACGCATGTCTTTGGACTCAAGGAGGAAAATTGAATACCTGGAGGAAATCTCTGAAGCACGGGGAGAATATGCAAACTCTCGCACACCGGGTGGAGGCGATGCCTTGTTTAAAGTTTTAATAGTATATATATTCTGTGCAGGCACATGGAGAAGCACACGCTCCATAGAATATCAGAAGTACTACGGTACAGAAGCTCTAAGCCCTAATAATATCACTCAGGGTACAACAAACTGTTACACAGTGCAAACTAGAGAAGAAAGGAGGAGAACACTAATCAAAGTGGAGCATGCTCCCTAAAAAGATGAGCGTGGTCACATTCCGGTGGTGTGGCCCTCGGCAGAGTAACCACAGTAAAAAGGTCTGTTGATTTAGACCGGAGAGGGAATGGAGTGAGAGTCCTTATATTTCAGTTCTGGAATGACTCTGATCGCGGCATGCGGTTTCAGTGCATGTTTTTCAACTGCTCTTGATATGTGGGCAGAGAGAGAGCAAGAGAGAGAGTCTCCATGTCCCTTTCCAGCCCGTGTAATAGTGCTTTGTCACAGCTGAAACTTTTAAGCTAATTGACCACCCATATACATGCATTCCGGCTCCTCCAGGCTTGTCTCAGGGGAGCAGTGAGGGGAAAGAAGGGGAGCTGGAGTGGTTCTCAGGCTGATTTCTGGCCCTGTTGTGATTATTACATGCTCAGGCCCAGCTACACCCCTCCCTTTCTCAAAGTTTTATATGACCCATACCAGTTCACCTTTGCTGGCACTTAATGATAGACAGGCTGCTAGTGTCAAGGTTGTATGGCAAACTGCGAAAATATTTTATTACATATTTTTATTTCCCTCCCTCACTGTCTACAACTCTCCAATCCCTGTTTTCTCCATCTCTCTAACATGGCTGAGAGGTATGCTGAAATATTTTTGGAGGGGAAAACTATTAAGTCTGATTTTGTTGAATTATAGAAGTAGTACTCTATGGGACTACAAAGCATACAATTCTGGAAAAATTTACTTCAAGAAAGGGACTTTTCCCACAAGTGTCAAGTGTCAGAAGGTAAACAGATATCATTTTTAATGTTAGGTTTCCTTACAGCAGATGGAATGAAAGGTCTCTATGAAGAGCTTCACTTGTAGCCCTACATTTTAACATCAACAGGTTAGAGGAAAAACCCATAAAATTAGCAGGAACTATTTAGAATAATGTGATTACTACCCCAACATTAGATCTAAAAAAGATAAATAAATAAACCAACACGATAAAAATGACTTCCAAAGTGTACATTTCATTATCAAAGACGAATCATTTGTTCACATGTTCTGAGTTTACTGACATATTCTTGCAGTGAGCTAAAAACATGTGTTGTATTAAAGTGCACCTATTAGGATTTTTCAAATATGACCTTTCATGTTGTGTGTTATGTAGCTTTGTGAATGTAAAAAGTCTGCAAAGTTTCAAAAATCAAAGTGCAAGACAGAGTTATAGATTCCCAAAAAAAGGAACCGATTCTGAACAGCTGAATCGAGTCGTTAGTAATTCCTGACTTACTTCCTGCACAATCCTACGTAGGTTTGTAACAGAAATCCCCGCCTCTGGTCTTCACCGGCTGCTCGCTGACAGACAGAGCTGAAACTTGTTATGGTAGTGGGCGTTTCCATTTCAACAGATGCTGGCAGCGGTAGACCAATCACAACAGACTTGGTCATCTGACTAATCAGAGCAGAGTATGCTCTCCGAAAGGAGGAGTTTAGAAGGAATAATTTAGAATGCATCATTGAACGAGTCGTTTGTGACACTGGGGGAACAAAAGGTAATGCTGCAATTTAAATTATGGGCACATTAAAGTGTTTTTTGACGTTGGATGTATGTAAATCTATTGTATGAGACCTTTACAACAAAATTAAGCAGGTTTCAAAACCATAATAGCTGTGTTTAATGGTTTATTTCACAATCATCTTAATAACATTATAGAAACATTTGTATTAATGCTCTGACAAATATAAATGTTCCAGAAATGTGGTGCAAACATTACATTCTCAGAGCACTCAAAACTTGACAGAATGTTGTTGTAAAAGTTCCATGGACATTGCCAAAATGTTCTGCTAACCCAGGGGTGGGCAATCTTATCCGGAAAGGGCCGGTGTGGGTGCAGGTTTTCAGTCCAACCAAGCAGGAGGAACACCTGATTCCACCTGTTTCATCAGTTGATCTTGGCTTTCAATAGATTCAGGTGTGGCTTCTGCTTGGTTGGAATGAAAACCTGCACCCACACCGGCCCTTTCCGGATAGGATTGCCCACCCCTGTGCTAACCTATAATTGACATAGTGGCCAACCTGTGCATTTAGCAAATTTGGACTGGTTCAGAGCTGGAGGTAAAGAAACAACATAGAAAAGGGGCCAGGGCGCTATCATTTAATCATATCAAATATTTACTGAGAGAAGGGTGAACCATTCCATACATTCCACATACGTAGACTGCTGGATAGGTATCTCACTCCCTTTTCCTTTTTCCTTCTCTTTCACTCTCTCTGAATCCCCCTTATTTATTAAATCTCCTTGAACCATGGCTTCTCTCCCCTATCTAATCGTAACCCCCCCACCACCACCACCAAACCCACCCACCCCCCCACACACACACACACACACACAATAAAACCCTGGCTGACTTTTAACATTTTAGTACATTCCAGCTCTGAGAGTCAAGCGTATATTGATGAAAACTACAGCAGTGTCATAAAATGGTGAAACTCAGAATCCAGTGCTGACTTTAGCACCAGAGGGACAAATAAGTAGTGGACAGAGTAATGTATATTCTGTAGTGCAGAGTGATTTTTAAATGAATGGACCTTATTGAAGAAGCATGCTGATGGTAAATAAGTATGCACCCCACCATCAATCCACACACACACACAGTGTTGGTAAAGCACAAATGTGGGTCATCTCGGAATGACATCAACAGCGGGCAGCATGGGGATTGTGACTGTGCAGCTGGGGGCTTAAAGTTTGCCTTGGGTGTAGGGGGAATGTGTGAACACAGTGACAAAACCTTACTTTAAGAGGCACTTCCACACCGAGGTCTAGCACCCACAACCTAAGTGCAAGCTGCAGCTTTATGTGAACACTGCAGCCTCACAGCAGCAGCCTTTGATCGGCATGACGCACTGTCAGCCCCCGATCTGCAGGAACATCGCACATCTTGTCTGATATTCTGCGTGTACAAACTGAGAAATTCCATACATGCAAAGACCCGACCCATGAGAAATGATAACCTGGAAAAATTTCTGTGCGCTTGGCCACGTTTGTCAGGGTTGCTGGCACGTGTGATGCCACGACTCCATTTCTGATCGGAGCTCGGTTTGGAGTCTGCAGGAATCTAGGCCAGATTATTACATTACTGCTAAGCCTGCAGGGCTGGGGAGCTGATTTAAAGCTGACCTTTCGCGGGCCTGTGACAGGGCTCTCTCTATTTCTCACTAAAGCTGCTGCCAAGGTTTCAGGGACTGTTTGTCATCCACCGGCCTGCTGACTGCATCAAATCAGGCCAACACATGGAAACTTAAGGCCTGGCTAAAGCAAAACAAGTTGGGGTGCAAGCTGTGGGTTTCTGTGATGAGGAAAAAGAGGATATCACTTTATGGATCAGCAATAGATCAATCACCGAGCCAATGGATGTTAAATTTGATTTGGTGCCAGCCTCAAGTGCAGCTGTTTAGTAAAATAAATATATGTTCTTTCTAAAATTTATGAGTGCACTTTCAAGTTCAGCTCTGTGTTTTCTAGCAGTGTGGAAAAGCTCATTCAAGTCTGTAGCCCATTGAAAAAGCTCAGTGGCTGATGTCATTCCACTGTTTCCTGTCATTTCCTTGCCTGGGCTTAGTGCCACCAAATACTGCTCTCCTGAACCATGTTAAAGTTAAATGAAGGAACTGAGTCTTTTTCTATTTCTAGCACTCATTAAACAGCAGTTCATTCATCTGCTTTCACGAGTTTAACTTGAATGGTATCAGCTGACAACAGATCACGTTTATATTAGCTGCAAATTAAACATAGTTCATGATATATTGTACATGTGTTGTACAAGTGCCTCTAAAAGTCTAGAGTCTAGACTTTAGCTCACTCCACCTGTACCTTGTAGGACATGCAGTTTCGTTTAACTTAAAATATGATAAATGAAATTCTTGTGCCTTGATGGAAAATAATTTTATATTTGGACATTAGAAAATCATTCAAACTAATACCTCTGCCTCAACAAACATGGACATGGGTGTGTTTCTAGACTGTCAAGACTTGTTCTGTTTGTTCTCATTTTAGCTCATCCAAACTGCATTGTTGCATTTACTGGAAGAATTTTTTGTGGTCCTCTCTATTTTGTAACATGGCCTGATGACTTTTTTTAAACAATGCCTTTTGCAATAGCTGTGTCTTTTGTGTCTTCCTGCTTTGTAACTGACCACATGCCCTATGGTGTTCTCATTGCTGTTGTTGTAGTCAGAATAGTGGTGCAAAGTCATGAGAGTTATTTCTCTCTCTCTCTCTCTCTCTTTTTTTTGCAGGCATAGACTGCCAGAAAAGATGGCTCGAGATTTAACAAGAATGCTTTCAAGATCTTTAACAACTCCTGTGTATGTGTTTGACATGCTGTTATCAGCCAGATCACAATCACATAAAGCATGGAGTAGGGCTTCCAGTTCTGTCATGCCTGGAGGTGCACAGGCTTCAAGGAAAAAAGGCAGATTATTTACACACACACACACACACACACACGCACGAAAATTGGGATGCACGAAGGTTACAGCCTTCTTCCCAGTGACCTGATCTAATTTCTAAAAAAATGCCTTTGGTAATGGTACTTCTCTGTGTGTTATAATTTATTCTTATAATGTTATTCTGCATGCTAGCATAAAGCATTTGTGCTTAACTTACAAAGAGGTGCTACAGTTAGTATACTCATTATTTGCAAAGAGGTTTATTATTTTTGCTAGTTCCTCTGTGAGAGCATAGCGAATGGGTGTTACAGTAAAGACGGCTGTGCAATTCTACTTTGTATTAAAGCAGGCAGCTCTGGAAAACATCCATGGGCACCGAGGCCTCCATAGTGGCCCTGCCAGAGGAAGTGTTGCAAACGGACTGTGTTGCTAGGTGACAGGGAGTGGGCAGAATTGTGGGTAATGAGTGAGTTGCTAATGGTGGTGTGGGGAGGGCAGTTTGTAGAAAGCCATGTGCTCAGTGTTCCAGGACCTGATGAAAATGGACAGGCTGGCCTGGGACTGCCACCTGCTCACAGCAATCAGCAGAAGCACTCGGTCCAGCCACTCGGTCCAATTAAGAGCCCCTGTACGCCCCTCTCCAACTCCATCCGGCCATTAATAATACTCATGCTAGGGTGATAGTGCTGCCTCTCTTCTCCCCAGAGCTTGTGTTGGAGGCAGGCTTCTGTGGAGCTGCTCAGAGGGTCTGGCCTCTTTGTGGATAATCAGCTTAAATACAGGTTTATTTCCTGCCCTGTGCACACAGAATGCATTCCTTTATCTGTATTTCCAATCTCCTTCGACTTATGATGATGTGCCTGTCAGACATGTTGTCACCTTTACTTAAAGCACAAGGCTCTGGGGCCCCCTTCTCTTTGGCAGATGAGATCACGGTCGGTTTTGGATACAAACTCATTTTTGCAAGGTCTGGTTCAATGCAAATTTGGCACCTACTTATCATCAGCTTTTGAAACATAAAATGCAAGAAATTACCCATAGTGTTCCTGTCTATGAAAGTTTATGCGCATTAAAATAACAGACAAAACTGCTAACATTCGATAACTGGATGCCAATCAATGCAAGAGACCTTTAACAAAAATAGAATCACCATCGTGGTTTAATTGCCATAACCCAGGAGGCAGGAGAATTCAACATGTCAAAACTAAGGAGTGTAAAATAAGCTGCTCATGACATTGTGAAATGAGCTCATTACAAGTGCTGGATTAAGTAATTGGTGTGTTCCAGCAGAGAGCACTGAAGCTGGAGGAATTTCCTCCTTGTTCTGAGGTGTTGTTTTTGGAGGAAGGTAATAGCTGTCACATGAAATATCCTTTTTCCTCTTGCCTACTACTCCAGTCCTGCTCCAGGTCCTGGGACTGGCTTCAGGTTAGGACTATGTCAGTTTTGGAACCAAGCAGCTTATTTATGTAGCATAAAAGTAATACTGCATCAAAGTATGACACACCACCTCATGTCCTTGTAGTTTCATTACAAGGTAATGGCAAATAATGATTGTTGCCTCTGTCCTCTTACTTTATTAATTATAATAAATACAGTTTTGTTGTATTTAGGATGCTGAATGAATGTATGCTGCTTTTCTAATACAAATAAAAACTATGTGGGTTGCTGCAGAGGCAGTCATTAAGGAGTGTAGGCTATTTAAAAGGGTTTCATATGCTAATTAAAGTCTGGTGTTAAAGGATTCAGAGTTAGTCTTCTAAATAGTCAAATGACTTCTGTGTTTTCTACTCTGCCTTCTAAATAAGTCCTTGATGAATCAGTTTTGAATTGAATCTCCTTACCCTGCTGCAAAATCCAGCTTTGTCTGCCCCAATGCCAAAACACAGGCCAAGCTTGTTAGGTTGGTACACCATCTTTGCCAAATGGTAAATTATTTTCCATCTCCCTTATTACTTTTCGTACTTGCCAGGAATTTTAACCAAAATAAATTTGGTGCAAAAGTGTCCAAATCAGGAGTTGTCTTATATTCTAGAAAAGGTGCACAATTTTGTACAACTTGTCTAGAGGCAATATAGTTGACTGTTCAGAACATAATGAAACGTAAAAAATAAAAGTGCCTAAACTAAGTTGTAGTATAATCGGTGCATAAAATTGTCAACCTCCTAGAATATATGAGAATGTAGAATATGATGACATGTGATTATATAGAAAAATTAAGATTATGCTTGTAGTAAATTTTCATTTAATGCTTAGCCACTGTTGAATATTTATTGCATGTATGACTACCCCCCCCCCCCATTTCTCTATCAGTATAAATGATTGATAATTATAATGATTAACAAATCAATTATATTTTCATTAAACTGGCAGTCTTTAAGGAACGGGTTTAAGGAGGGTTTATCTTTAAAATTACAGACTGGTGTTTAAAGATTCAGAGCTAGTTTTCTGAATAGCTAACTCATCCTTACTCATCCTTCTAGAGACCAGGTTTGAATTTAAATAAAACTCCTTTCCCTGCTGAAAAATCCAGCTTTAACTCCCAAAACACAGGCTGAGCAAACCATTAGTAGCAGTCACTCACAAACAGGATTGTTATGACATGCCATAAAATACATGATACAATGATTTCTGCTCCAATTAAAATCAGATTGCACATTCTAAGATTCAGTCATGCTCCCATTTAATGCTAAGAAATACAGGATACAATACTTTACAAAGTAGCATATATTACAAATAAATTAGTATTACAAGTAAAGTAATATTAAACTAAACATGACCACCCCCAAATAAAAAAACAACAGACACCAGGTTTTTTGTTTAAACCTCAATTTGACCAGTAGATGGCGATCATTGTCAGATGGGTTTCGGCCTTAGGTTTCAAGCGCCAACTGATTTGCTGCCAGGTAATGCTGGAGTATTTATTTAAGCAAGACATTGGCAGGCACAGGGCAAAGACCAGCAAATAGTGTGTAAAACACAGGGAGCACGTAAACAGATTTGTGAGTGACTTTCAACATAGCTGTGGTCTGTAGGCTTACATGCTTATCGAATTGCATTTTGCACCAAAGAGCAAGTATGCATAAGATTTAAGACAGTTATGGACAGACTAGTTTAAGCACTTATTGTCATTTTTTGTATATCCATTATAATTTGGAAGAATGTGGAGGCCCATTATACTTCCTAGTGCTACTAACATGCTGTGCAATGGGGTAAAATTCTCACATAACACATATAATACCAAAACATGATTTGTCTCAGTGTACAAAAACCTCTCAAATTTTTTTTATATAATTTGATCACATGAGAAATGATCATTTTTACTTCTGTAAAAAAAAGCAACTCGGTAGCAAATATTTTACACTCATGTTCACTTGCTCAATCTCTGTGCTTTAGTATAAGAACTTGTAATGTGGTTGTGTTAATATGCACATAATGATCCTTGTATAATTTCATTCTGTGCTTTCTTAGAAATGACTGATGGAATTGAAGTGCACTGGATTGTCTCACGAATGTCCTGAATGTTTGCAATTGTTTTCAGCTGAGACTTCTGCTGTTTATGACTTATGGTGAGTGTTCTGTGCAGTGACTGGTTTGGGACAAAGGCACGCACTGGCTGATTGAGTTACACTTTCAACACTGTTCTTGTATGGAGCCTAAAACATTGCCCAAATTGTGTTTTCAAGTATTGAGACAAGATGATGGATGAGGGAACATGGAGCTGTTTTTGATCTGGAATAATACTGAATGAACACAATCACATTTTAATGTTCAGTCATACAATTCATCATCAGGTTAAGTTAAGAAATCGTTTAAGAACTGCTCTGGTCAGATTTAGTTTCTTGTTTGTATGTTGTTTGTTATGTTTGGTATGTATGTTGTTTGTTTTCTCGATAATACAGTAATACCATTAGACAGCCACAATAGCTCTAGTCAGTACTATACAGTATATGGCATAGTCTAAGTTTACCATTTTTCTGTAGCATGCTGCATATAATGCATGTTTTCTGTGCTCTTTGTTGACAAACTGAAGGATAAGTCTTGGGGCCAAAACGTTCCTTCAACAGTTTCAGACTAAAACTTTTAACAACAGATATGATTCTTGGTGCTCTTTCAATGACCATCTTTTAAGTCTGGCGTTTTACAGATGAATCGGTAGTGTAGGTTCTCTCTGTTCCAATTAGTGTGGGGAAGAAAGGAGTGGGGAATCAGTGTAAAAAGAGAACGAGCAAGAGTGTGGTAGGGAGAGAATGAAAGTGCATGGTCCTCCTCAGACTGCCCTAAGCCTGGCAGGGTCTCTACCACTGGGTCAAATTGCCAGAGATGCTCTCTCATGCACACATAGACACATGCACGCACATGCACATGCACATGCACATGCACATGCACACACACACACACACACACACACCTCAATATCCTTCTGTCTCTCACTCCGTGGGGCCGCTCTCAGTCTGGATGAAATTTCAGCAGGGTATGAGAGAATGGTTCACAGAGTTTAGCACCTTTTTTAACATAGGCAAAATAAATGACTTCTCCTAATGCTCTAATTGGTGGTGGTTTGATGATCAGGTATCATAGCCTTCTGGCCTGAAGCACCTCCTTGTTTTTCTGCCACTTGCTGAAAGGGTCCATCTGTGCCCCTTAATAGTGTTACTGTAACTGATTCATTACAAAACCCATTAATAATTCCAAAAAGTTCAAGAGACCAAAACCAGTAGGGCTGGAATAAAAAAAATATAAAAAAAAAAGCCAATTGAAAGTGTTATGTACTCTCTATCATCTGAAATGTGTGGATGTTCTTTCATTTTTTGTGTTCTCTAAATTCCATCTCAGCTAATAATTTTAGGTTAGCATAACAGTCTCTGAACATTTGATTTAAAGAATGTTCAGTCTGTTTTGTGGACATTCTAAGCACATAATGTTAATGTCCATAATGTTAATAATGTAAAACAACATTCTAATAACATTGTGACGCAAATCACTATTACAGCAAATGTTAGAATATTGCACAAAAATTAAAAAAAAAATTTTTTTTTCAGAGTGGCAGCCCAATGGTGAAGCAGGTATCTTTGCTGACTAACAGCTGCAAGGTCCCCAGTTTGATCTGTGGGGAGTTTTGCATGTGGGAATGGCTCGTGATCATAGATTTTGTTGGTGCAGGATGACATTAATAACATCTCAAACAGAATTTAATTGAGAGGCTATCATATTTACGCTACAGGCTACTGTCTAATGAATGTCTAATAGAGAAACCATATAATAAGAAGTTGTGAGTTGACAAGAGTTGAATGAACTTGAGCAAACTAACCATATGCACTAATTGTCAATGAGAGAACAGAAAGATGTAGTCCGGTCTAAAAGTCTCAGAAAAAAGTCTGGTCTAAAAGCACAGATGAATGGCTTAACAATTTTTTTTTTAAATTAAACTTACTAATCAATTTAAACTTATGAATCATGTACTTTTTAATCTAAAAACTGAACACTGTGGACTTGAATGGATTTTCAAAAATGTGTTACTATGTTTGAAAGAGCAGATTTGGTTCCCATCAGCATTGTCACAGTGTGTCAATGTGTCAAGGGCAGAAATTCACTAATTGTCATGTCTGCTGCTTCTCTCGCACTCATAAACAAGATGTTTATAGCACAAGCATGGGGCAGAGTGATTGCTGCCCCTATGGGCCTCTAGTAGCGCTTGTTGTAGTTCCCTTTTTGACCACTGGGTGTAATAATAACTCTGTGGCAGGAGTGTCCAATTTTATCCACAAAGGGCCTATGTGGATTCAGGTTTTCATTCTAATCAAGCATGAAGCACACCTGATTCTACCTGCTTGATCAGTTGATGTTGGCTTTCAATGGACTTAGGTGTGGCTTCTGCTTGGTTAGAATGAAAAAAGAAGTTAGATGAAGAAGAAGCCTTTATTTGTCACATATATATATATATATATATATATATATATATATATATATATATATTTAGTGGATTAGTTTAACAAAACAGACTTAATATAAAAACCATAATGAATTTCCCTTTACTTTAACACTATCCATTGTTACCCAGATGAGGATGGCTTCCCTTCTGAGTCTATTGCCTTTCTAAGTTTCTTCTGCATATCATCTTAGGGAGTTTTTCCTTGCCACCGTCGCCACCGCCTTGCACAATAGGCATAGGCATAAATAGGCATGAATTCACACACTGAAAATCTGTATGTTGCGTTTATATGTTTCTGTAAAGCTGCTTTGAAACAATGTCCATTATTTAAAGTGCTATATAAATAATATTGAATATATTACATTACAGTGAGATTCCCCCCCATATATCCCAGCTTGTTAGGAAGTTGGGGTCAGAGCACAGGGTCAGCCATGATACACCACCCTAGAGCAGCAAGAGTTAAGGGCCTTGCTCAAGAACCCAACAGTGGCAGCTTCGTAGTGCTGGTGCTTGAACCCCTGACCTTCTGATCAGTAATCCAGGGCCTTAACAGTTGAGCCACCACTGCTCTATTAAGTTCAATGGGGCACAAAGTACACTGCTTGTAGAAAGGTGACCAAATCCTCGGACCATATCAGCTTCTAACAAAAGTAATATTGTTAAAAAATCATTGGTCTCTCAAAATAATAATTAATATTTCAAAAATATGAAGATAAGAATAACTTGATATTGACATTTGTTGAATGGCTGATATATATGGTGGCAGTCTACCCCACCTGCCCCTATGGAATAGACACCATTGCTTGCATGTTCTCTCCATGTGGATTACTTTTGGATTCTACATTTCTCCCACCTTCCAAAAACATGCTGTTAGGTGGATTGGCTACTCTAAATTGAAAGTGTGGCTAAACTTCATGGTGCCCTGTAATGGACTGGCATTCCATCTAGGATTTATTCCCGTTTCATGCTTTCCTTCAGAGTTTAGTGCTTCAGGATAGGGTCTGAAAAAATACAGATGCTGGTGATGAATGGATGAATACTTCTTTGAAAAATGTTACAAGACTTACTGAACATTCTAATAGAATTTCATGTCATGCTAGGGAAAAACTGTGGATGGTTCCACAATCTTATCAAATAAAATCAGATTGATCATTTGGAATAAATTTCCATGTAGATACTTGATATATGTCTTAAGGTATAAACATGTAAAAGAGCATATGAGATGAATAAGAATTGTACACATATAAAGGATATAGAGATTTAGGTTTGCTAAGGTTGGCTATCAGTATTGGCTAGCCTCAATAGGCTAATAGTTCAATAGACTTTCTAATCTCTCTGATTTGCTCCCGTCATCTGTCTCTCAGTCTAAATAAAAGATCCATTGTGTTCTTTCTAAGCATGATGGTCCATCTGCAAGACAGAAAAAAGTTTAATTATGAAGCTGATTATTAATATTCTGTGCTTACACACAAGGAAACAAGATGCATGTTTTGTTTGCTCGTTAGCTGCTGAACAATTCTTTTGATTTATATTGGATGTTTTTTTTTTCCTGCTTAGGGAAAAGACATGGTTTTCATGACATACGTTTAAATCTATGCCAGAGTGGGTGTAGGGCATATCCTGCTTGTAAATCAATGTTAGTAAGCTTAATTAATGAGTAACGAATCAAGTCTGTCCTCCGCATGCTGATAACCTGGGCTTGCTGACTCAGCCAGTGTTTAGGTATTTCTTTAAACTGAAGATTTGTTTGTTATACAGGCCAGAGCAAGTCTCTTAGTGCAAACAGTTTACATGTGCTAATAGTTACTGACATTTAATCTAAAGGTGGCTGTGCAGATGTCATAAACTGTCACCTTTGTGCTTTATTATGCACCCCCTCCACCCCCACCCTATTTGAGTTTCTGGCTTGTTTTTAACCTCCCTTTCAGTCTTAAATGCTTACAAATGTGCGTGGTGTTTACAATCACTGCCCCATTTACCTCTCTGGGCCTCAATGAAGGTTATTTATAACAGGCGCTGGCATTCTGAGAGTCATCCGCTTGTTGTGAATGAGGCATGGCAGCTTTGACAAGGTTAGCATGATTACAGGCCTTGGTCACCGGTGTAACAAAAATAGATGATGCTGTAAAAAATCGTTATACTTATACTCGCATGTGCATGTACAAATAACTCACAAGCCTGCATAAAAAGTTGACACACTTGAGATGAGAAAATACAAGAGCCATTGGCTTTGCTCATCGAATATTAATGTGTCAAAACTGAACCAATTCTACTTTATTATTCCTCAGTATTGTTCAGTATTGTTCTCAGTATTGTAGACATGGTGAATCAGCATCATTGAGTCGTGTTTTATAGATGGCTAACGAATCTATTAGATTACAGGCAGAGCGGAGATGCGTGACACCGGAGCAAGATGTAACAACAACAACAACAACAACAACAACAGAACTGCCCCAATGGCTGAAGTAAGACATGAAACATAAAAGTGTCGGAAAGCTCATATTTTGTTGAAAAGTGAAGCCCCAAGTGTGTTATTAAATTGGAATGGAATGTTGCTTCTGTGGCAGTGTTTGAAAAGTTCTGCCTGCATGTTGTGAACCAGTTTCATTCTGCCTCTGCGCTTCCTAGCAAACTAAACTATCACTCAATGTGCCAGTGTTTTGTGGGGTTCTTTATCTCTGTACATATCCCACTCTGACAGTAAATTCATACAGAATGCTGTTCTTGTTAAGCTTGATGCTTCCACAATAGTTGTTCTGGTATATACCGATGGGCAGTGTGAAATAGTTTTATTCTCTCTATATACACGACTGCTCATGTGATAAAAGAAAGTTATGTTCAGGAAAAAAAACCCTGATGGATGACAAAAAAAACAACAAAGCTTACTGTTGTGCTTGTTAAAAATAGTATAATGTTTATACACAGTATGATGTAGCAGTGAGCGCCTGATATGATAACATGTATTTCCTTTATCCTCTTCTTTTTCTCTGCCATCCTTTTGTTTTGCTTCGGCCATGTGGTGGTTCCCACGATATGTGGAGAAGTGGCATAGCTTTGGATTGCTCTGTACTCTCTCTCTCTCTCTCTCTCTCTCTCTCTCTCTCTCTCTCTCTCTCTGTCGCACACACACATACACTGTTCCATTGTACTGCTACTGGCCTCTCTTTGAACCTGGGCGGCTGTAAACAGGGCTAAGTGCTCTCCATCAGTGGCTGGCCAGCTGAAGGACAATGCTGTGACAGGAAGAGGATCTCCTCTGGGCCCCCAGTACTCTCAGACCCTGCAGACAGAAGGCCTGGAGGATGTGGGGGTGCTCAAAGGCTGTGACACTCAATTACTGCTCAATTACCATCTTCTCCCAGCCAAGAAAGCAACAAATGTATACACACAATAGTCTGTTAGAGAAGCTGGGCCTCTTTTAAGTCTTAACATGAAGCAACTAAGACTCATGCTGTCTCTGTTCCCTGCTGTATCTTGTCCAAGGGTTTGATTTCCAGAGCTTTGGCCAGCTCCAGACACCCGACCGACCTTCCAGTCTTTTTTAATATCAGAGAGAAGGGCAGAATTTCCAAAGCTGGGCCAGCTATCTGCTAGGCATCTCTCAGGAACAACAGTGTCACTGTATGGTCAAGATAAGCTGCTTTTGGCCAGGAGAGGAGAAGGGGGATAATGTATAAATGAATGCCATAGTGGTACTTTTTCTGAGCCTGAATGGGAGAAAAACTCCATAGTCAAGTACACACTACTCTTGCTAAGTCTTCATGTCTAAATCTCCCATGCTCTGGTGTGGAACATTGTGGCTGGAAAACAGCTAAACATGTTGTACCCATCCTCTCCATTACAGCTCTCTTTCAGCCTTGCTGCTGGCACACGTGTGGTTTTCTCTGGATGTATTCTGCTTAAGGTGCCAGCCATAGTTCAAAAAATGGGTTTTGCATGTCCTCTCTGAGAGACTTGGATTTTTTATGGAATCTGAATGAAGGCATGTCCACATCTGGCATCAGTGATGGCTTGTGGAGAAGACAGTAACATTTGTTCCTGTAACCAGTTGTTTCGGTGCAAATTTCTTGCCACTGACAGACCTAATGCACATACACACGCACACACACACACACACACACACACACACACACATGCATGCACACATGCATGCACACACGCATGCACACACGCATGCACACACACATGCACGCAGATTCTCTCAAAGTTTATAAAAACATTCTTTATCTTAGTGCTCCATCAGTGCCACTCAGTTTTAAATTCTTACTGAATCCCACTTTAAAACGAAATATTTCTTCTCTGTTAAATTTTCTGTTTAAATACATTAATGTAATAAATGCCCTGGATCATGCTATAAGTTTATTTTGTCTAGATTTTCTATTATAATTTGTCCTTGTCTCATAACCCCTCATACCCCTCATGTACTGTATGAATATTAGCATTGTATTAGCATCCTTGACAAATTAGAAGCTAATGTTCTCACATTTTTCTGACTGCATCTCAACAGCTGGTATTCGCTAAAGTAAAATGCTAAAAGCATATTTTGTCCTGAAATACATCCATTTTCCATGCCACGTATACTACACAGGGTTGCGGGGGAGCTTGGAGCCTATCCCAGGGATCTCGGGGCACGAGGCTGCAGACGCCCTGGACAGGGTGCCAACTCATCACAAGGCACAATCAATCCCACACACAACAGACTATTTGGAAATGGAATCAGCATACAACGCATGTCTTTTGGACTGGGGGAGGAAACCCGAAGGATGCCCCTGAAGCACAAGGAGAACATGCAAACTCCACACACATAGGGCAGAGGCAGGATTTGAACCCCCAACCTCAGAGGTGCAAGACAAACATGTTATATGTTATACAATATATGGTTTATTTCTAGGGCAGCAAAGTGGTGCAGTGCATAGCTCCAGGGTCTCTGGTTCCATCCTGAGCTTAGGTTACTGTCTGAGAGGAGTTTCACATGTTCTCACCTTGAATTAGTATTAAGTGAAAATGTCTCAGAAAACAAAATGATGGACTGATAAATTGTTCTATGGCTATAATACAGTACTATGACTGTAGTACAGTACACACTGTAGTTTCAATAATGATGAGAGGCCAGTGCTATGTCCGGTCAGCATGCAGTCTTATCAGAAAGCCCCTCTCACTCAGCCAGCACTGAACTCATTTTCCACTTAGTCATTTTTTCTAATTGCTGAGCCAAGCACAGCCAGCCTCCCCATGCTCATTAGCTCCTGCATAACCGCTTGCTCTGCTATTAACTTAATAATGTGGCCCAATTAACAGCAGCCCTGGCCCTACTCCATGACTCCATGTGAGAGAGAAGTGAAGGTGAAGGTACCTCAACAACCTTGTGGGAGATAGCTGAAGGGTAGACAACAACTCTGGCAGTAAAGATTCACTAATGAATACCACCTCTTTTTTTTTCATATTCTATAGCATTAAAAACTACAAACACAAAACATCAAGAAGGCAAAATACTTGTCAGTTACATGGAACCACAGATATTTTTTACTGAACGGAAGAGATATTTGCTGATGCACCAGTAAAAAGTGGATTCCTAATGATTTCATGATAGAGCATGCTATGATTCAGCATGCAAAAACTAATTAAACATAAGAAACTGTTGTGCCTATTTAATGTCTTTTTAAATAACCAGGATAACATAGCAATAACTATAAGGTACCCCAATTGTTCAATTGTAAACTACTTAAAAAACATCTCTGTTGAACATTTGTTTAATGTGTTATTTTTAATTATCAAGAACTATACTGTATAAAAGGTGGTTAGAAATGGAGAAATTGTAAATGTACATGATATGAAAATTTGAGTCCTAACCTTCTACTTTTCTTCCCCCATTACCCTGGTTATGCTATGCTATTACTTATACCCAAATACCAATCAAACTTTTAAAAATCTTGTGTTGGAGTGTGGTTTTTGAAAAATTCTGGTATGAGGATCACCATGGTATGAGGTATGAGGATCACCATGGCAAGGTGCTTCAAGTCCATGACAATACATTTGCATATCAAATACAAGCAAATGCACTAGAGATTTAGGAAAACCCAGTGGTCCTACTCTAGTCAGACCACATTCTCCACTAAACAAGACCTCGTCTAGTCTACACTGTGTTCTAATTAACCTAAAAAACTAAAGGGAAATATATCTTCCCAACATTATACAGACAGGCGACAAATTAAATGAGGGGAGAAACAATAAACGCCGATCCAGATAGGTGTACTGCATGATACGGTTATGCAACACTCTACCATGTTCTAGGAAAATATATTGAAATGCTGAGCAAGCTCATCTGATCTTGAATTATGGAGCAACATGGCAAGAGATAAGCATCTAGGTGACTCTGAAAGATGGTTCATTATTGGGACATGGCCTCTGTCACATACACTGGCAGTGTTTCATTAGGCACACTGACTAAAATGACATTTGAATTTAGATCTGTGGAACAGACAGTAAATAGGAGTGGAAGTTATGCTTGAATGTGGACACTCAATGACTGTGATGTATTTGTATGGTGGGGAAAAAACGGGGTGTCAGGCAGCTGAGACGGTTGCTGGTGATGGTAAAAGACTTTATTTTAAGAACAAGTTTCACATTTCCAGTTTCAAGTTTATTTCTAAAGCACATTTAAAAACAACAAATGTTGTAACCAAAGTGCTGTACAATAATAATAATAATAAAAAAAATACATTAATACTAGAATGAAATATAATTTTCAAAGTGTTAAAAAGACAAACTAAGAAACATTATAAATTTTACAAATAGAAACCCCTATACATCTCAAACAACATCATATGCTATAGAGAAAAAAAAAGTGTCTTCAATCTAGATTTAAATATGGCCAATGAGGAAGAAGACCAACAGCCGAACAAATCAAGACAATACAAACACAAGACCTGCCGTTTTGGAGATGCTATGACCCGACCTTCTAGCCATCACAATCTGGCCCTTGTCAAAATCGTTCAGATCCTTACACTTGCCCATTTTTCCTGCTTCCAACACTTCTGGAACTGACTGTTCACTTGCTGCCTAATATATCCCACCCCTTGGTGCATTATTCACTTCACCTGTAAGTGGTTTAAACGTTATGGCTAATCTGTGTATGTAGCTAGAAAATTGTATGAATTAACATGAGTCATGAGCCAGCCAGCTAACTAAGAAACCCAGCAAGCTACAGAAACCCAACAGCATTTGGCTAATTTACCTTTCTTTACATTCTCTTGCTGGGTTATAGACTGTTCAAGGTGTTCACTTCAGCATAACACACTTGGCTAGTTAACATAATCAAAAATGCATTACTCAGATATAAAAAAAAATTCAGATAAATTGTATCAAATGTAGACATGTCAAAAGTAACCTGTACAGGAATTCCTCAAGTAGTTGTTCACCAGATGACTTGTACTCTTATTTGAGTAAATTTTTTCCACCCCTGGGGAAAAGAAGAAGAGCAACTTTTCTTCAGGTGACTGAGAATGTCCATGCAGGATGGAATCAGACTCTCAGCTGTCAATAACTGCATAGAGATGGATGTTATAGTAGTTGCAGTACATAAACCGCCTCATTAAAAAGATGAATGCACATTTCTTTAATGGTACCAAATCCACATACACTGGTCTACAGAGATCAGGGGGGAAAAGGTGATGATCAGATGAGTCATCCTTCACCGTGTTCTTGACAGGTGGGTGAGTGTATGTGTGGTCTACACCAGAGATTGGTAAAGGACTGAATTCTTGACCTCTACAGTGACGAGTTCTCAGACTTTGTTATGCTGTGGTGGGCATTTTGCTTGCATGGTTTTGGTCCACTTTTCCCATGCAAATCAATATAAAAACCCAATTTACATATGGCCATTGCATGCATCTTATATCAGGATTGTATCCTAAAGATTTTGACCACATACCTTTGTAATGAACTGCAACCCATTACATTTAAACAACAACTTCCAGTGTTGTTCCTTGTATTTATTTATTTATTATTTATTATTATTATTATTATTATTATTTTTTTTTTTAGAAACTTCTGCATTCATGGAATGTGTGTGTGTGTCATATATTGGAAGGGGTTTCATTTGTCAAATGTGGTTTGGAGAGACAGAAGCATTTACACTTGTATAACATTCCAATGTTCCATGTGTCTCAGATCACCTCCTGAAAATGCATCCTTGTCTGTGAATCCTGATTTATATGTGGATAATCAGTATCCAGATATTATCCAAATACTCAAGATGCATGGAACATCCAAGTGTGAACTGGGTCATTGTAATTCTGACTGAACACCGTTACCCTGTGAGGAAACATTTCTACACTTAACGGAAGTGGTCTCCTCCATGATGGCTATGCCCCCATTCACAGGGCATGAGGACTTACTAAATGTTTTAATGATGATAAAAACGTTGTAAATCATATTCTATGGCATTCACACTCATGAGATCACAACCTAAGTTTGGACCGATGCATTAAAGAGTGTTCTACATTAGCATTATTAAAACACCAATTCAGGGAATATCTGTTGGAAGAATGTGTTAATCTCTCTAGTACAGTTCCAGAGACTGTACTGTATGTCATCTATACTAATGTGCATTGAAGCTGTTCTGGCAGCTTGTGGTGGAAATGCTGCTCTGGTTGTCATGTATCAGGAAACTCTGGACTCCAGTTCCCATCAGCCACTGCACTGCACTGCCTGTCACATGACCACCTGCACCTGATTCACACTTGGTTAATGAGCACTCATGGGTATTTATAGTCATTGTCTGCACTGTTTTCTTGTCTTTTGACTTCTGTCATCCATGTCATAGTGTTTTGTTTTATGCCACGGTGTTATGCCAAGTTGTCTTCGTGTCTTTGTTTTGTTATACTTTTGTTTAATAAATATTAATATCTGCGACTGCTTCTGCCTTGACCTCGATTCGTGACAGAAGGAAAGACCTATCCTCAGAAGCAGCAGATTACCAAGATGGAAGCCTGGTTTGCAGCATATGAGGAGTGGTATAGAGGACTAATGGAGCAGGGAAGAAAGACGGATGAACTACTCACTCAGAATGACCGCATGCTCGGGATACAGCAGCGGGACAGACCATGCACCAGGCCATCATAAAACACTACGCCATGCCACGCCGACAGGAGGGGGAATCTGTGGTCAGGGCTGAGACCAACTCCCACCCTCCCTCCCCTATTATGGCTCTCGTTCAACCTTCATGTTTGGTGGAGGACGTCACTCTGCCTCCACATTCTGTGAGAAACGTCGCTCCTCTCCCTGGCCTCACAGGGGACTTTGCTTCACTTTCCTGCACTCCCGAGTACAGAACGAGTACAGCGTTCTGTTTCCCTGTTTCCCAGCCAAGGACATCGCTCAGCCTCCCTGTTCGGCTGAGAGCGTCGCTCTGCCTTCCTGCTCGGCTGAGAGCGTCGCTCTGCCTTCCTGCTCGGCTGAGAGCGTCGCTCTGCCTTCCTGCTCGGCTGAGAGCGTCGCTCTGCCTTCCTGCTCGGCTGAGAGCGTCGCTCTGCCTTCCTGCTTCTGCTGAGGTCGTCGCTCTGCCTTCCTGCTCGGCTGAGGTCGTCGCTCTGCCTTCCTGCTCGGCTGAGGTCGTCACTCTGCCTCCATGTTCCGCTAAAGACGTCGCTCCTTTTCTTCGCTGTGCTCAGTATTTTGCTCCCCCTTCTTGTTCCACAGAGGACATTGTTCCCCCCTCATGCTCTGCGGAGAGCATAGTTCCTCCCTCAGGCCTCGCAGAGAACCTCGCTCTTCTCCTTGGCCTCGCGGAGAACCTCGCTCCCCCCTTGAGCCTCGCGGAGAACCTCGCTCCCCCCTTGAGCCTCGCATAGAACCTCGCTCCCCCCTTGAGCCTCGCGGAGAACCTCGCTCCCCCCTTGAGTCTCGCGGAGAACCTCGCTCCCCCCTTGAGTCTCGCGGACAACCTCGCTCCCCCCTTGAGCCTCGCGGAGAACCTCTCACCTCTCATGTCCTACTAAGGCCGTCACCCCGCTTTCATGCTCTGCCAAGGACGTCGCCCTACTTTCATGTTCCGCCGAGGACGTCCCTACGCCTCCCTTTGCCATTGTGGAAGCCGCTCAGCCTCCTGGTTTTGCTGAGGATGCCCTTCTGTCATGTATCATGAAACTCTGGACTCCAGTTCCCATCAGCCACTGCACTGCACTGCCTGTCACATGACCACCTGCACCTGATTCACGTTTGGTTAATGAGCACTCATGGGTATTTATTATATTTTCCTGTCTTTCATTGTCTTAGACTTCTGTCTTCCATGTCACCGTGTTTTGTTTCATGCCACGGTGTTATGCCAAGTTGTCTTTGTGTCTTTGTTTTGTTATACTTTTGTTTAATAAATGTTAATATCTGCGATTGCTTCTGCCTCAACCTCGATTCCTGACACTGGTCAGCCTCTGATAACAGAATGCTAGTTTGTTTTAGGAGTTTGTGGTTGAATTATAATGAAAGGCTTTGGATTTGTTTATTTTAAGTAAGAAGTGTATAAATATCTAATTTGCAGATTTAGGTTCTCAAGTGACATAGCATGCTGAAAAGTAATGTCAGCATTTTTTTTTTCAGTCTTCATGGACATGCATTTTACATGTTGGCAGAACTGACTTAATAAAGAGAGGAAAGGTGAACTGAAAGTACGACTTGAAATGAACTAAATATAATGTATATATTGTAAATATATAAAATACAAATCTAATCAATCCATCCATGTTCTATACTTCTTATCCTACACAGGGTCATGTGGGAGAATGGAGCATATCCCAGGGAACACAGGGCACAAGGTGGGAACTTGGGGCACCTGGATGGGGTACCACCACAGGGCAGAATTACACACACATTCAAACACTACAGACAATTTGGAAATGCCAATCAGCCTACAACATGTCTTTAAACTGGTGGAGGAAAATTGAGTATCTGGAGAAAACCCCAAAGCATGGGGAGAACATGCAAACACCGTGCACACAGGGCGGAGATGGGATTCAAACACCCCAACCCTGGAAGTCGAGGTAAACATGCTAACCACTAAGCCACTGTGCCTGAAACCGAAATCTATGACAATTAATTACCGCAGACACTGTGTTCCTACTAATCTGGATGGTAAATTGACAGGAGTTTGTAGAGGGGACTGATGCAAGTTGGATAATTTATTAGATAATGTTCAAACACAACAACTAAAACTGCGAACACAAGAGCTATAAATGTTAACCATGGATACAAGGCAAAAACCATTCACAATACAAGAGAGACACACACAACACATGAACACGACAACAACAAAGGCTTGACTGAAAACAGGAACTAATATAGTGATGCTAATCAAAGTGAAATGATTCACAGGTGAGTGTGATTAAGATATGTGACATGGCTCGTCTGATGGGAAATGTAGTTCAGTGCCCCTTTGTTGCTATCATGACATAAATAACCACAAATAACCTACAATATAGTGCAAACAAGGCACACACACAGGTAAAGAAATGCTGTAAAGCAAAGATGACATATAAAACGTTTCTACATAAAAACTACTATAGAGGGCAGTAAATAGTAATAAACTAAATAAAGTCAATATTTGGTGTGACCACCCTTTACTTTTTAAAATTGCATCAGTAGTCTCAGGTACAGCTTTATGTGGAAATTGGTGGATCAGTTTTACTGAGTTTCTTGGAGAATTTGCCACAATTCTTCTGAAGTCTCTGACTGTGGCACTTGCTTCATTTTTTGCAGTTTTCACACCAACTAAAGCCTAGTTCACTCTAGACAATTTTAAGCCTGATTTGCAAGTCGCCATGCTCGCTGGCAAAAACCCTTTCATCGGAGGCAAATCGGTGAGCAAACGGCGCTCTGCAGTCGGCAGTCCATCGTTATGTGTGAACTACTCAACGACGCATCAAAGAAGCTTGCCGATACATCGCTGAGGCGTCACCGACGCCAGACAGATATTTGGCATGCTAAATATCTGGAACTGTCGGGCGACTCCACATCCTGTGGTGTGAAAAGTGTTGTCACTGGCAGTGATTGTGGCAACGAGCTACAGCCAACGAGAGAGCAAGGTATGGGGTGAGGTCACTGTGAGGAAGGTAACCCACAAAACCTATGGCAGCAGCATAAAGTGGAGAAGCTACACAAACATTTTTCGCTCACCTACAACTCTCTGTAGCACACATAATCCCTGCTGCCCATGTGTGCTAATCCATTCCTTCACCCACTTTCTTCTTACGTCTTTTCCTTTTTGGCGTTTCTTCAGCACAATTCATTGTGCAAACTGCTCACACCACTTGTTTCTGTCCTATGTCCATCTTCAAATCAACAACTTGGTTTGGCACTTGGTTTCTGAGTCATATATCCGTGTCACATGTTGTGTATTTTTCGTGAGTTGTTGCCAGAACATGTAGTAAATGATAAATGGCGCACTTATATAGCGCTTTTATCCAAAACGCTTTACACTGTGTCACATTCAACCATTCACACACACACCAATAGTAGCAGAGCTGCCATGCAAGGCACTAACTTGCCATCAGGAGCAACTTGGGGTTCAGTGTCTTGCCCAAGGACACTTTGGCATGTGGAGTCACCCGGGCCGGGAATCGGACCGCCAACCCTACGATTAGTGGACAACTCACTCTACCAACTGCGCCACAACTGCCCCACCCAGTATGTAACCCCCCCCTTTTGCCAAGCAATCACGTAGTGTGAACACAACAATGACTTCAAGACTCCCGATTACAAGACTGCAAGTGGTGTAGTCTGAACAGCACAGCGGTCTGCCGGCGTTGAACGTCGTGTAGTGTGAACTAGCCTTACGTTCCTGTAAAGAGATAACTTGTACAGAAAGCACAATTATCTAATTAACTATTAAATAAACTGATGGAAGAACATAAATAGTGAAGAAAGTACACATGCACGTGAAGAGGTTCTCACATTGGTACATATTGTATAAAGACTATGTAGTACACTTTTTTCTAACAAGCAGCATTGTGAGGTTTCCCACTGAAGCAGCTAGTAAATTAATGGTGCAACACACTACGCAGAATTTTAGTCATATTCATTTATGAAGGTATGTTCACACATACAGCAATTTATTTTATCTCCGCAACTCGCCAGTCACTGTACTATGAAGTCGCCAGTAGGTTTTCCTACTATTGGTTGCCATAATAACATTTATCAGTTGAGTGGTGCAACTAGCATTCCACTTTTGACAACAAACCAGTTTTCTTGTTGATAAAATGAAACATTCTGGAGGGAGAGCATTTTTATATAAAATTCACTATAGTATATAAGCATCATATCCAATGAGATGAAGGAGAAGCAGTCTGTGCTCTTTGCCATTGTGGCAAACGTGCAAGTGTCTGGGTCCACGAAACAACTCAGACTTGCAGGCAGCTTGGTGGATCACCGATCGTGTGCGCTCTGCTTTCCCATTGATAGTCTATGCAACAAGTCACTCCAGATATACTTTTCTCAAGTCACATCGCTGTACTTGAACACATCTAGTCACCAATGGTTACTGTCACTCATGTTGCTGGAAGTCTCCATCTCTCATTCTGAATGAATGGTCTCTGGTCCCTCTGTTGCTGCGATGTGTGATGCTGCTGTATGTGTGAACATAATTTAAGACAGTAGCTCTAAAGATTTTAGATTTTGAGAACTTTTCAGGCAGCTTGTGTCGCTGCATCCAGGTTTAGCAATAACAACAACTTCCCAGAATGCTGTTAGGACATCTCCACAGTCTCACCTGCTTTGGCCCAGTGAATGTCAGGGTGAGGGTCCACCATGTGTGGAATAGCTATGGTTTGGCGAGGAGTAAATGACAAAAACCTAACTCTGCCTCAAGCCCTAATCTTCCTGTGAATTCCTATGAATATCGCATGTGGCATGCTCTGGCAAAAAGAACAGAAGCTATTTCAAAAGGTGATTAGCCAAACACTGGACGTCAGAAATTTAAACCCATAAACCTCATAATTAAACCCACCACTGATCAGTTTCTTTAGTGCTGCATCTGACATGGTAGATCAGAGGTAGTGGAAAGAAAGTAGATTTTCACTTTCTTTGAAAGCATTTCAGCATATCCTTATGCTTTTATAAGATAATGGTGCTTATATTAATATTGGTGTTCAGTATGATTCCACAGAATCAGGTGTGTGCTACAGAAAAAAATCATGCAGGAAATTTCCCTGACCTGCTTTTAGCAGCCAAGCACCAATACATGCTTATACTCTTTTCACAACATTGTCTTAAAGTTGTTGTTTTAAAAAAATATATATATAAACAAACAAAAAAAACCCAAAGAGTGCTGGTTCAAATGGTAAATGTGCACTTATATAGCGCTTTTATCCAATGCACTTTACACTGTGTCTCATTCACCCATTCACACACACATGGTAGCACAGCTGCCATGCAAGGTGCTAGCTTGCCATCTGGAGCAACTTGGGGTTCAGTGTCTTGCCCAAGGACACTTCGGCATGTGGAGTCAACCAACCCTACGATTAGTGGACAACCCACTCTACCAACTGCGCCACAGCCACCCCATATTGTATTTGCCTTTAATCTTCAAAAACATTTCATTTAAAGAAAGCCCTCGCAGTTTCAGTGTCTTTGCTACCACAAAAATAACAAATCCTATAAGCCAAATTGTCTTTGTTAACACATACACAACTGATTTAACCTGTACAATTCAATGTACACTACAGGTGTTCATTTATATACAGGATTTTGCTGTATATAAGGTTTCCCTTAAACACAAGCAGATCTAATATCACATGACAAATCCAATCCACTCTCACCAAATGCAACATGGAATGCATTACAATGTTGTGCCAAAAGAGAGGGATACTGAGCCGGGTGGAATGCTGAACAGCAGTCTTCAAGGTCTTTCCTAGCCATTGAGGAGACATTGATAGCATTGGTGGCTTGTGAATGTCTTTGTTGATATCCTATGCCCTAATATCTTGTTGTGTCACAGTAATGCAGGAGAAAGGAGCAAGCAAATGCCAGAGAGCGTGCATATTGTTGGGAGGAAGGGAACATCACTGTGTCTCCTCACGTTAGCACTTCCGGTCACCTTCAGTCCGCATTGTATCTCCTTCACATTTTGTTTGACATCAACAAGAACCACCTTTGACACATATTTTACAGTGTTTAATTTGAGTTGAAACTGTGTGTGGGTGCTTAAGCTGACAGAGTAAATTTGTTTATTTATATAAAATGTATTTAATAAAAACAAAAGCAGGACAACTGTGATAAAATATGTGTTACACACTGTCAAAATACTGTAGTGTCCGGGGCACCATTTCAGCGATTTCAGCTATGTTCTCCTCTGGGATTAGATCCATGTTTACTAAGGATATGTGTATCTAATAAAGTGGCTAATGTGGACTGTGCACTCCTGGAACATACCAAAAGCTATTTTATGTGACGGTGTCTGCAAATACAGGGAATTAAAGCATAGAATGGTTTCATCTGCAGGTGGTATCTTCATGACCAAGTAAGTATGTTACAGTGAAATGCTCTAATGTATAAGCTTTGTTATTTCAACAGCTCTGTCTTTGTCCTAGCTCTCCCACTCTTGTTCTTTTTCTCTGTCTATCTGTATGTTTAGAGGAGGCCTCTGCTGCCTGGTCAATGCAAACACACTGTCATTTCCCTACTGATTATGGGGCATGTGGAGTTTAAGCAAATATTTGAGAGGCTGATTCTGTTTTTAGACCTTTTTTGTGATATATGGCTGACCGCTGCAGCGGCCTGCCGGAGGCTCTTCTTGAGCCTGAGCTGAGTTCTTCCTTTGTTCCTTAGCCTGCTCCAGCCACCAAATTACCATCACAGCCGCCAAGAGGACGCAATGTGCCATTTCGCCTGCGCCACTAACAAGCCTTCTCATGTAGAGAAGACAAAGAGCACGCTGAGCCACAGTGACAGTGTTTCAGAGGTTTTGGAAGCTATGAATATAGCCTTCTCATAACTGCATTGTTAGAATGAATTTTTTTAGCTTTATTTCTGAAAATATAGGTTCAGATGTACTTTTTGTGCATTTTTGTATACTGTCCTATTCATAAGTGCAAGCACTGAGCTTGTATAATTCACTGTATATACTGCAAGCTGACTCATTAAAGCACCTAAAGAATGTAAACATGACCTGCTGATGATGTCTACATGGCCTTTAAGAGCTGTCTTTGATCACTGTTATTTGATGTCTGATGTTTATCACCCAAACCCCCATTTCTTCATGGCCCCTCTGTCTGGTTTATGTCTGAGCAGTGGCACTTGAACTTGAGCCCCTAACTTTGTTTATAGCATTGCAAGCTTGTATGCGTGGGGTGCTTATTTCTGAAGCTGGGAAAGTTTGTGGACATGGTGCTGTGCATGGAAAAGTCTGTCTTGTTCCAGTTACACCAATGAAGTGATATGAAGTACAGTACTGATTTCAGTGAGCAGCCATCCAGACGAGGAGCTGAGAGCAGCAGTGATCTGAAGACACTGCCCGTTGTATTAAGCAGTCCACAAACTCCGTGCAAATCTGGCACTCATTTGGCAGCTTGAAGTTGGTAATTTTTAGCCACGGTTACAAATAGCGAGTCAAGAGGAATTTACTGAGTAATAAAGGCTTTCCCCCCTACTCTGAGTTAAAATAATGTTGTTCTGGCTATAATCATCCAATTAAAGCGAGAGGCTGCTCTTGGAAAGGCTGAGGATCGCATTTCAAAGGGTGCTCTCTGGCAGCGTCTACACTGATGGTAAGATAGCCAATCATGTGGCGACTGGGTCCTGTGTGTGTGTGTGTGTGTGTGTGTGAGTGTGTGTGTGTATGGAGAAGGAAGCATTCCTGTATGCCTGTGTAGGGTTGCGTGAGACTGTGTTTCACTTGCTCCACAAATAGTATGGAGGACATCGTGCATGCCTAGTCCTTATCGATAGTTCATCTTAAACATTTCTGCCTTATTTCTCTTCATGCTAGCTTTAGCTTCCCTTCAAACCCTAGGCATACTTTGGCACTGGTTTACCAGATGAGGGAACACCATTGGTTCAACATGCTTAGATGCTATGATTAGTCCGGTTCATTTTGCAGGCCATTCCGATTTGGGCATCAGATGGGGTCACTGAGGTTTCGACTCGGATGCATGGAAACCTTCAAAAGAATGGTGCTCTGTCAGGGAGTTTATGTGTCAAGGAGATGGACTTGAGTCAGGTTTCTTGTTTATGAATTACACACAAACCTTCCTTCAAGACTGTCAGCAGTAACACCCTGCTACTGGGAACTTTAGAAGCTGAGAGAAAGAGAGGGAGGGAGGGATAGAGAGTGAGGTGGAACCTGAGTTGGGTATAAGGAAACTGGGAAAGAGAGCTAAAAAAAAAAAGAAAGAGAAAGAGAGAGAAAGAAACTGGGGGTGGGGTTATAGAGGGACTACCTGAGGTGAATAGGAGAGTCAGTGCTAAAAAATCTGTAGGAAAAGGGGAAAAAATTGAGGTGAGAGGAGAGAGCGAGGTTTAGCGAGTTAGAGAAAACTGAGAGAGAGAGAGAGATAGATAGATAGATAGATAGATAGATAGATAGATAGATAGATAGATAGATAGATAGATAGATAGATAGATAGATAGAGAGAGAGTGAGCGAAGAGAGAGAGAGAGAGATTTGCAGGGCGAACAGGGTGGGGCCTGGTCCCTGAGCTTTATTCTGGGTAATTACAGACTCCCGTGTGGATATTACTAAGGTCCCAGCCTAGCAGACGCAATGCATGGCCACTTTCCCCAATGCATTGAAGGAGAAAAATGAAGGAGAAAAAAAAAATCAGTGAAGGTAAACAGATAAGAAAAACACAACAGAGAGCAGTTTTCTTTAATTGAACAATTCCAGTTCTGCATATGTAATGTGTAGACACTGCGCTCTGAGCCCAACCTCCTAAGCCCGATGCTTAGGGGGTATGCAAAGAAAAGAATTTTACTCTGCTGTAACGTATATGTGATTAATAAAGACTCATTATCATTATCTTGATCAAAAAGCAAAAACTTCACTGAGTGTGGGGCCAAATTGTGGACTTGCAAAAAGTGACTAAACATACAGCAGGTGCTATGGTTCCTGGCACCTGGTATCGTGTTAACTTTTCCTAAATCTTGTCCAGAGGCTTATCTGCATGATGTCACAGTGTTAACTGATAATTAGCTCAGTCTGGTATAAGGTATCATCTCATATATCCACAGTTGTAGCCACTTACTATGTATCAGAGTCTCTCTGTATTAATGCAGGAGTATGTATAGAATTGCAGTTGAGGATGTATTTTTAGTCCGCTGAGCAGGTGCAATAAATCTTTCTCTTTTTTTTTTTTTTGCGTGGATATGTGAGTGGCAGACGAAAGTAAGGATACATGTATGTGGAAGCTCTGTCACTTCAAAGTACTGACTGTTCCAGGCGTACTGACTGACATCTTTATTTTCAGTCTGAGGACTGCTTGTGTCAGCCAGATTCTCTGATCAGTGATCAAAAAAGGAAAACAGCATAGCAGCTTATGCTCATGCACAGTGCATGAAGACAGGGCTCACAAGCAATGGAGGTGATCTTTCATCAAGTTTTGTTGAGAAGGTTCCATGTATTTGTGTCATGCAAACATGATGTAAGTTCATTCTAAACTTCAAAGCTCTTGGAATACAGAGAGATTTGAAGTGCTCACAGTTATACTTATAATCACACTCATTTCAAAGCTCTTGGAATACACAGACATTTTAAGTGCTCACAGTTATACTTATCATACTCATTTTTATAAACAAAATACAACCAAAGCAACAAACAAGTTATATCATTATTCAAAACCTGATCATTATGTTCTAATCTGTACATCCACAAACATTCAGTTAATGTTTCCTCTATGTCCTAGTACGTTTATAACAGATACTTCCTGATTATGAAGAGTAACAGAGACCATCAGAGGATTGCCTGCTCGGGTTGGTTCATGCTGTTGTAAGAATTTGAGGCATGACTGCATTGAAACTGTCTCGTGTAATATTACATTGTGGTTACTGTCTAAATGTGGAGTTCGCTTTGAACTTCTTGTTCTTCTTTTCAACATTGTAAGACTGCAGAACCAAAACCAGCGTCTGGTTTCCATTTTGGGTTTCATAAAACAAATGCACTTCATTTCATCTCAGCAGAATGTCCCTCTACTGAAACAAACAAGGGTTAGGCAACTGATTTCTGTACCTTTTTGTCTATAGTGGCTGTGGTATAAATGATATACAGTATAACCTGTACAGTAATAACCTTTTAAAAGGCAATTCCAAACATGCCTAACAAGCTAAAACAACAACAGCTCTTCCACTGAGTGGGACTGATCTACTCACACAGCAACATAAAAAGCTTTTTGATGTTTTTGTGTGTTTAACACAACCAGTGTGTTGTCAAATTATACGTATTCAGTTTGGTTGGATTTTGGAAAAACAAAATCGTGTTCAGTTTATTAGGCTGCTTTACCTTGCTCATCCAACCTTGACTCCTGCAAAAATGTATTCAAAAGGTGGTGTAGTGTTATTGGCAGTCTGCAATATGATTGGACGATAACAGAATACATGGCATGGTAGACAGTTGTGCATTTCTCTCCTCATTTTAAAACATATTTGAATCAATATGATAACACATTAATACAGTGATTTTTAAAAATGTACTGTATGTCTGTTAGACTTAGTGAATAGAATTTTTCTGTCAGTGAACTCAATTTCCTGCAAAAAAGAATAGCCAAACCAAAAAAAACCCCAAAAAACCCCAAAACAAACAATGCAGATTGTGCAATATGAAATCAGAACAGAATTTATAGTTTCCCACACATAAAATAAAGTTGAGATATATCTCTAAGGCTCCATATCACCTCTCCGGGAGCCGTCACCTTTTCGTGGTGGAGAGGTTTCTGTGTCCCTATGAACCTGAGGGCTGTGTTGTCTGGAGCCTTGTGCTCCTGGTAGGGTCTCTCAAGGCAAAGTGGTCTCAGGGGAGCGGCCAGACTAAGGATGGTTCAAAGAAACCCTCATGACCCTCATCACAAGTCCCCGGTTGAGCACTGTTACGTTGGAGTTTACACCGGTGGACGAGAGGGTCGCCTCCTTACGCCTATGGGTTGTAGGGAGGGGGAACTCTGACTGTTGTCTGTGCATATGCACCGAACACCAGTTCAGAGTACTCAACCTTCTTGGAGACGCTGAACGGAGTCCTGTATGAGCACCAGTAGGGGACTCCATAGCTCTGCTGGGAGACTTCAACGCACACGTGGGCAATCATGAAGATACCAGGAGAGGCATGATTGGGAGGAATGGCCTCCCTGATCTGAACCAGAGTGGGTGTTTGTTGTTTGACTTCTGTGCTAGTCATGAACTGTCTATAACGAATACCATGTTCGAGCATAAGGAGGCTCATAAGTGTACGTGGTACCAGAGCACCCTAGGCCAAAAGTCGATGATCGATTTTGTAATCGTTTCATCTGATCTGAGGCCGCATGTTCTGGGCACTCGGGTGAAGAGAAGGGCAGAGCTGTCAACTGATCACCATCTGGTGGTGAGTTGGGTCAAGGGATGGGGGAAGACTCTGGACAGGCTTGGAAAACCCAAACGGTGCGGGTGAACTGGGAACGTCTGGAGGAGGCCCCTGTCCATCAGATCTTCAACTCACACCACCAGTGCTGTGATCTCAAGGTCTTAGGTGCCTCAAGGGACGGAAACTCTCGAAAATTGTGGTGGACACCGGTGGTCTGAAGAAGGAGGCCTTCCAGGATATGTTATCCCGGAGGACTCCGGAGGCAGTTGCAAGATACTGACAGGACTGAAGAGCTTCAGCCTCTGCCGTGAAAGAGGCAAAGCAGTGGGTGCGGGAGAAGTTCGGAGAGGACATGGAGAAGGACATTCGGTTGGCACCAAGGTGTTTCTGGAAAACCATCCACCACCTCAGGAAGGGGAAACGGGGAACCATCCAAGCTGTGTACAGTAAAGATGGGACGCTGTTGACCTCAACTGAGGAAGTAGTTGCACGGTGGAAGGAACACTTTGAGGAACTCCTGAATCTGACTAACACACCCTCTATGGTAGAGTCAGAGGTGGAGACTGATGGGGGATCATTGTCAATTTCCCTGGTGGAGGTCACTGAGGTAGTCAAACAACTACACAGTGGCAAAGCCCTGGGGATTGATGAGATCCATCCAGAAATGCTGAAAGCTCTGGGTGTGGAGAGGATGTCTTGGCAGACATGCCTCTTTAACATTGCGTGGAAGTCGGGAACAGTGCCTAAGGAGTGGTAGACCGGGGTGGTGGTTCCCTTGTTCAAAAAGGGGGACCAGAGAGTGTGCGCCAATTATAAGGGCATCACACTTCTCAGCCTGCCTGGTAAAGTCTACTCCAAGGTACTGGAATGGAGGGTTCGGCCAAGAGTCGAACCTTGGATTGAAGAGGAACAATGCGGATTCCGTCCTGGTTGTGAAACAATGGAGCAGCTCTTTACTCTCGCAAGGATTTGTTTTGTGGATCTGGAGAAGGCGTATGACCGGTTCCCCAGGTGTTTACTGTGGGAAGTGCTGAGGGAGTATGGGGTAAGGGATTCCCTTCTAAGGGCTATCCAATTGCTGTACACCTAAAGCAAGAGCTGCGTCTGGATTCTCAGCAAAAAGTCGGACTTTTTCCAGGTGGGGGTTGGTCTTCATCAGGGCTGCGCTTTGTCATCAATCCTGTTTGTGATATTCATATACGGGATATCGAGGCGTAGTAATGATGGGGAGGGGTTGCGGTTTGGTGACTTGATGATCTCATCACTGCTTTTTGCAAATGATATGGTCCTGATGGCATCATCAGTCTGTGAACTCCAGCACTCACTGGATCTGTTCGCAGCTGAGTGTGAAGTGGCTGGAATGAGGATTGGTATCTCTAATTCTGAGGCCATGGTTCTTGTCAGGAAACCAATGGAGTGCCTACTCCGGGTAGGCAATGAATACTTAACCCAAGTGAAGGAGTTCAAGTACCTCGGTGTCTTGTTCACGAGTGAGGGGACATTGGAGCAGGAGATTGGCCGGAGAATCGGATCAGCGGGAGCGGTATTGCAATCGCTTTACGGCACAGTTGTGATCAAACGAGAGCTGAGCCAGAAGGCAAAGCACTTGATCTACCAGGCAATTTTTGTTACTATCCTCACCTATGCTCAGGAAGGCTGGGTAGAGACTGAAAGAACTCAATTGCGGGTACAAGTGGCCGAAATGGGTTTTCTCAGGAGGGGGGCTGTCCTCTCCCTTAGAGATAGGGTGAGAAGCTTGGCTATCTGAGAGGAACTCAGAGTAAAGCCGCTGTTCCTTTGCATTGAAAGGAGCTAGTTGAGGTGGTTCGGGCATCTGGTAAGGATGCCCACTGGGCGCCTCCCTAGAGAGGTGTTCCAGGCACGTCCAGCTGGGAGGAGACCTCGGGGAAGACCCAGGACTAGGTGGAGAGATTATATCTCCACACTGGCCTGGAACGATTCAGGATCCCCCAGTCAGAGCTGTTAATGTGGCTCGAGAAAGGGAAGTTTGGGGTCCCCTGCTGGAACTGCTGCCCCCGCGACTCGTTAATGGATAAACCGTTGAAACGTTTGAAAGAAATATGCATTCTTTACTGTTTTCAAAACTTTTAACTATTATTTCCAGAACTGTTTAGCTTTTATTTTTCATGATACAAATAGTGCAGATCCCATATACTTAACCTTGTAAAATGCACAAATTAAACAGTTTAAATAAATGATAAATAGGCAACTTATTGTGGACTTCAGATGGACCAAGAAGAGTTATGCACACACCTCTTTTCAAATAAATGGAGAAAAGGTGGAACACGTGACTAGGCAAGGTCTTGGTCATGGAGTAAGATGACATGGAGTCATCTCTGCTGTTTGCATTTCTAGTCAGATGCTAACTGCACGTCATTGTTTCACAATGTGTACTTTGCACAATGACAATAAAATTGAATCTCATCTCATCTCTAATATGTGGTCAGAGTTTCTTCCTTTGGCTCTATATACTTGGGAAAAAAAGCTTCTGAATGTTCTGAAACAATATTTCTGTGATTATATTGCCCAGAACCATGCTCTAGGAGTAGCCTGATGGCTTATTTGGAGCTACCAAGGCAAACTCCAGCTTGGAGTCAACTCTCAATCCCTGCCTTTAGTGTTTGGGTTGAAACACATCCCCAGAGGCCCCTCAGTGCTTCCTTATCTTAATGACTAGTAACCATCCCTGCTCTATGTCAAAGAAGGGGAAGCCAAATAGAGAGAAATAATGGAGAGAGAGAGGGAGAGATAGAGAGAGAAAGAGGGAGGGAGGCCTAAGATAGAGAATTCCTGACAGCTGATAAGAGGAAGTAGGAGATGCAGTTTACTGCATAGATAGGGCAGGAATGCATAGCCAGATGATGACTCTATCCATGACTACATCCTGACCCGTATCTGAGCCTGCTTGGACCCATCAGTGCAGGCTTTCTCTCTTTCTCTCTTTCTTTCTCTCTGTCTCTATCTCTCTCTCTCTCTCTCTAAAATGACTTCTTACTTCTGCTCATTTTTGCATTCTCAGCCTGCGCTGATGTATCGTAAACACATTCAGTTTATGATCTCAGACTCAATCCATCAGAGACCACAGGGTTGTACTTTTTCAGAAGCGTTGCTGTTTTTAGGACCATGGTCGATTTCATGTGCAGTGCAGAATATGAATTTACAGCCTGTTAAATTGCGATGGAATCGCAAGCGACTAGGTGACCTGCCAACCGATCTCCTTTGTTGAGGCTGCATTAGCCCTGCACTGGCATGATTCATCTGTTAAGGGCACAATGGTCGTGTATGGCGAGAGAAACAGAATCCTTGAAAGACACTGTAGAAGAGAGCCAGTCAGACGGAGAGCATTTGAGCAGCGCAGACTGCACCCCTAAGCCCTTTTAACTCACTATAAATCTCACAGTAGACTGCAGGCATGGGGAGCAAGGAGTGGCACAGAAGGGGGATTGATACATACATTGCTGTGTGCCTAAAGTCAGGCTCAGAGAAAGCCGTATTGTGAAGTGGAGCTGGCCTGCACACAGCCGTTTCTCTCTGATCCTCAACAGAGTAAGACAAATAAGTCAGGGCACATCACTGTCATTAGTAACAGGGGTAAGGATGGTGATGGCAACAATTCACTCCTAGCAACATCAGCATTTTAGGGTCCCTCTGAGTGTCTGTTGGTCAACCAACAATGGCTACTCATCCTGCAGAGATTTGTATATTTCAGTTATGTACTGTATTAATTAAGCCTAAAGTCTGACCTCAGTTACCTTGAGGTCAATTAAGGAATAACTGTGTAATATCCCCTGTGGTGCTGCGAACGTGAGCTCAGTCACTGCTGTGGCAAGACGGGAAGGAATCTGTGTGTGTGCATGTGCGTGTGTGTGTGTGTGTGTGTGTGTGTGTAGTTGGGTCTCGGTACAAAGCCCTCACTCTAGCGCTCCACGACCCCAGACTGAAACAGGAAACAGAAGTGCACATAACATCATGAGGACACTCTCCTACTCTATCGCAGAAGTCACGCTGGGTTTATTTTTCTCATTCTATATGATTATTGTTTCATCAGCTAATATTTGACAGCTTAACAACCTCGCTAACAAGGCTAGTGTGTGTTTGTATGTGTACAAACATATGAACGTAGTTGTGGGCGTGATTAAATCTTTAGTGTTTTTGTTTTCCTCTGCTTGTTCATTTCTCACTATCTCTGAACAATTGCATTGTGTGCATCTCTGCTGGTCCCTCCCAACACTATCTGCCTCATCGGCCAGTGATGATAGTGTGGAGACTGGCGTCTGAGCCAGTGATAACTGTTGGGGACAGTCTCTATCTCTCTATCTTTTTCTTTCTTTCATACTCTCAGTCTTTCTCAGTGCAATAGAGCGTGCTATGACAGAGGGAGCCTGTCCGGAGGGTGTAGGGTCATCCACTGTCGTGAGAAAAAGCAACCAGTCAGTCACCAGCCTGTGTGTGTGTGTGTATGAAAGACTGAAGATAGGATGGCACCAGTGTAGGCCAGTTCGTATCAGAAGCAGCCTGGAGCCGCCAGGGAGAGGCTAGCACTATTATCGCCGTGCTCTGGGTGCCCTGGTGATGTGATGCCCCCTTATCTTCACCGCCATCATTTTTTCTGCTGCTGAGTCATCCCCCGCCTGTGCCCTAGTGGGAATCTCCTGATTTTTCATGCAAACTTGTGTTCAAGGGAGCTTTGATGAATTGGATCATCTTGGGTGCAAAAAGCATAGGAAGGTACTTTTTCATGCCTTTCTTTTCTCTCCATCCCCCTCACCTTTTATCCTTTCTTCTCTTTTTCATCAGAGAGTTGTTCTGGAGCTTCCCACTTCCCATCTGAATCTGCCCATCAACTTGGAGAGCTTGGCAGGGCCATTAATGAGAAATGAGGAAGGTGTAAAGGCTTTTAGCCTGCATCAAATTTTATCTACAGGTTCTATGGTTTAGGATTCAAATTGTTAGAAACTGTGGAATCTTTTTACATTATAAATATTAAATAAAGAATGTTATAAATATGTTATTTACATATCACTGAATATAGTATGGGAAAAGTTCTACACCAAAATATTGCTTACAAGCAATAACTTGCTTATAAGTATAACAACACACATACTAAAAACGAAATTATGTTCTGAGGCTTTCACACTTGACTTATTCTATGAGCTACTTTCTTTTAGTATTTTTAGAGTAACCCTGTAAAAGGCACAACATCCAGTCATCCTCTCAACAACATTCTGTCCAGCAGCTTGTTTTGAGTGGTTTTAGACGTATATACTATATGTGCACACCTGTCTAACACACCCATATGTGCTTTTTGAACACCCTAGTCCAGATATAGTCCCCTTTGCTATAATAACAATGTCTACTTTTCTGGGAAGACTTTCCACAAGATTGTGGAGTGTGATTGTAAGGATTTGCTCATTCAGTCACAAAGGCATGAGTGAGGTCAGGCACTGATGTCGCTGAGAAGACCTTGGGCACAGTCAGTGTTCCAGTTCATCCCAAATGTGTTCAGTGTAGTTGAGGTCAAGGCTCTGAGCTCTTCAAGTCCAACTTTTGCAATCCATATGGTCATGGACCTTGCTTTGTGTACAGGGACATTGTCATGCTAGAACATGTTTGGGACTATTAGGTCCAATGAAGGGAAATTGTAAAGCTACAGCATACAAAGGCATCCAATAAAATTGTTTGCTTTGAACTTTGTGGCAACAGTTTGGGGAAGACCCACATATGGGTGTGATGGTCAGTTGTCCACATACTTTTGGCCATATTGTGTACCTTTGTTCAACTCTGTTTGATACAGCAGGTGTTTTTCCACATTGCCAGGTGTGAGGCACACACAAGAGAATTAATATAAATAACCAGGGTTACCAGTGTTCAGCCAAATTTCCAACCTTCTGAATATACACACAAAAGTCCTGAAAATATGGAAAGGGAAGACACATTTTACTTCTTTTTTCATGTTTTTTTGGTTGACATTGTTGACTACATAATCCATAATCCATCTCTCTCTCTCTATGTATATATATATATATATATTTGCATGTATCTTAAAATAGAAATAGCTCTCTACATCACAGACACAATGTGTGTACTTTGCCTTTGTTTGCAGAAATCTCATAATTATCTCCAATTATTTGATATAAAACAAATCTTGACAAACACGTCAATGTAACATCGGCTTATATCTGTCAAACAGCATTTTCTTTTTTTTTAAATAGTCACTTAAAAGTGATAATTAGTATTTCACCAGGATTTAAAACGTCTGTGGTGTGAATTAGGAGTTTATGAAGATTAACATTTGTTGACTGGCTGCTATGTATAGTTGGGACTCTCCCTCATCTGCCCCAATGGATGAGCCACCACTGCTCAGTCTCATTGCAGATAATTATCAGGTAGAAGTCTGTACAAAGAAGAAATATTTAAAGTTAATATGCAATGAAATTAAACAGTACATCATGCGCTTTACCAGAAACATAATGATGCAGCAACTGCTCAGAAATAGTGCAGCATGTTGTAATAAGCTCATTGTTTCATGGTTTCATGCTGTATTTGTATTGTAAATCGGTAGTGGTGTGCTGGTGTGCTGCTATTTTCCCAGACAAAGACAGCTTTGGAATTCTGTGATGGAAGAGATATTACTATTCATCTGTCCAACACAATAAAGTTTATCAACATGCCCATCAGAGTACTGAACTCTCCTGTGCTTCTTGCTTTACTAAATTGTTTGGGTCAGCGGTGTTTGTCAGATTTTACCATTAACAATAGCAGTTGCAAAATCTTGACAGAAAAAGTCACTTTAAATTGTAATCATTTTTGTTGGGTAAGCATTTCAATGCATGTGTCAGACAGTTATGTGTCCCCAAAACATTTCTTGATGACCAAGTATACCATGCAGTTATTGTGTGGTGTCTAGGGTTTCAATGGTAGTCATTTGAAAATGTTTCGTCCACCTCTTCTGCAGTCGACCACCCTTGAGAATAAAGAATAAACAAACTATAGCCTGTTTCTATTAAATGAACCGTTGGGTAGTTTCTCCACACTAACATCATTCTGCATTTGGCTGCTTGGTTTAGGGCCATCAGTTTGGGAGAGGATCAGGCTCTGGCATGTGCATGTGTAATGAATAGTGGTTGAGTAAAGTAGGTCGCTTGACCAGGAGGTTTAAGTGTATTAATGCCTGTTTCCCCATGGACTCAGAATGTGACTAATGTCCATACAGAATTCTTTCATTGATACACGACTGTAAACAGTTGATTCATAAATGTCATTCGCTTGGTTTTTTTGTTTGTTTGTTTTTTCTTTGTTTTGCTTTTCCATTTTCTTGACTATACAATCATATAGTTAGGATGCACATGCAAAGAAATGCTGTAGAGCAATGATAGCTTCAAAAATAAATATTTCTACATTATTTAAAATGCTATAAAGAGCAGTAAACAGTAATAAATTAAACAAACTCAATATTTGGTGTGACGACCTTTTGCTTTAAAAACAAATTAATAGTCTCGGGTATAATTTGTGCAGTTTTATAAGGAAATGAGCTGTAAGTTTTATTGAGCATCTTGCAGAACCAGCCACAGTTCTTCTGGAGACTTTGACTTTCGCACTTGGTTCTTATTTTTGCAGCAAAGCACAGCAGCCTTCATTATGTTTGGGTTTTTTTTTGTCTGAAAAATGGTTTCTTACATAGAATGCTGCTTTTTTTTAATGACATACAAACATTTTCCATAACATTTAATTTTGTGCTGGAAATCTAATGTTTTGAAATCTAAAAGGAGTCCTTAATGTAGAAGTTATAAAATAAAAATCTGTAACAATGATTGCACTAAAAAAATAGGGTGCCTAAGAGATTTGCACAGTACTGTACATTTAGTATGTAATGTAGCGAACAGTGTGTGCCACCCGTTTCCCAAATTTTCACACTTGGTAAGTGTCTGACTTGTTTTTTGGAGAACACAAACGAATCAGAATGTTTATCACCCTTTATTTTGCGTGGGCAGTGTGCACATGCCAGTGCTATCCTTTCTCAATCATCTAAAACAATAAGGCATTATCAAGATGCCAATCACAGAACTGAACTTTCCTGTCCTTCTCAGTTTGCTATTTGCTACAGTTTGGGTCAGTGGTGGTTGGCAGATTTATTTATCTTGATCTGTGCTGGGATATGTTTATCTGTTGAGTTCCTTCATATATACTGAATGTACTTCCACTGTATCTGCACTGTCTGGGTAGGTAACACCCGAGAGCTCTGATGGCACTACAGTGCACTGTATTTCAGGAGGTCTCCTCGTTGCCTGGATTCTGCAGAGTGTCTGTATATCTACTCCAGCTCAGCAAATAATATGCAGAAGCACAGAAGGTCCTGAATGATCCCCACTGTTGATTTTACATTGTGATAGGGACAGCAGGCATGTAAGTGTGTGTGTGTGGGAGAATGTATGAGATAAAGGCATAGGGAACCTACCATGCCAGGCAGGGATCACTCACTGTCATCTGTATCAGTGCCCAGTGCTGTGCCATGTAGTTAATGTTACCCTTCTGAATACATGCTCTCAAATCTCTTCCAAGGTCTCATTTGGTTGTTAATGTTACCACTCTTGCATTTGACTTATACATTTGACTTGAGCTAATACAAAGATACAATGCAGTATTGAGTTGTGTTTTTCAAAACAGAACAGCCAAGACATGAAGAGAGTCACACTACTCCCATTTATTGTTGGTACAGGTTTTATTTGTTGTTTCACTTGTTTTCATGTTCAAGAATCCAAATATGAAAAAAATCCCACTGCTGTATATTTCAGCATGAACTGAATTGACCTGGAAGTACAAGTAAGCTATTGTCAAGTGACGGGGTTGGAGACAGATGCAAGACCAGGTTAACCTTTTATTTGAAAAAACTGGCACACTGGCAAACAATTCCAAAATGTGAGGCAAAAACCATAAACTAAAACAGGCAAAAGGTCAGGTGATGAGCAAATAATACAACATGGGCAAATCCAAAATCTATGCAGCAAGGCAAGATCAAAAATAAATAAAAACAATACCACAATGTACACAGCCCTGTGCCATCTTATTTTTCATTCCTCTAGTGGGGTGTTAAAGACCTATGTGTGTCTGCAGAATGGTGGATGTGTGTAGTGGTGTTTATGACACTTGGAGTCACGTGATTGTGTAAGTGTGCTGTCTGGAAGCAGGAATATTGAAAGCAGATGTATGTTTCCAAAACGTGGGGAGAAGACTTGAGTAAAATTATTCCTCCAAGTTTATTGATTGCTGATCCTCTTGCATGTTTGACCTATCAGCAAGACTCTGAAGCCATGAGGATAAACTCAAATAGAGGTCAGGTTGAAAAATGACATGGCACCTAATGCTTTGCTATACTATATACACAACAAGATTGTCAGAGATCCATTATTATTTAGCTTTGCGGGTGTATCCTTTACAATTATGACATTGGAATGTGTACATCTGACGTGTCAGAGCTAATCAACATTACTGCTGCTCCATAATTAAAGTACTGCATAGTTGGATAAATACTAGTTTATCCACTAGTATGAATAACAGCAAAAGCTACAATTTGTGGGTATCCAGATCTTCAGTTTATATCTAAACCTGCAGAAAATTAGTTATTTATTATTCTAAATACCCATTTTGTTCTTGCAATGTCTCTTCTTGATTATAACCAGAACAAAGCCTTTGTCTCACTTGGCTTTATCTCAAGCTGGTGCTGTGATACTGCAGCAGAGGCAAATGTTATTAGTCACAGCAGGAATGCAAAGCATGTGTGTCAATGCCACACTAGTGTAATCACCCTTACCTCTTGCACACCCCTGCAAAATAAAGCCATGCTGTGTGCTATCAGTGAAGGAGAATGCACACACTAGCAACACCTTCCCATGTCCATATCTCATGTATCTTTTTTAAAATTTAAAATCAGTGGTCACCAACCCTGTTCCTGGAGATCTACCTTCCAGAAGACTTTTGCTCTAACCACAATCATGCCAACCTTACCATTCAACCTTAAGAGGTTCTTTATAATCTAAAACATGTGTGTTAGATTTTGGTTGGAGATGAAGCCTGCAGGAAAGTAGATCTCAAGGAAGAGGGCTGGTGACCACTGATTTAGTTGAATAGTCTGGCAGCTTTTGATATTCTTTTTGACCTGTAAAGAGGAATTAGATCATGTGCATTCTATTGATTGAAGTATTACCAGTGAGTGTTTAAAGTTCAGTATATACACCAAAGTGATGTTTTACAAAGCCACATGCAACATTTAGCAAAAATTTATATATGAATGTATAGAAGCAGAGTCACTTAGCTGAAAGTCTGAGAATCTTCCATTGATTTTTTTCATAGTTGGTATCTGCTCCGTGCTAGGTTTTGTTTCCTAATATCACTATACATTATGACTGGAACTAAGCAATGACATGACAATGATAACATTGTACCCTGCGATGGATTCGGACCCTGTCTGGGATGTACCCTGCCTTGCGCACGATGCTCCCTGGGATAGGCTCCAGGTTCCTCGTGACCCTGAAGGATAAGCGGTATAGAAAATGGATGTATGGATGACATTGATAATGCCTCTATGCACAAAATGAACTCCATAAAGACATGGTTTGTCAAGTTTGGTGTGGAAGAACTTGAGTGGATTACACATAGCCCTGAACTCAACCCCACTGACCACCTATGAGATGAAATGGAACGCTGACTGCACCTTCTCGCCTGACCTCACTAATGCAATTGTGGCTAAATAGGCACAAATTCCCACAGCCACATTCCAAAATGCATAAGGAGCCTGTTTGAAAGGAAACATAAATCAGGCTTTAGATTGCTGCACCACTCATGAACAAAAAGATCATCATTATGAAACCCAATCCTTTCCTTATTAGACCAAAAAGCTAATAAGGCCAAAGGTTTGATTAATAGTACTTTATTTACCAGTATGAATTCCAGCAAAACTAAGGACTGTGGTCAGCCAGCATGTGTGTGTGTGTGTGTGTGTGTGTGTGTGTGTGAGTGTGTGTGTGTGTGTGTGTGTGTGTGTGTGTTTGTTCTTCTATGTAACTCATGTATCATATATGAGTTTATGTCAATCCACTTATAGGGTAGTGACGTATGTACCCACAGTTCCCAGGTCTACCCCCATTGTGTGTGTCTGCATCTCTACCCCTACGGCTTTCTGATAGTTTTCACTCTAGCCCCAGCAATTAGGTGGCTCCAGCCTTTTCTGTGCAAAGAATGAGGAAGAGAAAAGGGGAGAGATTAGCGGGAGCCAAGAGAACAGTAGAGGCGGTCAGAGGAGGGAGGGGGAGCAGAGAGCAGCCAGAGAGTCTGCTTCCCCAGGCACCACTCTGCTCCTGTGGCTGACAAGGCCTGACGCCGCTGACTGCCGAGCTTATCAGCCAGCTCTGCTTCACTCTACTCAGCTCACCACTCACTGGCTTAAACAAGAAGCTGTTTATCTGAGCACGGCCCTGCACCCACACTCTGGCTCCACTCAAATCTGCCCCACCAGACCAATTCCCAACAGCACAGTCTGCACAGACTGAGAGAGACAGAGAGATTTTTAGAAAGATAAATCAATAGAGAAGCACCCACTGTTTCTGACCAAAACTGTCCCACCCTCCACTGAACTAATATATCTCATTCTTTATCAGTACACATTTCACAATTGACTCATTTTCTCTGGAATTGTTGATTTCTTGGACTCTTTTTTAGTTTGGTCAAAGTTAATGTCCAAGATTTCAAAGTTTGCACCAAAGTCAACATTCTTTGACTCAGAATATGGAATTAGGCTTTGATGTGACTTTCACATGAGTCTCCCAAGTGAAATTCTTTGAAAAAATATAAATTTTGAGAAAATTTGACTATTATACTATTATATATATTTGATCTAATAAGGAAAAGACTAGGATTCATAATGGTGACCTCTCTGGTTCATGAATTGAGACGAGTAATTGAAATTCTAAAGTGCAGTTGACATTCATGTTTCATAGTATTTTCGCAGTATAATTTATAGTGTGGAGTGAAGGGGGTCAGTTATCCCTGCTTCTTTGTCCTTTGCCAACAGTTTGTTCTATAAACAATCTGCATATCTCCAGGTGAACACGATTTTCTGCCATGTGTATGATTCGTTGAATGTCTTTTCTTTCTTCCTGTGGGGCATTTCCATGTGTCCAGGTGCTCAAGGGCAGAAAGATGGCCACCGCATCATCCACCTTTTTGTGCAATCTGCAGGGGGTCTATAGACTCTGTTAGAATGTCTGTGATGAGTTCAAGCTCTAGTGCAGCTGGTCAGTAAATACACTGCATGCCTCAACAGGTGTCAACCCTAGTGGAACCTCCAGTTGGAGGGTCAGCAAACAACCCCCTGTTCTTCAATACTCACATATGTAATGGGCACTCTGTTCTGGCTGCTCTGGCACAGAAGTGAGCAGTTAGCATAGATGATGAAAACAATACTTCAGGAAGTAGCGCAGTCTGTATTAGTCCTATAAGAGACTTGTTGTAAGAGAGAATCTTATAAGCAGTCCTTCATAAGTATGTGATTGTTTGCAGGTGATAGTGATTAGAAGAGAACGGAGCATAGAAGGGATGTCTGCTGTTGGTGTGACAGTTGGAGTGGAGGAGCGCGGTGTAGGCGTGACAGTACCCCCCTTTCTACAGGCCACTCCAGAAACCCAGACCCCTGATGTCATGGATGACCCCATCCACATGGAGCTGGGCAATCAGGATGATCTGCGTGGAAGTTGCTAAGTAAAGCGGGGTCCAAGATGTTGTCCCGAGCAACCCAAGAGCATTTGTCTGGGCTGTAGCCTTCCCAGTTGACCAGGAACTCGAGGCGACTTGAGTGAGTTCCTCGTCGTCACTGGACTCTAAGGAGGAAGGAGAGAGAGGAGGATGGTAAGGTTTGAGAATGATACATGAAATGAATATGCAATGCGGTACTGAGGGTGTAGTTGAAGGCGATATGCGACTGCATTAATCTGTTCTAAAATAGTGAAGGGACCTGTGTAGTGCAGTGGAGCCAGAGCCAGATGTCTCTATTGGAGAGCCAGACCTTCTGCCCAGTTTGGTAATGTATTCAGTAGGGATGGTGAGATGGTGGCTATGAGATGGACTCTCTATGGATGTAGCACAGACAGGTCCTGCATAGGAAGTTTCAGGGAGCTGGCGTTGATGGGGAAGAAAGAGGCAGCTCTGGAAACATTGACTACCCCAGGCATGGATCTCTCAGGCACTCAGGTAGACTATGAACTGCAGAGCCAGAGTACAGACAGAGATGAAGTTCCTGACATCTCTGGTGCTCAATGGGGGTCAAATGGAGTCAAGCACACAAGTAAAGTTTTCATCTGACTTTGCACGATCAGCAGTTTAAGATGATCCAGTGGATTTCTTGACTTATATCAGAGGGAGCAAGTGTGGTCTTTACCCTCCAAGGTGGGTTGCTTTCTTAAAGGGGAACAAACTGGTGGATGGGAATTGAGAAAAATTGGGTTAAAAAAAGAAATCTCTCTAGGTAATACAGTGGTGTTATCCTGTGATGTCTGTCCAGACACAAACAGCCTTGGGCTTTATCGTCAAGATCTAGACCTCATTCCTGAGTAGTCGGGCGAACAAAAATCTCCCTTGATCTCAGAGAAGATTCTGATGGAAAAAAAAAAGACTGACAGTTTGACTGAACTGTTTCAACATTGAGGAATCTCTCTTTGTATTTTTTAATAAAACCAATTAAGGACGAAGAACCAGGGAAAATGCAAAGAATACTTGCCTGAAAAGCTTAAACCCAGGGGGAAAAGAACAGTTACAGACCCTCACTGAAAACACAATAAAAGCACTCTTGGCTTTAAGTATTAAACAAATCCTTCTTCTTCCTTAAAGCATGTCAGTGGCATGGACAATATCTTTGTTTTGGCTTATGCTCTCTTGGCTCCAGGCCCAGCACATTTATTTAAGAGGCATGACAGGCAGTTGCTGTTCATTCATTCATTCCCCTCAGCAGATGAGTTGTTTGACTGCAGTGCCAATACCCCTCTGGGTGTTGGGGATAAGACTCTGCCTGGAATGTACCCATATCACACACTCCAAATACCTCACTGTGGAAGTGAGATAATGGTAGTGGTGTATGCTACTTCAAGAATTTATAGTCAACACATTGTTGGCAGTTATGAACTCATAATATTTTAGGCAGATATTATTACCACATGGTCTACACGTTCACAACCAGTGACCATATGCTTCTATTATTTTAGTAAATAAAGTGTCTGCAAATTTGCTTCACTAGGAGTTTAAATGTATAGTATTGCAAAAATGAATTGGTACATTTATTTACAGCAGAATGTGTTTGAGGATATTTGCACATATGGCCACTGAATGTGAAAGCATTGACCATAGGGCATGAGGGTTCGGTGTACAAGGGTTGTCTGAGGACCCTCAAATGGCAGGCTCCACTACTCTGTTATGTTGACTTTGCATTTCTGGGCTTCCACAGATCTGTCTCACACTCCACTCAACTCATCGAGACATTCTTAGGCTCACTTGACTCCAACATTTCACACTGCCTAAAAAACCTCTTATGCTCTGTATAGATGTACTGCATGCATCCAACCTGCATGCCTCTGACACTGAATATTAGCACTTCCTTAGATCAGTGCTGGTAAGTTATAGCTAAAATTGCAGCTGGGGGCATTTTAAAAAAGCTCTTAAAGTTTCTCACTGTGCACTGAGGCCTTGACAGTGTTTACTAAGTAATGTCCAAGAGCTGCTGGCTGCTGTTAAAGACTGGACAGGATGAAGACAAGGTGATTGCCTCCCAGCTGAGGATCATGATAGTGAGATGATTCAATTTATGTTTACCAAGCCGCCATAACAAGTCTGAGAGCTCGTATGTACAATTGATGATTATTCAAATAGTGAGTTATACTAGCATTTTTTTTCATTATGGTGAATCATTTTCTTCTTCAAGCCAAACTGGAAGATACATAAACACAATCCTGATCCCTAATGTGGGAGGAGTCAAGCTGCACCACTGAAAACAGGGGGTAGATGCTGACCACCAAGAGATTGTCAATGGTTTGGTCTCATTCATTTAGAAAGGCAGTTCTGAAAGGAAAATAATAGAGGATATATCACTACTGATCAAAAGGTTGTCAGCACCATCAAGCTGGCACTGCTGGGCCCTTGAGCAAGGCCCTTAACACTCAACTGCTTAGTTGTATAAATGAGATAAATGTAAGTCGCATGGAATTAAAGACCCAGCGACGTTTTCCAAACTTCAGCAGTCCGGTTCTATTGAAACTGTGCCCACTGAATGCTCAGATTGGCTGAAAGTAGCTGAATCCGATGTGGTCTTCTGTGTTATAAATTCTCTGACTCTTCAAACCTCATGTTAGCACAGAGTAACCATGGGTTCCTCTAAGTAGCTGACTGAGGATATGCAAATTACATTAATTGATGCCTACAGAGCAGAGGACGGTTATAAAAAGATATCAAAGTGCTTCCACCTACAATTTCTACTGTCCAAATGTCATTAAGAAATTGTAGGTAAGGGGAACTGTGAAGGTCAAGGCAAGACTTCTGGAAGACCAAGAAAACTTTTAGATGGAACAGTATCCAGTCCAGAAAGGCAAAGCAAATCTCCCATATGACACTAAGGACCTATAGGTAGGTTTAGCTGACACAGAAGTGGTGGTGCACTGTTCTACATTGCAGTGTTGCTTGCACAAACAGGATCTGCATGGAAGAGTCATCAGGAGGAAGCCTTACATGTGACCTTATCACAAAAGTGAATGTCTGATGTATGCAAAACAATACCTAGATAAGCCAGAGACATTTTGGAGACAAGTAAATGGTAAATGTGCACTTATATAGCACTTTTATTACACTGTGTCTCATTCACCCATACACTCATACACCAACTTGCAACTTGGGGTTCAGTGTCTTGCCCAAGGACACTTCGGCATGTGGAGTCACCCAGGGCGGGAAACAAACCGCCGACCCTACAATTAGTGGACAACCCACTCTACCAACTGCGCCACAACCGCCCAACCGACAAGTACTGTAGACTTGTGAAGTAAAAATGGAAATCATTGCCTACAATCACCAAAGCTATGTTTGAAAAAAAAAGAAGAAAGAACACCTTGACAACTGTTGTGCAAGGGGATAGATCTATTATACTTTGGGGTTGTGTGGAAGTCAGAGGCACAAGATTGCACAGGTAGATTGAATAATGGATTGCAGTAGATATCAGCAAATTCTGTAAGCAAATGTAACAGAGTCAGTCAAGAAAATTAAGCTGAAAAGAGGTAGGCCTCTACAACCAGACAATGATCCAAAACATACCTCAAAATGCACCACGAACTACTTCAAAAACACAAACTGAAGGCCCTCACTGTCCCCTGACATAATCATCATTTAAAATATGTAGGTAGATATTATAGCAGGCTCTGCATGCAAGAAGGTATCAAGAATATCTCAGAACTAGAAGCATTCTGAATGGAAGGGTGGAAAATTAAAATCCATTAATTAAGCATAGAAAGACTACTAAATGGCTATAAAATGCATTTGTAAGCACTGATATTTACCAAAGGGTCTTTAACTATGTACTGACCTAACAATGTGTCCAAACTTTTGCACATGCCACAATTACTATTTTATTATTTTCTCTCTTTTTAAGCTGATTATAAAGTAACTTATTATTATTATTATTATTATTATTATTATTATTATTATTATTATTATTATTATTATCACTATTGTTGTTTGTTGTTGTTGTTGTTGTTGTTGTTGTTGTAGTACATTGACATGGGTGTAAAGTGTCTATGCAAGAGTTAGTCATCAGGTGTGAATGTTTTTTTTTTAAGCTTTTATGTCCCAATTATTTCTTATTTATACTAATGATTAAAATTCAAGGCATGTTCAGCTAACTGGCTTATGAGTAGAAACTCAAGGACAACTGCTCTAATGTGGACACCCTGTCCAGAATTTGCCAAAGTTCATTCTTTCCTCTAGTCTTTGACTGCTATGTTTCCCAGAACGTTCCGAAACTCAGAAGGAGCTTAATCATTTTCTTCTGTATGGTGTAGAACTAGCCCAGAGGGTAGATCTGCCTCCAGCCCACCAGATTCAGCCTTATTTTTACCACAGGTTTGGGAAATGCAGAGCTGCAATCAGAGAAATGAGAATGGCTGTAATTACAGTCCTTTAGACTAAAACCCTGCTGAAGTCATTCTCCTCATCTCTCTCGTTCTCCATATACTGTACAGTATCTCTAGCTGTCCCTCTTTCACTTTCTATCTTTTTTCATCCTTTCCTTTCCTTTTTCACTTTTTTTTACTGGTTTCATCTGTGTCAGGGTTATGTTACCTGTTCAACTGCATTTACTGTGTAGTCATCATTAGAGCCCATGTGGCTTCTCTCTTAGCAGTAGCAGAACTGTTGGATTAGATACAGCTGTGGGTTCCTTAGAACAGATAATGATGAAATACAGCACGGCAGAAATTGATACAGCCTTTGTACTCGGATGGAGATTTCCAACCACAGTCACGAGCATCTGTCTTACCAATTAATTGTGTTTATGTCATCACTACACGCGACACACTTAAAACAATTTTTTTTTTAAGTGCACCGATACTTTTTTTTTTAAAACTTTTTTGGCAGCATGTAAATCATGTATTGAATTATATATACACCATTTTCAGTGTGGGTTCGTGTACATTTAAATTTTTTTTTTTTTTATGTGTTTAAACATTTGTATTTTTACACAAAGATTGTCCACAGGTTGTTGTGGGATAAGGAGGGCCTGTTTCAGTTCATATTCAGCCGAGAGAGACAGTGGAAAATTAACACCCCATGAACTGCTTTTATTAAAGTGTCTAGGAATCTCCTGCATCCTTCAGATGTGCCAAAACTCTCCCTTACTTATCATCAACAGCCTGCTCTCCAAATTCCTCTTCATGTTTTGCTGACCTCCATACAGTCATGTTCTACTAGTTGCTGTGTCTTTGGTGCTTACAAAACCATGTATTTTAGATATAAAAAAAAAGTTTAAGTTGATAAGTTTTTTCCCCATTGTAAAACTTTTGACTGAGATAATAGATTTCTGGAATGCTGCTTTCTCTTCTCCTCTTCTCTCTTCTGGACATGGTGGAACTGAGTTGTGGAGGAGGATGGATGGCAGCAGCACTTACACACATACTGCAAAAGAGTGAGTGAGTGAGTGAGAGAGAGACAAAGAGACAGAGAGAGAGAGAGAGAGAGAGAGAGAGAGAGAGGGCCTACAGGACTGTACAGTATGTCTGAGATTACTTTGTTGGGATTCCAGGCTCATGTTACTTCTTTCTGCTTTTCCCTTTACAATCTTTACAGTATGAAGAATCAGCTTCCCTAACAAAACATTACGTACACTTTCGGACAAAAGTTTGAAAATGAAATGAGTTTGACTAAATGTGTATATCAGTGATGTACAACTGATTCGTAATTTGTTTTTTCATTTTGAATTCAAAAGATGTCAAATTTAACCCTGCGAGTGTGCTCAGCTGCCCTGGCTGTGACATGAACACGAGCAACAGCTCAAATAGATGAAACATGTGCTTGCTTTCAGTGAGTGGGAACTGGCAAATGACCAAATTGAGAGAAAAATGGTGGTAATAAAAAGCAGATGTTTGTTCATAGCAGGCATTTATAGTAATACTTTTTTTTTTAAAACTATTAACAAAGCGTGTGAAGGTTCTTCCGCACATAACATATAGTCATATATCTCTGTAAAAAAGTGGAATAGTTTCCAAACCTTTGAGTAAACTATATAAAGATAAATACATTATTTGCCCTTGTTTGATTCCATATCCTATATTGTATATAACTCTATTATTGCATTTGTAATAATTTATACTATCCAGTATATAATGTACTGCTTATCTTTCAAGGTCAGGGGGAACCTGGACCCTATCCCAGGAGGCATGGTGCAGAAGGCAGGGTACACCCTGGATGGGGTGCCAATACATCACAGGGCACAATCACATACAGATTCACATACACTTTGGACATGCCAATCAACCTACCATGCATGTTTTTGCACTGAGGGAGGAAACCAGAGTACCCAGAGGAAATCCCCGCTGTACAAGGAGAACATGCAAACTCCGCACACCCAGGGTTGTGGCGGGAATCAAGCCCCCAACCCTCAAGATGTGAGGCGAACGTGTTAACCACTAAGCCACCATGCGCCAAATATACAGTATATAACAAAAGTCACATTTTTGTAAATATTTGATTATATCTTCTCATGTGACAACACTGAATAAATGACACTTTGCTACAATGTAAAGTAGTGAGTGTACAACTTGTGTAACAGTGTAAATGTACCGTCCCCTCAAAATAACTCAACACACAGCCATTAATGTCTAAACCACTGGCAACAAAAGTGAGTACACCCCTAAGTGAAAATGTCCAAATTGGGCCCAATTAGCCATTTTCCCTCCCTGGTGTCATGTGACTTGTTAGTGTTACAAGGTCTCAGGTATGAATGAGGAGCACGTGTGTTAAATTTGGTGTCATCGCTCTCACACTCCCTCATACTGGTCACTGGAATTTCAACATTTGTGTGATTTGTGTGAATCTGTCCAGCCTTACATGTGTGGCAGTGGTTCTCCATGAAGCATACCCGGGGGAACTAATTATTATTATTTTTTTCTAATAGTGGTGGAAATCCCAAACCACTGTTATCAGAGTTTTTATATTTTGTACACAGTTCTTATAGTTACTAGGCGTTTTGACTAATTAGTTGAATTCAATGGGTCCAAAAATAAAGCAGGCATATAAATAACATTGTCTAGTACCTAACATGTGCTGTTGGCTCTATGGCTCCAAGAAATTCCTAAGATACTATTACGCTCTTTAAATAATGGGTCTAGTATAGTAAGAACCCCTGCTCTATGGGAGCATATGGAGAACTTGCACCTTGTCATGCAGTATCAATTTTAAGGACTGAAGTGGTCAGTGGTACCTGGTCACATGGTCTGCCAGGTTAGAGGCCAGGAAATAGACAACTCTTTGTTTCCAGTCCAGATTAATTTTTGTGAATATTTCTGCCAGCTGTTCTGATAGGAAAAAAATAATAATAAAAAAAGAGTTGAGAGACTTGTTAATTAATTCCTGCCGAGTTGAGCTTTAATGACATTTGTATAGCCTAGCCTAGGGGGTTTCATGTAGTGTAGAGGACTGCAGGGTTGTTTCTTTCTCTCTCTCTCTCTCTCTCTCTCTCTCTCTCTCTCTCTCTCTCTGTGTGTTTGTGTGAGAGAGAGAGAGAGAGAGAGAGAGAGAGAGAGGGAGGGAGAGGGGGGGTGAATTTAGCTAATGTCCAGACCATTGCTCACATGACTGCTTGCCCAGTGGGTGAGAGAAAAAACTACTTAATCTACCTCATATAATAGCCATTATAACAGGAATTGGTTATTTTTTCTTAGTGTATGTGTATATCAGTGTGAATATCATGTAGTTCAGTAAATGAGAAAAAACCTGTGGGTGTGGTGCTGGTCAGCAGCCTGTGGTACAGGACCCAGTCTGGGTGGGAGGACAGAGCTACTGCAGGGGCGCCTGTACATGTGGGAGCCACTGAGTCCTGTGTTTGTGTATGGAGCACAGCCCTCTTATCTCCAGCCTGTACTGACGCCACACTCTTCCTGTTTCAAATCATTACTGCTGATTTTTCTCTTCAGTCCTGCCACAGTCGTCGCCTGCCTTGACGGCTTTCCAGTCCTCTCTTTTTTCTTTGAATAATTTGTGGTCATGTTTGTGTTCTTTCTCATTTCTGTACTAAATAAAGTCAGTGAGTGAGCTAACAGGCAAAATGTCATCCGCCACACAAAAACGTGTTCCACTGAAAATATATTCCAATACTGGGTGCCAAGCAGGTAACAGAAATAACTAACTTACATGGGCATTTGCATAATTGTCTGTGCTGAAATCCCAAGAGTCTCTTGTTAGTCTGGCAGTCAGGAAACATTCAGAGACACCCTTATAACTCACATAAGCACATATGTGTTATTACACACTCATACATTTCATACATTTGTATGTTCATGAGCACACAAGCAAGAAAATGTTTTTAAAACTCTCAGAGAGTTGAAAATTAAAAGCCAAGTATGAATAATTTGCTATGCATTTATCGTATGCCAGTATAAGTTTACAGCATGTGTTGGTTCATTTAGGTCTTAGTTCACATTTTCTAAATGACCTAGTAAAAGGATCTATCCTATACATGTATTTTCAGTGTCGTGTGTGATTGAGTAGAATATTTAAGATGTCTTACACTACCTAAAGATACCAAAAACTTGTTTTATAGTCACAATTTGGGTATTAAGTAGTGCTTCATTTAAAAATACCATCATTCAAAACTATCAGCGTACAAACATACTGTGTTATTTCTTTGTAGTACTGTACTGTACTGGAAAAAAATAGCAATTGATGTAAACTGCTAAAAACACAATGCAATCTGGGAATTCTAAGTGCCATTAGTGCCAATAATTTATATACAACATCTGTAGGTTTTTTTTTTTTCACTAAGTTACAAAAAGTCTAATTTAAATTTATTAATTCAATTCAAAACCTCAAAGAGCTTGTCAGCAGCATGAATGCAAATAAAAATGTTAAAAATTGTGTTTTTACAGTGAATTCAAATATGATATAATTGACATTTTACAATAAATCGCAATAAATTTTCTTTAGTAGCAGTTTGGTGCTGTCCACACAGAACAGCAACCTGCACTCTCTTCTCCAGGGAGTATTTGCAATCAGGCCCAAAGCGTGATCCCAGAGTTCTTACTTTAGTGTTTTACTAGAAGATAGATAGATAGATAGATCTTTAGATAGTTAGTCATTGACATCATTGTATGTTTTAGTTGCATAATGTTTCTGGTAGGTTTTGGGAGGCATCCGTCATTTCTACAGTTCCCTCTGTGTTTTTATCTCAGAATGCAAATCACCGTCATCTTCAATACATAAACACCACATTGAGACTGCCTGACTGGCCCTTCCACTTGGTATTTAGTGATCGTCACCCGCTTGCCTCTCTCCACCTGTCTGCCCCCAGCCGCCAGGATGACCAATTGTGATGGCGCCAAGTGTTGCTTTGCTCCCGCCTAAGCAGAAACAGTGCAGGTCTAGCCTGCTATCGCTTATAGTTTCTTTCCCTTTCCTTTGTTTTCCAAAAAATTTCCTTCCTTGGTTTCTTAGATACTCTGTCCCCACTGATGTAAGTCCAAACAGTGGTTTATTGAGAAAGTAAACAGCTGAATGGAGGGAGGAGCCACTCTGACACTGGAGTTTATGGAGATGAGATGAAAGAGTTTAGACATCTCGCTTAGTCAAACATTCATACTGCAAGATTATGTACCATAGATACAGTCAATCTTGGCCCAGGGATGACAATAGGTTCCTTGAATTCTTTAGATGAAATGAGGTCACCAGCTCGAACTGGGCAGTATGACAGGTATCTACGTAGAATATGATGAGATGCCTTTTTCTTTGTTATAAGTAGAGGCTCTGCATACTTTCGAAAGTTCTGTTAGTAATATAATTTGAATTTATAATGCCATGTATCATATTTGGTGAAGTGTGGTCTATTATATCCCTGAGTCTCTCACGTCCAATGCTATTATGCTAGGTTATTTATGCTAGTGTTCTGCTTTTCCACATCAGTAGGAGGCCACATTTCCTCATTCTCCTAGCTTTGCTGAGAGGAGCTCATAAAACAAAGTAAATAGGTTATCACTGTTCTCCCGATAGTCCTTGGCCCCATACAAGCATCACCTGGACCACAGACTTCTTCTTCTCAAAGTGGTGATGAACAAAGTGAGAGGCTGCATGAGGATAATTTAATCTTTGCTCCCCTGAGAGTGCTCTCACAAACAGGGGCTCTGGGTTTTATGACTACACTCCATGTATCACATGTGTCATATTCAGAATTCTTGGTGGAGCTCTGAGCTAGAGTTTTATCAGAATAGCTTACCCTAAACTCAGTGACAATGCCCAACAACTCTCCACAAGGCACCAATCCCCATATCGCCTGCCTCTCACCCCCCTTTTAGGTTACTGTAAATCAGAACCAGCCTGACAGTCATATTTACTGCACGTTCTCACTACTCCACCTTGCATCTCTTCAAGAATCAATGGAGTCAATGAACCCATCCAGAATACATACATAAAGAATGGGGCATCAAAGTCATTTCATGTTGATTCAGAATCGTCCTTGATGCTCCATTCTTTATAACCAAATAATGTTGGGGTGAACCTTTTCCACAATTACAGTATCTTATACAGTACTGTCAGATTCTGATCATTTTGAACATCTGACAAATGAAGCATTACTATGGTTATTAATCCACAACAACTGCCAAAATTGTCTATCTTTCTGTCAGGGTGTTAATATAAACAATCATATAAACAGATATATCATTTTTATAAGGCAATAAGAAGATATTTTAAAAGCTAAAAAGGAGCTGTTTTGCACAGTTATGTCTCTGACCGAAGAAGGCTTTTCTGGGTACATTCCCTCCACCAGGATATCCTCCCTCTACCACTGACGTTACCCATGAGGCTGTGGGAGCTGCTGCTGTTGGCCGCCCATTGTAAGCAAGCCTACGTGCTGAGGTCATGAAGGGAGCCAGACTGGCAGGCAGTTTGCAGCTTCCTCTCAGATACCAGATCAAGTAAATCAGAATTAGAAGTCTTTAGTCCTCCAGGAGCCCTGATGACGGCGACTCCTCGCCAAGCTCTCTGTAGTACCAGATAGGCACCCATTGTGCTATTTGGAGTCTCCTAAGGTCCAAGCACTTCTTTCCTTTCTCACATGTGTCCTCCTCTGGTGTGGTTAACCTGAATCTGTCTTGTGAAGAAAGTGCTTGTGTTTGTAGAACAGACACAGCAAAGCTCTATTAGACTGTTGGGATCCACAGCTCCATGTGCAGTGCTGTTACTCTATCACCATATAAAGAGATCCATTTTTCATAGGCTGCCTCAGGCTATAAAGATGAGAGACAAACTAATTGATTTTAACATGGCTGCCCTGTCAGGGGAGTACAAGAGAATGGACATATGGAGATTAATCACACCAGAACCAGTATTGATAACTTGTCTGATTCATGCCCCCATATGCTCAGAAAGACAGGTATGTGAAAGTAATTTATGTAATGCCCCATTCCTCTGTCTTCTTTTTTCATTTCTATTGTTTTATGTTTCTATTTCGTTCAATATATACATATGTAGTCATAATCCCCAACAGTATTCTTCTGAACTGACTTGAGCTCCTTTTTGTCATGTTTAAAAACCATGACATTGTTGTGCTTTTGTCAGCTTTGGCATTTAGCTGACTATTTCTGCACATTGTCCTTAATTCCAATAGATGTAGAAATTTATATTTCTGGGTTGATATTTCCAGTTTCTAGCACAGAGGCACTTGGATAACAGAGTAAGTAAGTAACAAAATAAATGTGAACTGAATAAATGAATTAGATGTAGCCTGTGTATTGTTGGATTTAGAAATACAGTGACACTGAATAAGGTTGAGAACACATTAACTGCCAAAGCACAAAACTCCAGTAGCCACACTGTGCACTCATCTGTCCATCTTTTCCGCTGCTCTCCCAAGCCCTCTAGCCAACAGAGCTTTGTGCTTGCCTCCCCTATACTTTATATGTTTTCCAGCTCATAAGCCAAAGTTTCCTGCTGGTCTTCCCCCTTTCCCAATACCAGGCTTGCTGAGATTTATTCCCACTAGCTGGGAAAAGAGGCATTACATCAGCATTACTGCCTATTCTCTCTGCTCTACCAAACAAGGGGCTCTTCTGGGAGAACCAGGCCTGGGCAGAGTCAGAGGTCATAGTGGAAGTGTGCCCACCGTGGTGGAGTAAATCATGTGCTGGGAACTAGTGGGTCACTTGGCTGACCCAAGCAGCACCAGTGGGACTTAAATCACTAACAGTGGCGAGAGGTAGCAAAGGCTTCTTAATGAAAATAACATGTTCTGTAGGACAGACACTCACTCAGGCAAAAGGTCAGCCTCTTTCTTTGATGAACTCTTGACAGCATCAAAAGCAAGATGAGGATATTATTTTTATTCCAAAACCAGTTAGCATCAGAAAAACAAACCTTTCAGTACTGGCCAGTTTGCACTTTTTTTTGTATTTTACATCAGAGCCATACTGTGTGAACAGCGTATCTTGCTATGAGATCAACCAAGACATCGAGTGTCTCCATCTCTCCTCTATGACGCGACTGACTGACAGACTGGTGCATAATGGTGAAATCTGCCCGTATTCTGTGAGCCATCACGAGGTACTGCATGGAGGTATCAACGCTGCCTGTTGCAGACATTTTTAATCTAAACACACTAGTGGTGTGGCCAGATTCTAGAGGCTTCTTGAGTAAATGGATAAGGGTGAAACAGGGTGAAAGGTTATGAATAGCCGGTCACTGGCTATGTTTTCTGCCACCCCAGAAGCAGTGCTGTCTCCCATTAGAAGAAATGAACCTGTTGACATGCTCTTCCTGTGTTGGCCCCAGTGTGGGTCCCTCTCCAGTGGAGGAGATGTTGGGAAACTGGGTCTGTGCAAGCCACTCTATTTTAGGAGGTCATTTAAAGCCGGACACCATGTCTCCCCAGCACCGCCTGTCTCCTGATAGCCTATCAAACTGCCGGCTTTTAGAAAGGGAGCCACTGCTTACTTACCAGGCTGACGCCAAACCAACTGGTTATCACTATCATGACTTCCAACACCCTAGTCACTGCGCTAATGAGCATCTGATGCAGGGCTGTCTGTGAAAAAATTAACGCGCGCACACACACACACACACACACACACACACACACACACACACACACACACACAAACACAGTTGTAAATAAACAGGCATGTTTCCAGAGTGCCCCTTCTCTTATAAACCAAGTGTAAGAATCATTTGCTTTCTTTCAGGCTTCATGATGTTTCTTGACTGTAAAGCTTCTAGACTGTCTTCTGCTCTCACTATCTTTAGCAGAAGCACCCTAATAAAAAGATCCACACATACATCAGTGTTCATTCATCTTCCCAAATAAGCATCTGCATTAATCTATCCTATGAAACAATCACATTTTCAAAAGTAACAATGCAATACAATCAAGCTCTCTTTTCACAGGGTTCAAATCCATGCAAATCCAAGCAACAAACAGCGAATGAGATTTCACCACATCACCATCCCAAACTTTCAGTTGAACAACAATCTGACAGATGTTTTGCATTTACACAACAAACAGTATGAGACATATGGCTACCAATTCTTAGTTTTGCTGAGTTTCTCTGTGTACCAGCTTCTTCTCAGTGGGTCAGTGCTGACTCGTGTGGTAGTACACAGTAAGCTGTGGATAAATGGTATGTTTGGTGGCCACAGCAGCCCTTCAGCATTTTGTAAATGGAGTTTGTGAAAAATAAAGAAAGAAAAATATCCACGCTGTAGATGATGTAATGCTTGGCATTAGGTTTCAGCATGGATTTTTAAGAGGGTTGGATTTACTAGCATTCGGGAAACATAAAAAAAAATACAGCAGTTCACACTGGGAGTGTTTGTACTTTCTCCAGCAGCCCTTCCCTCTCCTCTCCTCCCTCATCCATGTCCCCGAAACTCAGCCACCATGCCATGTCAGCCTAGGCCTTCACATAACAAACACTTTCATTAAAACCCTCAACACTCTGATTCTCTCACTTGACCCTTTGGGGAACTTTTACAAGACTCCTTATTTCAGCAAACTCCCTTGCTGAGTGGTATTCTGCTGTACCTTATTCATGGTGCACTGTTGTTAGGCCAACTCAGTAATTTGTTATTGATGGACGCCATGTTAAGTGTGTTTAAGGCCTACATGTGAATGTTTTTGCCCTAGTGTGAGGACTGGGTCTTTCCAATGTGTGAAAATCTGCTCAGTGCCAGTTTACTTTGGCCCTGACTCTGTGCTTTCTGTGTGTGTTGGCATCTCTTTCTTGTGCAGTATTTTCGTCTTGCTGTAATATATTCCCGTTTCTTCGACAGGCAATCCAGAATAAAACTTAATGAATGTATAACTCTTCTCATACACAAATGTGCAGCGACTATCCCTACAGTCCTTTAATACACGTAATTATGCATACAGTTGTAAATTGCGCTGTTTTGTCAATGAGGATTCGAGGGAATGTAGTTCAGGATAATGTACAGCCCAGACAGTTGATTTTAAACCTGACCTGACTCATTCTAAAGTACAAATATATCCTTGCAAAAAAAAAAAAAAAAAGATCTACCTGGGGAGCCTTCAAATAATAGTACAGAGAGGTTTAGGGTGGTAGTAATCTGTGTTAAAGCTTTCTTCCCACAATGCCTCTAATTTGGGGTCGTTAGGAATTCTTGAGTGTGTGTGTGTGTGTGTGTGTGTATGTGTAAGCGCATGATTGTGTTTAAATCAGTCTGGCAGAGACAGTGCAATTAGAGGCTTTCACTTGGTTATCTGGCTCTCAAAGACAGACTGTCTCCATGACCCACTGAACAAATGCTGATAAAAAGCTGGAAAATATTATTCTTCACACAAGTGTGTCTCTGGCTAGGGCTCGACTGACCTGCCTACATGGGCCCCAGTCTCTGCGTCTCTGGTGGTCAGGAAGACAAAAGGGGGAAAACACAAAACACTGAGATAACCATGTTATTGATTAGCCATCTCTAACAGCAGCCTTGAAAAAAAAATATAATTTGATTCAGATAAACTTCTGAATGCAGTTTCAGTTCCTTGGGAACAGTACAGGTGTCTCATTCACCTTTTTGTCCAACCCTGATTGGTTGGCTGCTTGGGCTCAGTGATTTGTTTATTTATGGAGCGGGTGCTCATTTGAGACTGGTCCAGTATGTGTATCCAAACTGACCCTCATGCTGGGACTGTGACTGAGCACATAAATTAAAAGTGGTGAAGGTGCAGTTGGTGGAATGGAGAGAAGCAAATAACAAGGGTATAATGTGGTATGGCCTTCAAGCACAGCATCATTACCCAATACATTTTCCTTAACATAAAAAATCAACATTTTTTTAAAATAGCAACTCTTCTAATAAACCCAATTAATAGTTGTAGACAGAACAAGAGAACAAGTAATTCAACACCATGTTCCCCAAAAACTTGAAATCTATGTTCTTAAAGCTACACTTCCTATAATGACATAGGTCTCTCATGTATGAAACATATAGCACAAACTGTGTCCCTGGCCATAGGAAAAGCGGAGCTGAGGTGAAGGCCTGGATTCCCTGAGAGGCTGAACTGGCCCATAAAGGGCTAGATTAGAAGGAATGGGATCATGAAGCCTGCCCACTGACAGCAGGTCCCTGGGGGCATGAATTATCCTGACAGATACAAAGAGAAGATGACACACACTCTGCCTCAGACCTCGTCTGCCTGGACTGCCCGTCTCCTACACAACCAAATGAATCAAATTGCCTCCAATTAAAGATTTAACCATCTCTCTTTCCTCTCTCTCTCTCTTTCACTCTCCTCTCCTTTTCCATGTCTCAATCTCAACTTTTTGCAGTGTTCTTACAGTCCTGTGACACAGACATGCCTGGGTAGTTGTAGTATTTTTGCGGAACATAATAACAACTTAAAAACAGAATATGCTTTTGAGGCAATACATGGCTGTATATATGAATATGAATATGGAAAAGTCTTTGCTTTCAGAGTCTTTGCTTTTAACAGTTCCAGTTATGGGTTGCTAATGATTCTTTCTGAGATGAGACAGAGGGGCAAACGCTGCGGTCAAGAACAAGTGTATGGTATTAATCTTTTAATTGGTTGATGAAGGGTGTTTCCCTTGGCCATCAGCCACAGCACATAGAGGACTGTGAATATAGCTGGAGAATCTTAGCCAAGCTAGTGTCCTCCACCCCCATGATGTCCACAGGGCTAAGTGTGTGTGCCTGGTTCTCATTAGTTTCTCACCACACAGCACCCCCCTCACGCACCCACACTTCCAATTTCCTTATGAAGAATTAATGTCTTCTGTCCTGTGAACATTTGGCTGCTGTCACAGGCTGGTGCATTTTATTGTTGCGTTGCCATCCTCTCCGTCTCGACTTTGCAAAGAGATTTAAAAAAAATTTTTCACATCCTTCCTTTTGGAATTCATGTAAATAATTATTTGCAAAATAAAAGTCTTAAATAATAGTCTTAAATATTTGATATGCATTTACTCATGCTTACGTTAACATGAGAAAAATCTAGTGGTACAAATTGAACTTGGACTGGACTTCCATGGGACACAATGTTCTGAACTGGTTGTTTTAATATGCAACTGTACGCATTTCTGCCTGTCCTCAGTCAGAAAGAAATCTCTGGAAGAACTCTCTGTGACTGATCAAAGCACATACAGGCAAAAGCAGGGCATTAATGTATCTGCAGATCCCACTCTTTTCATCTGATCCCATCTGGTCCTGTGGCACACATCAACACGTATCTCGCCATTGTGTTTAACTAAAACGTCTGTCCTCTTTAACTAAAATGTTGGGTCTACACTGAGCTGCCCTGACTATCAGGTTAGTCCCCTAGGGTTTCCAGGGGGAGTTCAGGGGGTGTGGACAGTCTGCCCTAGTAATCGTGAGGAAAAAGCCAGTGGGAACAGCTGGGCCCTGTTTCCAGCCCCCTGATTCTATTACCTTTTCTGAGTTGCTACATACTTTCACATGCAACACATATTAGGGTCAGTTGAGTGAAAGGGGAACTAGAGGACAGGGGATCAAACCCTAGTTGTTACACCAGGCAGGAGACATGAAGTCTGATATTTTTTAACTCACTCACTTTCAGTAATGGCTTTATCCCAGGTGACCTAGGGCACGAGGCAGGGGACACAATGGATTGGGAAGTGGGCGGGGGGGCTGGCAACCCATCACAGGGCACAATCACACACCCATTCACACACTACGAACAATCTGGAAATGCCAATCAGCCTAGAATGCATGCATTTGGACTGGGGAAAGAAACCCCTGAAGCACAGGGAGGACATGCAAACTCTGTGCACACAGGGCGAGGCGGAAATCAAACCCCACAACCCTGGAGGCACGAGGCAAATGTGCTAACCACTAAGCCACCGTGGCCGGATGGGATTCCAGTTCATAAAACAAACAAACAAACAAAAAAACAACAAAAAAAAACAATATCAGAAATTCATCACATACTTAAAATGTCCTTTGATTTTTTTTTTTGGCTACATAATGCGTACTCTTAATCTGTCACTATCTATATTAATGAAGTGGATATGTGTACATCTATGATTTACATTCAGAGGATCAAGTACAAACAGTCATTTTATAGTCAAAGACAGACGTCTTCTGCGCTATGATATATGCACACCTCAGATAATACTTTAAATATTTCTCCGCTCATTCATTACCTTGCCTTGGTTTCAGAAACCTGATAATTCCATCCTCAGCTACTCTGTAGAGCAAAATAATATCCTCTTCCCAAAACTAAACCACATCAGTGATGTCCTGTAAACTGTCTTGATGACCTTCCAAACATTCCTCAAACCAAAAGTGTGTGCTTCCTTTAGACAAGAAATGATGTAACATGAGCTATAAATTTTGTGAGCTAGCCATTTTTTGTTTGTTTGTTTGTTTGTTTGCTATAAAGTCAGATGCCGTCCATTTATTCCTGATGGACCTTATATGTTCTTCGTTTTTGATCTCCTACTCACACAAACCTGAAACAGGCAATAGAGACTATAGATTACAAGATTCTGTGTCTGTGTCGGAGTCTGTGATTACAAGATTCCAATGAACTGGGAAGTGAAAAGAAACCAAACCATATACTCTAAACTGCTATTTGTCCAAACTGCATGGAAATGAGCAGTAGTATTACAGGAACTTGTTTATTCTTTACTTAAAAGTGGGGAATTAAGTACAAAGTATGACATTGTAATAACTGTTTTACTTTTCTTCCCCTGATCTGTGATTGAGTTATAAAAGGCTGTGTAGCATGCAACAGGTGCCCAAAACACAGAGTATAGAGGTGGAGGATAGGCAGGAGTATAGGCAGGAGCTTCGTAGGCTCACTCTAACCTCCATGAACCTGCCCACATAAACCTGATTCCTTCTCACACCTCTCTGACTGATACAGCAAGCAGATGTGTATGAGTGGATATGTGTAACGATTGCTATTAAATTATTTTTTGTTCAACACAAGCTTGTAATTAAGGCCATTTGGTAGTGCACTGAGCATTTGGAAGCCCAGTGTGGTATAATTCAATTCAACAAATTTGATTACAAATTATGATGATGCATCTAATCAACAACAACAAAAAATGAATACAATTTTTTTTGTTTTAAAAAAAATATTATTCGTAGGTGACTATGGGTTGCTTATCCTACTCCTATCCTCCACCTCTCCATTTCATATTGTATTCCCTTAATAAATAAGACTGTCAACACAACTAGTGCTGAGACCGTATTTACATAGCTTCTTGCCGAATACGCGTGTCAGATTCTTTCTGGCAACCTGCCGGCAAATTAGGAATTTATTTCATTCACTGTCAATTGTAAGAACAGAGGTGCTGTTTTTTTCTCCCCGTCTCAACCAATCAGTGCATCTGGGAGGAGAGTCGTAAAGCCGGGAGAGCCAATCAGCGGCGCCTCTTGCCGAACTTTTGCTTCTTTGAGTATGTTAACAGGGAGGGGGCGTGGCCTCGCCTGGCAGACTCCACTCAGAACTTTTAACTCTTTACATGACTCTGCTGGGCAGAGCACCATGGCAAGAGTCCAATACAAACACTGTACTCCTGTCATTCAGCACCAGTGGAGAAATAGTTACACGATTTCTTGACTGTAATTAATGATAGAACTTTATCTCCAACAAGATACCTTATTTTACCCCCCCCCCCTCTATCTCTAGTCATATAGTCATATATGTTCCAACTGCTTTAAGCATGTAACTGACAAGCAAGATGCAATCGCGTGACTGCCAAACCTCTGTTATCATTGTATTGAAGCCAACATGCGTGACAAATTGACTTTATAGTGGGGGGAATATTATAGAGCGTTAGGATATATAACGTTATACGCTACACAAACGTTTGTGTTGCCATTTCTTAAGAATCATCCATCATACACCAGCCCACGGATACATTCATTTACCCATAAATGTGTGTAAAACATCATCTTTTTCTGTTTAATCTGGTTATCTAGAAATGCTTGGAGTAAAGAGTAGAGTGTGTCCCACAGCGTTAAGTTGAAGCACAGGACGGACGGTGCGCCTTTAAGAGTTAAGAAACTTGAAACCTTGTTTGCGCAACAATCAGTGCAGCTCCGAGCCGCCAAAGTGTCTAGACTAGCACATGATGGTAGTCAGCCAATGGCTCCACCGCTCTCCTCAGGGGCCCCGTGCGTGTGCGCGCGCGCGCGTGCGTGCGTGTGTGTGTGTATGTGTGTGTGTATGTGTGTGTGAAAGGGGGAGAAAAAAGAAAAGCAGAGAAACGGAGAAAGAGAGAGAGAGCTGTGAGCTGCAGTGTTGGACCAGGTCTGAACACTGAATCAGGAGAACACGTTAGTCGAGGATTGTTGCTTTTTTTTTCCCCCGGACCTTTCTCAAACAACGGATATTTTGGATGACTAAAACCGGAGTGTGCTGGAACAGTGAGGAAATCAGCCGGGATCGCGAGTTCCGACTGGGAATTTTCTCTATGGAATTAAATCGCCGAGGAGCTTCATTCATGTGGCCGTAGAGTGGGGCTGAATTGGTTTCAAAGTCCGAAACGCTTGAGAACGATTAAGTTTTTCCTCCAACCCTTCCAATAGCTTTTTTTTTATTATTAGTTTGTAATTCTAGTCTTTTTTTTTACAATCTGGTCTCCGTAAATTATGCTCGATGTATACTTATTCTCTAAGAACATGAACTAGTGCATTAAACAGATGAACTCAAGTAGTTTTTACATGTGCGTGTCTCGCACGACTGACGGCGTTCGGTGTTGAATGCATTCTGTTTTCAGTGTAGCATTGCATTTCATTGATGCTTGGTATATTTTAATGCTACCCTGTAACGTGCCTTTCAAGCCCATGGTGTGGTTTTGTTACCGACCCACGGTGCTCTGCTGTGCGCGCGCTGCACAGCGCTCGGCCAACCTTCATGTTGCACAAGCTCAGAAACAGTTGTGAACCCCTGCGATTGGGACAGAATTAAATCAAGAAAACACCCGATCCGATTGTTAAATTGTCGTATGTTCAGGACGAAACGCTCAGGTCTCGTGCGGCGACTCTGGAGAAGCCGTTTGGTTCCAGATAACGAGGAGGGTGACGGCGATGGCAAGAGCGGAGACTGCGGTCGGGACGATGTCGGCGAACATCCGGAAAAAATCGGCAGAACCGAGTTCGGAGCGATGACCCCGAGCGGCTCGGCCAGTGCGGAGCTCGGCGGAGGAGTGTGTTCCAGCGCCGGCTGGGGGGTGACTTTGGACCAACGCGGCGGCGCCGTGGTGTGTGTTCCGGAGCGGGGAAGCCCCCGGTCGGCGCAGGACATCGACAGCAGGACCGTGACGTGCTGCTTGTTCAAAGATCGGGACTCTTCCGGACCCGGAAGCTCGGAAGCGCCGACTGTGGCTCGCGCGAAGGAGCCGAGTTCGTGTCATTGGGCGCCTCGGAGCCCCGGCAGCTCCACAGTCGAGAGTCCCGAGGCGAAACGGCGCTCTTTTGCAGAGCAGGAGCTCAAGGCCGCCACGTACTCGCTGCTCAAACGGCTGAAGGAGAAAACGCTGGATGCGCTGCTCGAAGCTGTGGAGTCCCGAGGCGGAGTGCCGAGCGAGTGTGTGATGGTGGCTCGGGGAGAGCTGCGTCTGGGCGCTCATGCAGCTCCGCCGCAGCTTCTCGTGTGTAAGCTGTACCGATGGACCGACCTGCAGCACACTGCGCAGCTCAAAGCGCTGTACGAGTGCAAGAGCTTCGGCGGGCGCGACGGACCGCTCGTCTGCTGCAACCCCTATCATTACAGCCGCCTGTGTGGGCCAGGTAAGCACACCTGCGCCCGCCGTCACGACGCTGATCAGATTATCAGAGTAGCTCGAATGGGAACACTGGTTTGTGCAGAAAGTGCACGGGGTTTGAAAAAGCCCGGTCTCTCACGGTCAACATGGGTTGAAGTTGAATTTAAAAACGATGCGACTTGGGTTGCCTTAAAGAGTTTTTTTAGTGCGTTCAAATTCGAACCGGCTGCGATGCAGTCTGGTTCATACTTTGACAAAAAGATGAAAAGTTATGAAAGAAGGTCTAAATAAAAAGATCGACTGTGTTATTGGCGTTTTATATGTTTTTACTTAATATGCTCATGTTCTATAGCATGTACCGAGTACAGAAAAATACACACTTTAAAATTAGCTTTAAAAATGGCTATTCAGAGTGTTTGGTGTAATTCTGAGATAAGCCTTATATGATTTCCTCCAGCAGAATGCCAAGAAGTGCTGGATTTACAACATGAGCTGCAGTGGTACAAAAAAACAAAACCCAACACACTTCTTCAAAGGGTCACTGGATAATTAAGGGTTCTTTGTTTCCTATACTTGGAACCTTTTCTGATAGGGAGTAAATCTGCTGTATGATCCTACATAGGACCTTGAAGACTTTCCTCAGAGGGAAAACCGCAGAACCCTTAAGGGTTTTACATTTTCTAATGCGTGTGACAGTCTGATATACATGTTAGAGTTGTTACTGAGGAAACTGCTCCGGTGCAGGCCTCAGCGAGTGTCTGAGAGATTAAAATGGTTCCCAGGTTTAAGGTAAACTGGCACACACTCCTGTAAGTCAGCGTGGAAAGCCCGTTCATAACATGCCTTGAAGTCTTTAGAAAAAACAACAACAACAACAAAATAAAAACAACGGTATGCATTCAGAACGATTTTCCACCCAATTTATGTTCTCTACGTGGCTGCATTTCGACTCCTTCCATTACATGTGGCCTCTTAACATCTAAGTAATTCCAGCAGCCAAATGACCTCCTAACTAATTAACCTCTTTCTCCTGACCCCTGCAAAAAAAAGGATAAAATGGCCTACAGATGCATTCCAGTGGACGTGTTAACTAATTAACTACACCGTCCTGCCATTTTATTTAATCTCACCAATATTTAGGCTTAATGTCAATGAGTATGATGGTGACTTGCATCACTTTACATAAGCAAACACATGGCCTATATAGAACAAAGCTAACTTGATGTCCTGTGAAACATAAGCACTTGGCTAACTAAACAAACGGAACAGCACTTTGAAACCCTGTTCAAATGGCCATTGAGATGGTGCATTCTGGTGTGTATGGTCTAGATGATGCCTTCTGCCTCGCCAACTACCTGGCTTTCTCACAACACGGAAACATTCCAATTCGTTCTATATGAATTAATACAAGTTCATGCATTTCTATGAATCTGATGGACCATAGCCATGGTCCACATATTTTCTGGAGCACACAATGGGGAGAATTGGACTCTCGCTTCAGGAGTCCGGGACGTTGCTTAAAAACCGAACGAAATTGTAAAGACTCTTGATTAATAGTAGTAATGAGCTGGTGAGATGTCACATCAATGTACTCATTTCTAACAGGATGCTGGAGTTCTAGAGACCCTGACCACGCAATATGGAGGCCCCTACGCCCTGGATTCTAATCGACCGTCGTTGTTTTTATGACCCAGCACAAACACTGCCTTTACTCATTTGTAAACCAAGCCGTGTTTTAGATCACTAATCACCGTTTCTTTGGTGTAGAGGTGAGAGAAGACCCCTGCTGCTCTTTTCCATATTGACATAACTCGCGCGCGTTCGTGCGTGTCCCGATGAAGCCGGGGTTTCTTTCATGGTGAACCGAGGCCTCTCGAGTCTACAAACGATTCCCCCTCAGTTCATGTTCACATACGACGACCATCCTGTCGTCTAAGATGAACCGAGTATTATTCTCCTCGTATTTAATCGTTCATGAGTCTCACATGAACAGCAATTTCAACTTTTAACAACGCCCAGGTTTGTGTCTTGGGCGGGGGAAAAAACCCCGTTAGTTGAATCGGTTTGTCATAAAACCGCAACATGTAAGCAGAAGCGAGTCTATAGCCTACTAAACGCAACTCAGAACCCCTTTTCTTTTATTTAGTTAGGCATTATCCCTTTTCGAATGAGATCAGTTTCAAGTTGCGTTTTAAAAGCCCTTTTTGCCTAAGAAGGTCCCCCTCATGCTATTTAGGCGAAGGAGTGGTGATAATATACAGTTTGCATACTGCTGGCGCCAGACTGACTAGCTGTGTGTATGTGAGTGACTGAGTTTAGGATCCTGGCAATTACCGCCGCCGCTCTTAAAGAGACAGACGCTATTATGACCCCCCCCCCCTCCCTCCCTCCTTTTTTTCTCCCTCTAGGCGAGGTCACATGTTCACAAACTTTTCTATGGAACGCCAAAAGGCCCATAAATATGGCGACTTTTCCCACGCCGAGTCTGCTGTAGACTTGTTAAAATGCACCTATTATGGTTTTTTCTTCTTCTTCTTCTTCTTCTTCCAAATATCTTTCGTGTGGTGTGTTATGTAGCTGTTTGTGAGAGTTTTAAAAAAAAGTGCTCGACAAAAAAAAAAAAAAAGAAAGAAAGAAGGAACCGATTCTGAAACGGCTGAAACGAGGCTGAAACGAGTCGTTAGTAATTCCAGATTTACTTCCTGTACTAACCCACGTAGGTTTGTAACAAAAAGCCCCTCTTCTGGTCTTCTGCTCGTAGTGGGCATTTCCTTTTCAGCACACGTTGATAGTGTTAGGCCAATCACAGCATGGGACATCTGACCAATCAGAGCAGAGTATGCTCTATGAAAGGAGGAGTTTAGAATGAATCCTTTAGAACAGACCATTGAACGGGTCGTTTTTGACACTGGGGGAAAAAGGTAATGCTGCGGCTGGCCAAAGTATGCTTCACTTTTTATGCGTACGGTAGGAATGGCGTACAATTCATCATCAGCAGAGTGTGCGCGTACTGTACGGGCGCCGCCAGGTTTTTCTAACTGTCGCACATGTGCATTTTCTTCTTCGACACTATTTGGTTGTGCAATATGAAGAGTGATAACAATAGCATTACAAGTAACGCTGATTCACTTTGAAGCTTGTGGACATTTTTAGACATTAAGTAGACCCCTTCTAACAAATCTGTCTTGCCATGGTTTGAAAGAAAGTTTTTACATTGTGCCTTGCAAACAAAGCAGCCCGTGTAGCTCTGGCTTTGGAGAGGTGTTTTGGGTCTAAGAGATTGCTGTCACCTCACACCAGTCATCTCCACTCCCCTGGATGAACGTCTCCATTCTAATTTGTGGAGTCTGTGTAGTTTGAGGGAATGTATTTACTACCGCCTGGTTTTGTAGTTTCGATGCACGGGAAAAAATTGTGCAAAGAGACACAGGCTTTGACGATGTGTTCAGGGATAGTGCAAGTTGTCATAACGTGCATTCGTTGGCCGCCTGTTTATGCGTACGTGTCAAATGGAGTATACTCTGAAAGGCAATGTGTATGACTGTGTGCGTACGCTAGGGTACGCGTAAAAAAACAAAGCATACTTTTGGCTTAAGCCACTTGGGGCTTGGCGATAGGACAATGTAACTGTATATTGGCAACGTTTAACTTGACGAATGACAATAATGCTAAGACGTAATTGTGAACAGCTTATGAAACAAGCTAATATTACTCTATACATACACTTACTTATCCTTAAATAAACAACTTTACTTTTTATTGTAACTGGAGTGGTGCTAAGAGTGCACTTGTCGTGCCTTTAGTATGTACCATTTACCTGAAAACATGAATATAGTCTACCTTTAAAAACAACTTAAGGTGCATAATTGAACCTTAAGGACCACAGAGGCCAAAATATGGAATTTATTTGTGATGTCACACTCCACAGTAGTGTTTTATGGCTCATATGAAGGTAGACAACCAGAGTTTTAAGAATTTTGCAGTTTTTCTGTTTGTATTTATTTTTTACTTGGCCTACCAGGTTTAAATCCAGGAGGATGCTACACACTAGTGGTGGTAGTGTAAATGTAAAGCACTTTGAGTGTCTTGAAAAGCTCTATATAAATGTAGGGAATTATAATAATAATAATAATTATTATTATTATTAATATTATTATTATTAAATGTACATTGTTTCACTATCAATGAGCTGTATCTCTGCTGTCTGTTTTATCACTGTACCAGTGCTATTGTGGAGAGGTGTGAAAGGTTTGCCCAGCAGGGGGCTCACACCCCTCCCCTTTCCCATCGCCCTGCTCACCAGCAGCTAAACACAGAGTCACAATACTCTACACACAGAAACCCAGCCGTGTACTGACTAATCTCACAACAGACCTGTGGCGATCATCGTTTGTTTATACCGATTGAAAATGTGAGATAGTTCAATTTCCGAACACCAGTGTACTGCCAGAAAGGCTTAAAGAGTTACTCCAAAGGTTAATTAAGGGTACATCACATGCACCTGGTAAAAGATACATTCTAAAGTTACAAAAGATGCACCCTTGATGGTACCATGCCAGGAACATGGAAAAGTACAGTTCCATTCCTTTATTTCTGAACTTGCAGAAAAAAAAGAAAAAATTATGTATGTAGTGATCGAGGTAAGCTATAGATTAATTAGCAAATGCAGCATAAATTACTAATTTAAAAAATGTACTTGTATGAGGAAAAAAAAAGCCAAGACATTATAAAAGCATCTATATATGCGGTATTTAGTTATTACCGAATGACGCTCTAAAATCAAGCTACAGTGGATTCATGGATTTGAACTTGTTGATGACTAAAATATGATGAAATTAAAATACTTTAGCCATGCACTATCTTGTCAGCTTCTTCTAGGCTTTCTGCTTAGGCTAGCCATTTGAACTAATAACGAGCAATCCTGGCACCCCTGTGGACTTCTGGGCTTTGTGGTTGACACGTTTAGACTGAAGAGGCTTGTAAATATACAGAACATATTTATATTTGGGCACAGCTCAAATATAGAACGGAGAAAAAAAAATGAGGAAACCAAAATGAATGATGAGAAACTATTTACCGTGACAACCCTGCTGCAAAGAATCTTATACATGGGGGTGAGGCAATATAAACAATTATCACAATTTCCGTCACTAAAGGATCACTATAATTAATTTTAGATATCGCCCTGCCCTAAAGCTACTTAGCCCGCTTAATCAAATAACGTGCCAGAGCTTTCGGTAAAGGAAAAATAACAACAACTGGTTTACACTACTCCTCACCCATTGTAATATTCTTGAAAGGACATTCTGGTGTTTCCTATTGCAGATTTATTTTAGGGTGTAAAAGATGATTGTAAACATCTCCAAGCCTGGAAAATATCTGCTGCATTAAATCATTTTTTTATTAGAGTATTAAAAGTTTATTTCAAAGCATCATTTTCCTCCAGTTCTATTTAAATATGTGACTGCAAACTGCTTTAGGTAGCATTTGAAACGTATAACATTTCCATGCTTGTTGAACTGTTTATCTTTATATACTGCAGTAGCACTGAAAGAAAATAGAGTATGCACAGTGAATGCTTGCTCAGCACGTTTTCCTGCCATATTTATGCAGTGCGTAATAAGTGCTTCAGTAATTGTAGGATAAGACCTGTCCATGATTCTGTGTTGTAATTCTGTTCTGTTCTTCTGCAGAGTCGCCTCCTCCTCCTTACTCAAGGCTTTCTCCTAGTGACGAACACAAGCCACTGGGTAAGTGTCCCTGGAACAAACAAACAAGCCACACATATATCTGGAAATCTGACATATTTAATTCATTTTTGAAAACTGCAGTGTCTTTAAGTGTATATATAATAATTGCAATAGGCTTGGTTGGGAGAAGCAAAAAGGCTACATATTACCCATGAATGAATTTTAAAGAAAACCCCCCAAAAAACAGGTATTAACCTGCCCATTGCAGTGATACCATCAGTTGTCACCCGCTAGTTAAATCCCTGGCAATAGAGAGGGATGGAGAGGAAGCAAGAGTTCAACAATGTGAAGAATTTTAATGGTGGCAATTAGACACAGTGCCCAGGAATCTGTGGCGGTAACTGCGAGAGTGAGCGGTGGCTGCAGCCAGCATCCGGCGGGCCCATTTCCAACATGCCAGTGTGGAGGTGGGTAGCCTTGGCTCAGACCTGGCTGTGTGGTGAGAACCAGTGGAGCCTGGCTCAGGGTTGGGGTTTAGGCTGGGATATCCCCCCATTACCACAATGAACTCTTGTGGATTTTTGTTGACTAACGATAGCCTCATGGCCACTCTTGTACACATATAGCTCCTGTTATTGTACATGCAAAGCACTGACAGGATGTTATGTTGAAGATGTGATGAGACACAATGGAGATTAATCTGAAAGTGTAATTGAAAGCAATTCATTGGGGTGCTGGTAAACAGTGGACAGAGCTGCAGTTGTTTGACAAGAGTTTACTAATTATCTTGTCCTCTCAGATCTGTCAGATTCCACACTGTCTTACACTGAAATGGAGGCTGCCAGCCCGCCGAACATCACCCAAGGGGAATTCTCAGGTGAGTCCAGGTTACATTTGGAATGTGCAGGCCTTGGTTAAATATGCCATTGCTTAACTGAGAGCATTTGTGCCAACTGTCGATGCTTTGGATTGTAAATGCTAGCATGGCACATGCTGTTGTCAGATTTCAGTGCTATTTTTCACAATGCATTACGTAATATCACTGTTCAAAGGCTATGCGACTTTTTTTGCACGGCTTGAACAAACAGAATGATCAAATTAGCCATTGTTTTATTACGTGTACATTTTATAAGAAGTCGATGGAGCTTTAAATCCTTTATGACGTGTTAGTCTAATGGGAGTATGCCAATGTGATAAAGGTATATGGAGATATAGATGGAAATGGAAAGTGTGTTTTATTTTGTATTGTGTGTGTGTTGTGTGTGTGTGTGTGTGTTTGAGGCTACGAGTTCTCATTTAGTCGAGCTAAATGTGCAAACTTTGCAGGTAATTAGGTTTTTTATGTTGTGCTTTACTCCTCCTCATTAACAGACATTAGGAGTAAAGAGAGTGCGCTGCAGATAAAGCTCTCATTGTAAGACCGTACGAGGCACAGTGGGCCATGCTTGCTGGCCACAGAGCTGGCCTCCCCTCCTGTTTTTCTTTCAGAAATATTTGAGTGGGATCAAATTGTAATAAGATCCAAGCTAGCTGGGACACACACTAGCTCGGTCTCTCACTCTCTCTCTCGCTCTCTCTCTCACACACACACACACACACACACACACACACACACACCAGCTACGGCACACACAAATTCACAGCAGGCATGCTCATATTCAAATAGCACATGTTTGACCCCCTACACACACACACGCGCTCACACAGTTACAGCTCTATCTAGGCATACTGAAAATCCGAATGGGGGTTGGACAGGTTTTCTGCTCCTGTGAACAGGGCCACACTAAGAGAAAAGAGGAGAACCAGCCCCGTCCTGTCTGCCGATTTGAGATGAAACACTCCCCTCTCATGGCATGAACTCAACATGCCTGTCTCATAAAACTGGAAGCACATTGTGCATGCGTAGGATCATGGCCACAGCCGAGGGAGACACTAAGGCCTCGCCTTGTTTCTCTCCCGAGCTGGGAATAGCATAGCTCATATTCAAACAGCACATGTTAATGGAGCGCTTGGCCAGATGAAGGCTCTCACTTCACATTCCCCATGTCCCATCACCACTACTGCTCGGCCTGGCGACACTCCCTGTGTCAACAAACGCTGGTTCACACCAACTCTGATTCTGGTTCACTGTATGTCACACAGCGCAGAGCTGCATGACACGCTGCAGTCCTCCTCGTTATTGCAGTGTGCATATAGGGCCTTTTTGCTCGCTCCAGATTTGCATGTTGCAAATGTAAGCTTCTTATGCTTTAATCATATTTAAATTTAAATCACAACCGAGCATTGCGGTCATTTTCTCATCCACTCTGTCCTATTAGAGTCTGCTTCGTGTAGCTCATTATGTTGATCTTCGTTTGTGCATTGCAGAAAACTTTCTCAATAAGTCATTGCTTAAGAATTCCCTCAGGAAAAAAAAGAGTCCCCCCCCCACACACACACAAATAAAATCAATTATAAGCACACCTCCACATCTGTCTCCAACACTCCACCCTTCTGGCATGCAGAGAGTGGAGATCAATGAGCGGCAGTCGACCGTGTGGTCCCCCACCCACACGCAGGAACTAGTAAAGCTCTTAAAAGTGGGGCCTGGGGGCAGATTGTGTGTTTTGCGGGGGGTAACAGCCTGCTACAGATTGTAGCCCATGGGCTACTGTAATACCTGCTCCTAACACTCGCTGTTTGACGATCACTGGGAAGCATGTCTGAACTGGATAGGTAGAGGTGATTTTTAACTTCTTCTTTTATTTATTTGTTTGTTTGTTTGTTTGTTTATGTTGTAAAAGTTTTGTTTGAAAGTCAAAAGCCAGGGGATTGCCTGTTTGAAAAACCAGTGCTGTATACAGGATTTATAGTTGTTGTTTTTCCCCCGGAATATAGCCTCCAGGTGTGCATCTCATGTGCTTTGATTGGGGTTCATCTGCATCTGCTGGGAGTTTTTTTTTCTTTCCTAATGGTGGTGGTGTGGATGGAAGAATAATTGAATGAAGTTGTCTAACAGCCAGTTAGTCATTTAGAGTGTTTGAATATATATATATATATATATATATATATATATAAAAGGTATTTATTTTTTTTTTGAAAAATTGTTTCACAATATTCTGATGAAAGTAGCTCACATGTAATCATTTCTAATATAATAACAACATATCATTATTACTATTATTATTATTAGTAGTAGAAATAGTAGTAATAGGATAGGCAGAGGCATCTGAAAATTGTTTCAGAAGTGAGTGAGGCTTGTGAACTTGGTGAGCAAAATGGTAGCAAATCACAGTTATTCCATTTTCAGCCGTTTATTAGCAAGGCTGTTTATGAAGATGAAATCAAATGAGTGACTTTTAAATGACCTTTGCAATACTGATGAAGAGGGTTATCTGTGTTAGTTACTAAAGCGCTGTGTACTGCGTCGACGCTTCCCTAAGAAAGACGTCAGACCAGTGTCAGGTGGACATGACCCCAAGCCACAGGGCTTCCTTTAGACTGATTAACGGACTATTTGTTCAGACAACCCCTTGACTAATCGATTTAGATAATATATACATTCGCATACCCCTACTATTGTGTTGCCTCGTGGTTTGCAGAACAACTCTCAGATGTAATAAAAGTGTTGTCTCGAATTAAGCAGTGAACTTAAAAAAAACCAAATGTAATCCATGAAGGAATCTTGGTGCCTGTAAAATAGCTATTTTCAGTTACTAAAATCTTTTTTGTGAGGCTTCCATCTTGTTTTTCCAGATCAGGGGTTTGTATTTGCTGTAAAGAACATTTCACTTTTTACCGTTGTTTCAGAACAGGTTAATCTTCATATCATCTGCCTTAAAGAGAATGTCCCAGAGTTCCACACAATGCTTTTTTATCAAACTGTACCCTAGCCTTGCTGTTCGTAACGCTTAGTGATGGTCCGCGAATGTCTCGTGGTAAGCTGTTTGAGCTCATACGGGTCAACACTTCAAGTTATGGTACTTTTTGGCATTATGTGTATGTCCTGTGTATGTTCAGCGTTTCTGAACGTCATATGCATTGTTTCATTTTAAATTAGCTTCCATTTGTATTTGTTGGTTCCACTCTGGATTTGTGTGCCTGTGACATCTGTTTTTCTATACCTAAATGTGCCCAGTGACATCTTGGTGAAAAAGTGTGTGTGTGTCAGCTTGTGTTTACTCTACATCAGTGAGCAGTTATTAAGTCTTCATTTTTCATAGCATGGCTACTGAACATATGGTCCTGCTGTGGTATATGTGTATCTGTGTATCTGTGTGTGTGTGTGTGTGATACAGTGTGTGCCAAATCCTCGACTGGGTAGTCATGCAGAACACCTGTTTCCTCACTCCTCACTTATGGTCGTGTGGACATTAGAATGATGCCCTTTGAAGTTTTTTTCCTCATTGCTTCCTGTATAACTGTGTGCATGAGACTCCGTGTTTCCCCTCAAAGTTGGGTGTTTGTGATCAACGTGCTTCACACGTTCAGACCTCTGGATCAGTAACAGAGCGAAGTTGTTGCCTATTCACTGCCAATGTTCCTGCTGCTCCCTGAACCTTTCAGGCCTCTTGATCATTTGCAAGTCTATGAATACAAGCCGGCCGTAGTATTTTGCATTTGTGTGGAAATACCTTATAAAACAGTGATAAACAGACCAGGTGTTGGGGTTTGTCGCTTCAGACGCGCCGTCGGTTCAACAGCCTCGGACTGACGTCACAAGCCTTCGCAAGCTCCCTTAACAAGCACGGTGGAGTTTAGCTGCCAGATGTCAGAAAGGAAGCTAATCCAAACTGTTTACAAGTGTACATCTGTACTAGTAGACTTTTGTATGGTATTACACCACCATTATGTGCATCAGTTGAGCAAATAGGAAGTGAGCTGTTTTTCTAGACATTGGTATTGTCTCGATCTGCTTAGTATGCATTAGTACTCTCTTTTTTTCTTGACAGGATTATGTCTTATCACTTTCACTGGGAAAAAATATGCATGTGTTCTTCTCTCTCTCTCTCTCTCTCTCTCTCTCTCTCTCTCCCTCTGAGTTAGAGATGTGTCAGAACAGCCATTAGACTTTAAACCTGACTTTTTTTTGTAATCAAATTAGCTGTGATAGCTAAGGATAGGATCTGCTTTGCATTTTCTGGTCCCAGATCCCAAAGCCATGGATTGGATGGAGATGGAGAGACTGAGATTCAGAAGCATACAGTTTTCAGTTAAGGAGACTGCAGCACGGGTGGCTCGTCTGTTGTCTTGTGTTATTTAAAAAGGTTCATCCTGTTGGCATTTGTGCATGCCAAAAATTTATGCATGCAATCTAATCAGTCCTACATCCATATGGTGTTGCGTGTTTTGATCTGTTTAAATGTGCCATGCATTTCCCTCTCTCTTTCTAGTGTATACACACACACACACACACACACACACACACACACAGATGGAGAGTTGTTGTGTGCTGTACTTCTCTGATGCTCAGGCTATACAAACTCACATGCCTGTCTGTCTAGGTCAGTCTGAACCACCTCTGAAGTTCAACTTCCCTTTGGAGTGTGTGTGTGTGTGTGTGTGTGTGTGTGTGTATACGCTAGAAAGAGAGAGGGAAATGCATGGCACATTTAAACAAATCAAAACACGCAACACCATATGGATGTAGGACTGATTAGATTGCATGCATAAATTTTGTACCGGTTTAAAATGAGTGTGTGTGTGTGTGTGTGTCTGTGTGTGTGTTTTCCCTACAAGTTGAGGTCATTTGCTTATTCATTGGATACTGAAAATAGCCAGAAGGTTATTAAAACCTTTCTTTTTTTCTTTTTTTTTAAGTACACGCTTTGATTTATCACACCTCAGCTAGCAAAGCTGGCCATGTTAAGAGCCTTTGATTATGAGTTTGTTGTGGAAAAGGCCGCATTTTGTCCATTGAATGGAATTATCCTCATTTGGATGTCATTTAGCTGGATCATTTGCAACGCACCGCAATGTGCCGTGCGTTATTTACGCCACAGTGCTGCCTTTAATATTTTTGCTCTTATGAGATGTTGCCACATTTTCCACAAGTCATGCCAGCATGTGTACCTGTAGGATATTAATCATCACTCCATCACCTGTCACAGTTGATTGGTCTGAAGGGCCACTTGGCCACACCAGACCCCCTTTTGCTCTTCCTTGGTTTGTCCCGGTGGGCTGCTGCTCCTCTTTCTCTTTCTCTCTCACCATCTTTCTCTCTCTCTCCTTCTCCTTTCTGCCTGGCATGAGGCCTCAGGTTTCCACCGCAGCCCCCGAGCCTGGCTGCACTCCCCCAGGGCCTTGAGAGCTCCAGGATACGGGATGTGGAAATAATGTGACTCGAGTACTTCCACCCTGCCTCCAGAAAATCAGGTTCTGCGGATTGTTTATTTGAGGGGAAGGAGGCCTCAGCCAAACATCCTGTTTTAAAAAGCCTGCCTGGGTTTTGTAGCGCCGGGGCTTAGGGCCCCGCTCAATCGCCCCTTTGACGGTAGGGGGAGGCTCAGGAATGTTGAAGAGAAGGCCAGTGGCCTGGAGGTGATGTGTTAAAGAGTAAGTGTGTATGTGTGTGAGATATTGTGCGTGCGTGTACGAGCACTTGTACGTCGGCGTTCATTAATGGACTTTTTCTGACATGTTTTGTTTTGAGTTTTGCATAGTGTGTGACAGTAGACTTCCTGAGTAAACATGTTTTTGTCCCTTGCAAACACACAAATAGTAAAACAGAACCGTGCTGTCAGTGAGGCTGCGGGGCTGTCTTCGAGTGTGTGTTCCGGTCCGGAGAGACAGATTTCCTCTTCCCTTACATAATGCACGTAAAGTCGAAAAACACACGCACACACATGTATGTACAGTGCAGTACAGTACAGCAGTCAGGCTCCTGTAGATGCACTCAGAACAGATCAGGATTTTTACTTTGGTTATCACAATATATTTAGGCATGTATTATCTGTAACGATTTTAAAAGACTAATGAAAGGGATAATCGACTCTATCTTGTCTTCTTCTTAAGCGTGTATTTGTAACCGCAATGTGTGTGTGTGTAGTTGTGTGTGTGTGTACTCTACTTGACCCCTGGATGTGGGATTGGAATGAGATCTTGTGGATATTAGATTAGAATCTTTTGTTTGCTCTCCAGGTTGTTTGAGAGTTATAAGGATTTCAAGATGTGAAGCGTTTACAGAGTGAGAGAAAGAGACGAAGGGGAGTGAGCGAAAGAGATTGGAAGTGAGACACAAATTGTGTGGCTCTTTTTTTCTTCTTCTTCTTTTTTCTTTGGTCAAACAACCATAATACATATTTTTTTTTATAGCAGCACAGCAGTGCAACGCGCGTTGCCTTTTAGCCCGTCTGCATCATTATTCACTCCAGCGTTTTTGAAGATTGCAAGTAACCATGCATCATAGTCAGGCATCTTCACGCTGTTTCAGGGCCCGAGCGTAAATGTTCATCAGTCATTTATCCAAGTCAAATAGCCTGGCCTTTCTGTGACTGATAGGCAGCGGCTAATCTGGTGTGCAGTGTGGAAATAATAGGCTTCCAAATCAGTTAAAAGTAAACAGAAACTGTGCTGCCGCATGCTGTATTTATTTACCGCTCATGGCAACACTATCAGGAGCCGGGCAGAACCTCGCCTAAATGATGTGGCTTTTCATTATGGGACATTTCAACTTTGAGTTAGCGTGGTGTTTCTGCTTGACGTCATTGTTTTGCCTGACTAACCTTGAAATAAGCCTTACGTAAGTTTTAATGTCCAACGTGACCCATTAGACTTAGTATCAACAGCAAACTTTCGTTGCACAGCTGATAATGTGTGTATATGCATTCCGTAATACACACGAGCGCCTTTGCTTCTCAGACAGCTGCACGCATAGCCTGGCCCACTCACATCCCGCGACTGAAAAATACGGCCCATTTGCACAGGTTATCGTTTTCACCAGGAGATTTCCTCCCATGCGCAGCAGTGCCAGTGAGCTAATCCTGCAGCGTGCTGTGGGAAGGTTGGCGATGCTTGTCTCTCTGCGCTCCCTCCTCCTCGCAGCGTTCCCGCACTCCTCCAATGGAGCCATTCATCTAGGCCAGGCCACGGGGTTAGGACAACAAATAAAGACCCAGCCATGCCATTAAAAATGTATGGAATGTCCAACTGTTGGTTTAGTATTTTAGCCAGCCTCCTCTCAAGGCTGCCGAGAGGCAGAACAATGCTGCGTTTGAGTGCTGGGCGCTCTGAAAGTACCCGGCTGACCCGGGCTCAGGGGAGCGGACGGAAAGAGGTGGCAGTTGTGGATGCTGACGGTGTGTTTTCTCTACATTTTGTCTCCTGGCCGGTTTTTCGGGACAAGCGATTCTAAATTGGTGAAGTGGAGAAGGGATGGGTTGCTGTGTAAACCTTCAGTGTGATCAGCTGACTAAAATAAGGTGAATATTTTTGCTCCCTTCCTCTGCAGAGGAACTTTGACAGTTGTTCCGGGAGACCGATGGTGGCCAGTATTTTTAAAACAGCAAAGAGCTAGCACATTCTTCTGTGCCTGCAAAATGCTCAGTGAGGATTAAACAAAGTGGCCCACGTAGCCCACCGTCTCCACACTTGCTCCGAAAAAAAAAAAGGAGGGGGTATTTATAAAAAAAAAGGAGCTTGAAGAGAGAGAAAAAAAATTTTTTTTTTATAGGAGAGGTTTTTTTTTTTTTTAATGTCTTCATATGCTTTTGCCTGTTTGCTTGGCTTGTGATTTGCTTGGCTAACGTGTAATTCGAGCAGAGCGCATATATTTGCCACGGAATTGGATTTGAATTTCCTGTTGAGGTTGTTCCCTCTTTCATACACTCTTTTCCACTGCTCGAGCCAAGCAAAGATGATGTAGCCCTCTGTCCTAAAAACGGGTGCTGTAATCAAAAGACTTGAATGCAGCTCCGACCTGTCAGTCTAACTCATACTGGCAGGGGCATAGATTTAGATTTTTCCAGAACATCACCGACTTGTTTGTTTGGTGCTTGAAAATGTGGAAATATTATTCAGTTGAACCAAATGGGACCCAGCATCCATCATCAGAGGTGTTCTTCACAGAACTGGGACTTTAATCTCTCCCACACTGCCCCAAATAGGTTCTGAATATTGGTACGTAGAATGTGATATGGGTTTTTATTTATTTTTATTTTTTTTACACAACTCAAATATGTGCTTTCTTTCTATAAAGTAGACAATTAGGGATAATTCTTAAATGAGGTTCTGATTGAGAAAGAGAAAATTAGAGATAGAGCAAGAAAAAAATCTGTTGAGGCCTGGCAGTGATCAAACTATAGACAGGTGACATAGAAAAACCAACATAAAGTGTCTTTGTAAGGGTGTTTGGCCATCCCAAGGCACCAGTACAGCTTTGACACAGATTCTACAAATCTCTGTAACTTTACTGAAGGGATGAAAGTCATTCTTCCAAAAGATATTCCCTCAAATTTGTGTTGATGATAGTGCTGGAGAGCAATAAAATCTCCCATAAGTGTTCAAAGATCTAGAGACTGCAAAGGCCAGAGCATATAATTTGCATTTGCATAGCGTAACATTTTCAAACTCATCAGTGAGCCCTCATGCCCTGTCGATAGAGAAAATCGTCATCCTGGAAGAGACCACTTCCATCAGGATAGAAACGTTTCATCATAGGTTAAAGGTTCTCATTCAGTCAGTGAATCCAAACCATGAGAGCATAACAGAGCCGGTTTTCTTCTCTTTAATTTGTTTCGATATTCATTTTTTGCTTACACACTCTGATCTCATTAGTTGTGTAATGAAACATACCATAGCTAGTTTATTCCCCCAATGTCATTTTGATCGGTTAACATTGCAGGATGGGGGAGGGGGGGGTCCTTCTGAGCGCAGCAGCCAGCGCATCATCTCTCGGTCTAGAGCCTGGTTTGCTCTCCAAATGTAATTACAGTGCTCAATAGAGAGTTTGTGCTGCCATTCAGTGCCCTTTACTGAGGCCTTTCTGAACTCATTTATACACAGGCTATTTATGAACAGGGAAAAGATCTGGTTATCCTCACAGGGCTGACACTGTTGTCTAATGCATGCTTTTAGTTTAAATGTAGATTGTGTGTATAGTGTGTCAGAAGGGCATTATTCGATTTGTTCCGCTCTGGCGTTGCCTTGTTGACATGCCTGATAAGTTGCGAATGATCAGAAATGCTCCGTTCCACATTTTCATTATGCTTTAGTGCTCTCGCACTGGCTGCCCAAAACTGCGTGTCCCTGAGTTGTTGTAATTGAACCGGAGTACTCGAATGGCGGCGTCCTGACAAAACCCATTTTCCCGGCGCTTGCTTATGCAATCCAGTCAGTTGATCAATAGTCAGGCATCCACCATGCCAAGTGTGTGTCCATCACCTCACCGAAGCATCATATCCAAATACACGGCTTTCATTTGAAATGGACTCAATTTTACACCGGCCTGAAAGCAAATCTGCACTGTTATATTCAGCTGTCAGAGCTCATTGCCCGCTAACACATAGGACGTGTTTGGATTGTAGCACAGATATATGGGTTACAGTTCTCCGTGGTCTGAGACACCTGTGGAAGATGCTCATGGGAAAAGTGTAATGTGAAGCGGAGTTTCAGTTCACACAGAGCTCCTTGCTTTCACTCGGTTGGCAGATTGTACACGTACCATGGCAAACATAAATAATTAATACATTTCATTTCATTTGTTTCTCAGCTGATACTTAATGCTTAAGGCAAATCAAATGATTTTAACCATAAAAGAAATACAGTAAATACAGCTGAATATCCTTTTCGTGTTTTGTATAGTGCTGTGTGTTTCCTTTAGCGTGAAACCCATTTGTGCTCCTGACCCTGTGTTCACACTACTAATTACTAAGAAGACTTTAGAGCTGAGATGTAAATACACATTTTCTCCATTTTATGCTAATTAGTTATGAAGCACGTTACCAACAAATCCCCGGACCAGTACTACGGCATGGGTTGTCCAATGGGTTGGCGCTTCTCTAATCTCATGATATTAGTCGCTAATTGGGTTCAACAGTGTAGGCCTAAAAATTAGAAAAGTACAAACCCAGAGCAACATGACTAGTGTCTTTCTAGTCTGACCTAAAATTCCGAACATCTAATCTTGTAATCCTAACATCTAATTAGTCCTCTATTTGTTATGCATTATTGTTCTTAACTCTTTTGGAAATTTAGCAAATATGTGTGTGTTGGGTGGGGGGTTGGGTGGGTTTGGTACTTGAAGAATTGCTAAAACTGATGCTGTAATCCAGGTTTCTTGATGGTGGACTCAGCCCTGTTTGGTGGACTGTTCTGTATATGTAATGTTATGTTAAGAATAAATGTAGGATCAGTTTGGGCCTTTCACTTATGACAAACCAAAACAAGAAACCCATGCACTAGCGTCTTCTCAGTCTGAGACACAATGGAGGTAATAGGGGTGGAATGTTATGGACAATTTACTGTATCATAACCATATAAATCCCATTTATTTGATTTGACTTGATGTCTGCTTACTTCTTACCATATTCCGTGAGTAAGGCACTCAGCAGCTGCAGTTCCTGTTCAGTTATTTGTCTAGAGCAACCATTGGAATATTTGAACTAGTTTTGACTGGGGTGTCAGAACAATTTTTAAATAGTTTTCTCTGATTTTCATTTTGTATATGTTTTTTTTTTCCTTCTATAAAGAACATTTCCAAAGACATTACACAAATACTGTGGTTTGTAATGTCGCTATGTATTATATTAAAGATTTGCTATTTCATACATGCAGTCGCACCTCTACATTGTACACACTCAGCCTTTCCAGAGGAGCTGACTCGCTAGTTTCTGTGCGCTCAGATGCCCTATGTGTCGAAGTGTGAAGACATGAGGGCCGCAGCACGGCTCTCTGCATGGTAGGAGCCAAGTGCTGGGCTTTACATGTGGCTGAGGTGTGAATCTTGCGGTCATCTGACCGTGTATCCAGGTCCATCGTTAATGCCACAGAGTCTTTTAGGAAGGATTACTGCAGGATGATGCACTGGCTGAATAATACAGTCACATCCTCAAGGGATTCCCTGTTCTGGTTCTTGATTATGTTCATTGGTTCGGCATTATATTTGCGGAACCCTATCTGACTGGTGTTAGTGTGTAACTCTTTGTGAGCTTCTGTTGCTTTGGCCTTTTCTTTTTTTTCTTCTTCTCCGGCCTGTGCTCACTCAGACTTGCGAGGGAATGCCGAGAGAGAGAAAGAATGAGAGCGACAGAGAAGGAAAAACAGACAGACAGAAATCTGTCTGAGTGAGGGCGCAGGACCGGTTAGTGCGTCTGGCTGATAGAGCAGTCTTTGATGGCAGAGATAGCACAGACGCCAGCCTAAATGTAGCTTTAGCCAGTTGTAAGTTGCTTTGTAGCGATAGTCGTCTAAAAACATCAGAGCCGTACCACATAGCTGGAGAGGGTGGGTTGATGGAGGAAGCTTAGGGTTGTTTGGGGTAGTTTTTCCCACTCCGAGCAAACCCACACCTCCCCAAAATACAGCCTTTCCATACAGACAGTAGGAAAAAGAATGCTCCAGTCAGTCTGGAGAGGCATCAAAAACATTTTTTTGTCTATCATAAACTGCATTCTGGCTGTTCTTCTGCCTCCCTCTTATTTGCCGTTGCCCCTTTTCCCCCTCTTTCTCTTGTACATGCACATACAAACACACTTCTGAAGCTGTCTCCCCCTCTGCCTGTCAGCCTAGTGGTACAGTCTAATAGCTGGAGGGGAATCTAATCCTTGGCACAGGATAAGAGACTCCAACAGCCCTTTCTTTCCCTGTCGCTCTCTCTCTCTCTCTCGCTCTCTCTCTCTCTCTCTCTCTCGCTCTCTCTCTCCTCCTTTCTGAGCAGCAGAGGAATGAGTTCATCTTTTCAGAATTCCCTGGATTAGAGAGGGATGAAAAAGAGAGCAATGTGGGTCTGCAGTTCGGCGGGAAGAGACGACAGGCCCTCTAAACCATACTGCTCTTCTTCTGTCTGCTCTTTTTCTCTCTCTGGATGTGAGTTTAGCCCAGGGCTGTTCTTCTTCTTTTTCTTTTCTTCTCTGTATGGTGCTTTTAAAAGCATTACTGGATAATAAGAGAGGATTGCCATTGAAACTCTCAAGACCTTTTTGTGTACTTAGTTGTACTTAGTAGTAATTACTCCCAGATTGGGGGGGGGTGTTCTAACCCTACCTTTTGTCCGCTTCTTTTTTAGCTTCTTTTCATATTGTCCCACTGCATGCAAAGTCTTGGGTACATCAGGACAAATGAGGATTATTGTTAAAAACGGTACCATGCCAGTCATGTCATTATTTATTTAGAACATGTATCTGCAGTACATAAAGCCTATATCCTCACCTCGAGTAACAGCTCAAGTATTGTGATGCCCTCAAGCTGACCTGGAGCACGTACACTATGATTCATGTACAGTTTGTCAGGGTATTATGAACTGTGCCGTCTGAGGAAGTGGCATGACCCGACTTTGATACTCCTCACTCCTCAAAGAGTGTATAAAAGAGGAGAAGCAGCTGTATAGGTCTGGAGTGGTTTCCATGGAGCACTTTGCTTGTTGGGGGAACAGTCGCGCTCTTTGCCCTGCAAAGCATGGGATGAGAAAAGAGCCACGAAATACATTTGTTTGCCCAAGTGATTACACCGGTAGTTTTAACAGGGCATTATGCGCAAGTGCAGACATTCAAAGGGAACGCCTTTGTGCGTCTGTGCGTGCACGTCTGTTTGTGTGCGCTTTACTTTTTGAAGTAGTTTGAACAATGAAGCAAAACAAAAGGCTGGACCAAAAGAAAAGGCTGCGTTCCAGATAGTTGTGCACTTGCTTTGAAAGTAACTGGTGTCATTTGCGGTAGTCTTTTTCTAAGTCTAAAAATCACTCATGTTGTTGACGAACCTGAATTATTTACACTCCACTCTTAACACCCTTTATCCACTTGTTTGAGTATGCAGTTTACCAGTAAATCATCCTAAAAGCCCTTGGTTATAATGGAACTCAGGTTTACTGAACAGTATTGCAGAGCACTTGAACAAAGGTGTAGAACTTTCCTTTCACAAATGATTACCAGCCTGCTTTTGTATACAGTATAAAGAGTGCGATTTGTTTCAAGGTTTTTATTCAATCCCCCAAGGTCATCTTTTCTTGGTCAAATGGTTTCCATAAGTGAATTCCAAATTTAGGCTGTCTGAGGGCGCTGTCTCTGTGTTGGCAGCCGACAACGTGTGTCTTTTAGGAGACTGATGCTGAGAGGAGACAGTTCTGAGAATATAATGGTGATAATAATGACCGCTACTTTCCTAATGGGTAAACGGAGCTGTTCCGAGGTGGCGAGGTTAAACAGATGCAAAGTGGAGTAATTGCTTCCAGCTCTCTCCTCTACGTGTGTGTGTGTGTGTGTGTGTGTGTGTGTGTGTTTGTGACTGATGAGTGTGTGTGTCAGGGATTTGCTATACGAAAATAACACGATTGTATATTTTAGATGCAAAGAAATAGATTCCCGAATGTTTTAAATCACCGCTAGCAGTGTCTTCCCCTTGTATCTGAGGGGAATCTAGAATGGGACATGCTTTCAAATATATTCCATTCATCGGGTTTTCTGGGAGTTTGTATCAGTTCTGGCACCTGTATGCCAACTGATGCGCTAGTGCACCTGGCATCTCTAATGGAGAACTGCTTGTCTTACTGCTGCAGATTTCTGGGGAGAAACAGGACTGGAGTTCTGCAACCTCTTTGTTATGTGCCAGCATGCTGAGGTACATTTAACAGCCTTAGCTGTCCTCTAAACCGAAAGGGAATGTGTCTTCTTTAAGACACTGCTTTAAGAGGTGCGACAAAAAAGTTGGCAAATCGATGGATGCTGAACAAGGAGAGGAAATTGAACTAAGGGAGACCGAGACCACTGAGAATCTACTGATTATCTCCAAGCAGGACTGTGTGTGTTGGACGAGGGAGAATGGAAATGAGAAAGAAAGAGAGAGATGGTACTAGAGATGGTCAAGGAGATTCTAATAACTTTTCCCTTCCCAGGAAAATGTATTCTCTCTCTCTCTCTCTCTCTCTCTCTCTCTTCTCTCTCTCTGTCTCCCCATGCTGACATAATCATAGAGCAGCACAGCCAACACACACAAATTTCACTCCAAATCAAAAACACTGCCTGAAACGCTCGCATACTTAACGTGCATAGAACAGCAGTACGTTCGTACACATACGCATACGATACAATTAGGAAAAGTCCTGGCCTCCTGTGATATTTTTTTTTTACCACGCCTTCCCAAGCTAAATATTAAATCCATTATTAACCTTTGTTCCTTTGTTCCTTTGTCTGTCCCCCCCCCCACCTTTTCAGTGTCTTTATTATAAATGGTCAATTACATGATACTCTTGTGTTAGAGACAAATTAATTATTTAACACATTTGGCTCAGTGTAATAAACTGTATTGGTTCCATCCAAAGCACTTCACTTTACAAAATACTATTAGTATGCACAAATATTTTTTTATCATCCCACTCTTACTTCTCATAAATATTTAGGGAGTAATAAAGTTCTAAAATGCTAAATTATCATCTATAATTAAGATCCACGTCGCAATTCTAACATCAAATGTTTTTTTTTTAGTATAAAATATTTTTATACTTTTTATTCCTTTTATTTTATTAATTTTTTTTTATACATATTTCACCCATAGATTTAAACAGAAAGCGCATTCTCATGTATCACAGCTCCTCTAAAGCCTTATATTTTGCTTGTGTTAAGCTAGAACGTGTGTTGTGTGTGTGGTGTGTAGACTCCTCGTAAAGCAGTACGCTTATGTTCAAAGCCTCTGAAATGATAGCAGACAGAAGGCTGTAAAGGCCGTTGAGGGAAAAAAAGATACCTTGCAGGCTTGTGCAAGATCTGAGGAATTCACTAATGGTAACGTTCAGGGGTCCAGTGAAAAGGGGCCATTTTCTTGTGCTCTGAAAAATGTGTGTGTGTGTGTGAGAGGAGAGAGAGAGAGAGAGAGAGAGACCATACATCTATTCCTACACAGCAACACAATTCTCTCTCTCCCAGATTAGAGCTGGGGATTAAACTGAGCGCAGAATGTGTGCTTTATATTTAATACACGTGTGAGTTTCTGTTGCTGCAGTGTGTGTTTGCTGTATGGCTCTGCGTAATAGGCTGGTCATTTATTAGGGCCGGAGTGTAGAGAAGAAATGAATGGGGCCACAGAACGGGCCCTTTAAATCCGCTCTGCCAGCAGACTCTCTGAAGCAAAATAATGGCATCACTCGTCGTGTAAGTTAATGGGAGCTGATAGGGCGAAGCCTGGGGGGTCAGGAGGTCGCGAGCTTGGGCTAAGTCGTCAGGGAGCTGAATGCCATTCCTCTGGCCCACAGCAGGAGCAAGGAGGGAGGGAGCGAAAGAGAGGGAATAGACCTCCATCCCCCATCCTTTCCTAGCCACCTTCAGCCACCCACTGGAATGTACAGGGAGAGAGAGGGGAGAGAAGAGAGACAGAAAAAGAGGGATGAGTTGTGGGGGAGGGACGAATTGGATATGAGCTTCCTGCAGAAGAAGAATATACGAGAGGTAGAAATGTCCAGAAACTGTGTGCAGTTTCGTGGAATATGGAAGTGTGTGTGTGTGGTGTGTGTGTGTGTGTGTGTGTGTGTGTGTGTGTCCAGGGACTTGTAACTCAATGGGAAAGCAGAGGGCTTTGGCACTGAACACAGTCCACAGACTCCTCTGCCATGAAAAGTGAATTAGCGAGCTGATTTACAGTGATTTACAGTTCTGGGTCTCTTTCTATCTTTTTTAAAGCTCTCTGCAGATATTTCATGACTAGACATTCGATCACACCGGGGAAAAGATCTGTTAATTGATTAATAGTTTACAAAACAGCAGATAGTATCATTTGAAAGGTGAGACAGTTGAAAAAAAAAAATTTTCCTGGTTATTTTCCAATTATCATGATTTCAAGATATAATAAATCCAATTCACAGACAGTAGTCAAATTTAGTCTTTTGACACATACTGATCAGATCCAAAGCCCAAGAGTGGTGCCCCCTTGAGGCAGTGCAAAAAAGTACATACATGTAGTGTAACTACCTGTTGGGTATGCAGATAAACATATGGATTTCAATTTAACGTCCTTATATTTCTGCATAGAAGACATGCCCGACATGCCCTACATTTTGACAAATTCCTAACATCAGCATTACCTGTAATAATAAGATTCTATAGGTTATAATCCTCCTTTTTTCTCTCTCTGACAGATGCCAGCTTGTCACCGGACGCCCCTAAGCAGAGCCACTGGTGCAGTGTGGCGTACTGGGAGCACCGGACACGAGTGGGTCGCCTCTACCCAGTGTATGAGCCCTCAGTGAGCATCTTCTATGACCTACCTCAGGGCACGGGCCTATGCCTGGGCCAGCTGGGCGGCGAGCACCGTGGTGGCACTTCCCAGCGCACACGCAGCAAAATCGGTTATGGTCTGCTGCTCAGCAAAGAGCCAGATGGTGTGTGGGCTTACAATCGTAGCCAGCACCCCATCTTCGTCAACTCACCAACGCTGGAGGCGCCAGGAGGCCGCGGCCTGCTTGTACGCAAGGTCATGCCAGGATACTCCATTAAGGTGTTTGACTACGAGCTTTCAGCTCGACTGCTGCTGCGCCACGAGGCTGAGCCCGCACTCCCGGACGGCCCATATGACCCCAACAGTGTGCGCATCAGCTTTGCCAAGGGCTGGGGACCCTGCTACTCGCGCCAGTTCATCACCTCCTGCCCATGCTGGCTCGAAATCCTCCTCAACAACCACAGATAACACACAAACAAATACTGAGACACTGAGAGCCAGTCACAGACTCAGAGCCAAAAGACACACCCAGAGACAGGACAAACCCCACAAACTATCCCAAATATCGTCTACTTAGATTTAATATAAAGTTTTATATATTATATGAAATATATATTATACTTGTAAATACTGGAGTCATTTTTACAATGTAATTATTTATGTATGGTGCAATGTGTACATGGACAAGTGGAAAAAACAGAAATGCACTTTGGCTTATATATATTATATATATAAAATATCTATAAAGATAAAGAATTTTTCAACACCATTTTGAAAAATTATACAGCAAAATTAGACAAACCTGGTTTTGGTGTATAGTTTTTACATATTACTAATATCCAGACAAAAAGCTAACACCGTTCACACATTGATAATAAAGTATTCGCATAATATTTGTCTGGAACTGCTCACTTCTTTTCTAAATGAATGGCAGGAATGTTCATTTACATCACCATCACTATTCTATAATGCATTCAGTGGGCATGTGCAATGTACTACCTGTGTGAATATACTTCAGAAGGTGTGTACAACGGGTGGAGCGGTCCTCAGGCACTGCCACAGGCACCAAAGAGTCTAGCAAATAAATGGAGCCAGTGTGAAAGTATCCCCTGGAGGCTGGCTTGTTTTACTCACCAATGGCTGCTTTGTGTTCCTTGTGAATACTAGTGAAGACAAGAGGGAGTGTTTGCGTACTCTAGTGCTGACCACTGTCACTGGGATGGTAACCGTATTGTACATCGTTCTTTTGAAGTAATTTCCTTGACGTCTCCATGAGAGAACATAGGAATTCTTATCAAGTCAGCATTATGACTAAGTCACTGTCTCTTTCTCACTCACACGCACACACACACACACACGCACACATTCTCTGTCAGCTTCAATTTTATGGAGGAATTTTAAAAAATTGAATGGGTTAAAATATGGAAATTTCTTTATCCTCTGAAAATGGAGAAATTATTAACATTGGAAAGGGTTTCAAGGAAACCAGAGCTTAAGAGAGCTTTTTTTCTTTCTTTTTACTTCTCAAGCTATGCCAATTGGTATGCCAATTTCACCATCTTTGCACTGGCAGTCAAGAGGTTTTCTTTGACACTTTAAACACCATTTGTGCCACAGACAATACCAAAATGTACAGAAATGCAATAAAATAAGGAAAATACTAAACAAACTTTCCAGCAGAGACACAAATATTTGCATATGTGGACTTAACTGACAAGTTTTTTGGGGGTAAATAATTAAATCTCATAGATAAAACACTCATACAGTGCTAATATAAGATGTAGGGCAACTATATATTGGGTAACACTAGTGTCTAATTATTGATCAAGATCTAGACTTCTTCAATTAGGTCAAGATTGTTTTCATAATATAATGGCGTCAAAAAACATTTCTCAATTAAATTGTACCCATTCCTTACTTAATATATTCTCATTTTGGAGTATTTTATATGCTTATTGGGTGTACTACAACTTTTAACTGGCAACGTTTATTTTGAGTCTGAATTATTTATTATAGCCTGGTCAGACCAACATCTTCTACCCATTTCATTCCTGAGTTCAGAACACACCTCCACAAAGCTCTCCACCATCAACCATAGGTCCGGTATGTAACTGGTGGATAGAAAGTTGCAGCCTTGAGTTCCTTCATGTCCTTGAGAGCCTAACTGGATGTTTCTGAGGAGCAGGGAGGAGTTCAGTGGAGAAGGACAAGGCCTGGCCCGTTTTCCTCATCTGTGGTACGGCTCAAGCTAAATCCAGCATGCATACTTGCAGAGTACTGAATATCTGGAGCGGGTGGTTGATGGATCCGGCTGGCCTTCTCACAGTAAGTGACCAGAGAGGCAGTTTCGTGCTTGTGTACACTGATAGATGACCTGAATGTGCACACGCTGAAAAAGTCCAGTAAGATGTAGGTGGCTGAGCTGGCTTCCTTTTTCATTTTTGGGCACTGCTTTTCAAACGTTCAGAAGGAGAAAGATTGAGGTTGAGGTTTAGAAGAAGGGTACTCGCCATGAACTCTCCTTCCAGCATCCAGATCGCGTAAAGCAACAATTCGATTCCAGTGCCAAACATTGCTTTCCCTCAGCTGCCTTCTGTATTCAACAATAAAATTGCCAGCACCTCTGGTGCGTCCTGGCTGGACCTTGCATTACTCTGACAAGTTCAAAGAGATTTACTGTAAGTACTGAAATCAGTGGGGGAAAGACTGGCCGTGTCGTGCAGAGACTGTGACTGGGCCGCTTAATTGAAACACGTTGAGAAAACATGGTCCGCGCCTTGTGGTCTGTTAATTCGGCCCATCCTCAAAGGTGCAGGGAGTGTGGTGAAGAAGGCACTGCCTCTGTGCCGTCTCACGCAAAACCATACACAGCCTGCAGTTCTTCCCTTGGCGAAGCGTCTGCCGCCAACCCCGTGCCGAGTTCAAACATCCCAGAGCCAGAGGAGTGGCTCTTCTGCCTACAAGTGGGGGCCATTATCCTGTGCTTTTGTGTTTGCCTTATGGGAAGGGGGCCTGGATAAGCACTGGGGGAAGGAACTGGCAGGTCACTCTGCCAGACAAACTGAGAGCGTGATACACACATTACACAAGACACTGTAGAGGGTGCAAGAAGGAGGCCTAATTAGAGTGGGCATAGTAAAATCTGGGGCAGGGGATGGAGAGAGAGAACGAGAGAGAGAACGAGAGAGATGCCTGGGAAGGCATCCTGCTCCTCATAGTTGTGGCAGAGCTGCAGCTTTTAGTGAGGGAATAAAGGAGGGAGTGTGCAAGGGAGGGATAAGAACGGAAAAGCCATGTAAGCAGCTCTGTGAATGCACTGCTACTCAGGGATGGTATTGATTAAGGGCCCTTGTAGCCAGGCCCCGACACAATTTTTTGCTTAAAAGTTTGCTTATTTTGATATCAGATCCCAAGTGTTAGTGACTCACAAAGACTGGAAATGTTTTTAGAATGCAACTTTCTTTTGACATGAATTAACATACAATAAAAGTAATTTATGAATGTATTTTAACGTTGCCAACTTTATGCAAAACTCTATTTTTATTACTCTACATCTTTGCCTGTGAGTGCACTGAGAACCTCGCAACTTTTTAAAGCACACTTTGGAAACCATGATAATTGCCTCTGTCCTGCCAAAGCTTTGTTGTATGTCCCTGGACTTTAGATGCCAGGACTTTAATCCTGCTCCTACACACTGTTCTTGTATATACATAAAATAGAGCGTATTACATGTACAGCTCAGACATTTAAACAATAGTATTAAACAAAGCCAAGCCACTTAATGTCTTCTGCAAAACCAAAGTAAAGGAGGTTAAAAAGGAGGCTCTGAGTAGACATCAGTGGAATGGTATGATATTTAGTGTACTATTGAAGTAGTACACTGTACACTGAACTCTGCTAAAGACTTTGGCAAACTGGGATACTGTTATGACAAAATAGCATCAGCACAGTAGTAATGTTACCATAATTCAGAAATTTGTTTAATGTTTTGATCATTTTACCAATTACCTTCTCCAGTCCAGAATGCTATTTAGATTCATTTGTAACTCTGAATTTCTCATAATGCAGATATTGGCAATATGCTGCTCCAAGAACACAGCAGACCCAGGGTAAGACTGCATATGAGCTTTTTTCTTTATTTAAACTTGTGCAATTAGCACAGTAGTCAGTCAGTAATGTAAAAAAATATTTTTCCCCAAAACAAGTAACTTTGCAACTTTCTAGTTTGCTCACCACTTTTTGCTTGGTTCTGACCTTGCTCTGCCTACACACACACACACACACACACACACACACACACACACAGCTCACTGTTTTGGGAGATAGAGGTTACATAAAGATATGTTTGAAACTAGGTCGCAGGTCTGCCATGTTAGTCATTATCCCCAAACACCTCCCTCCCAGTACAGACCCACACCCCTACATGCTACACCTCAACATCCTACACCATTTGACTAAACCTTTATATCTATGGAATCATTATTCTCACTTTACTCTGTTCAACACTTGAATATCAGCAGTACTAGAATATTCAGAGGCTGTTCTTAAAAAGTTATTAAATAGTTACACAATTGATATTAACTTTTTTTTTTATGGAGAAAAAAATGTAGATGTTTTAGGCAGGAAGGTAGGAGTGATCGTTTTTCACCTTATTTCATCCATCCACTCACCGACCAACTCTGTAATCACTGTAGTTAAAGAATCAACACAGAATACATATCAAAAATGCTAATTACAATAATTTCAATGTTCGTAAATATAAAAACATGTAAAAACAAATTTGAAATAAATAAAAAAACGAAACGGTGCTGTTCCTACTTTGTCGCCAACCAACAATGTGCTGAATCTCACATCTCTCATCTCATCTTCAGAATCTCAGTTTAACCCCAGGTTGTATTCACCTTAACAACATCTCCACCCATATCATAATGCTGCTTGTAAACTGCACACTAATGACTTACTTCCTGTCACATTGTTGGTCATACAATTAGTCACTTCCTCGCTCACTAACTACAGGGACCTCTCATTTATTATCAACACAGCAAATTGAATATTTTACAATCTAATGTTATGAAGAGCTTATAGTATAATGCACTTTTTAGCTTTAATATCACAATCACACATTTCTAGACTGCTAGGTCAGGCTTTATTACTGCAATTAAAAAAAAGTCGTCACAACAACAGAGTTCCTAAATCTGTCTTGCAGATTTGATAAAGGTCTTTAGTCCAAACTATACTGCTTCTCTGGAAACTTTGTGAACTCTACTGCAATTTATATACACAATATATAATGCACAGCGTCTGACTTTGACAGGAGATTGAACGAGATTTCTTTATAGAAAAGAGAGGATTTTGACCTGTGTATTTTTATGCCTGAGGAACAAGCACAATTATAGCAGTGAGGCTGTACATCCTCAGTATTATCCCACACATTAGCTGTAGCACCAATCCAACCCCTGCACATCTGGCTTCAACACACAGACAGCAGAGTAATAGCATGTTAGACACTGGGAGAAAGAGAGAGAGATTACACAGAGTGGCTGGAAGACTTCCTGCTCCTGCTCTCTCATGAGGCTGACTGCTGAAATATTCTCACCTAGGCTTAGAGCAGCCTAATTATAGGCAACGACCTGACACTCGCTCGCAGTTATGCATCAATGCACGTCGATGCACAGTTACTAAAGCATGCACTCACATGCTCATCCGTAATATGTGTTTTTCAGGGGGAAAAGGGGATCCACAGAGACATAATGAGAGAAAGAGAGAGGGATATCACACCCTAGGTAGGAGTAGGACTTGTTGCTGGATCTAGTTTCCTCTGCACTTCAATATATCATGTATTTATCCTTCAGTGACTAGAGAAAATGCTCATTTCTGAAAGCATTATACACCACTGAGCACTTTATTAGGAATGCCAGTTCACCTACTCATTCGTGCAATCAGTATGGCAGCAGTGAAATACATAAAATGATGCAGATCAGGCCAGCAACTTCAGGTAATGTTCACATTAACCATCAGAATTTAAGAAAAATGTGATCACAGTGATTTTGAGCTTGATTTTCAAGGCTACAGTAACTCAAATAACCACTCTATGCTATTGTGGTGAGCAGAAAAAGCATCTCAGAATGCACAACACATTGAACCTTGAGGCAGATGGGCCACGTTGGGTTCCACTTCTGTCAGCCAAGAACAGAAAGCTGTGGCTGCAGTGGGAACAGGCTCACCAAAAGTGGACAGCTGAACACTGGAAAAATGCAGCCTGGTCAGATAAATCTGGTCTGCTGAGGCACACAGATGGTAGGGTCAGAATTAGGCCCCAACAGCATCATGTGTGCCTTGTCCACAATCTTCTGATGGCTACTTCCACCATGATAATGCACCATGTCACAAAGCAAAAATCGTCTCAAACTGGTTTCGTGAACATGACAATGAGTTCATTGTTCTTCAATTACTTTCCCAGTCACCGAATCTGAATCCAATAGAACACCTTTGGGATGCGGTAGGATGGGAGATTTGCAGCCTGAAAGTTCACCTGAAAAATCAGCAGGAATTTCATGATGCATTCATGTCATCATGATGGACCAGAATCTCAAAGGAATGTTTCCAACATCTTATGGAATCCATATCATGAATAATTCCTGCCGGGGCCATGTGTGTGCGGAGTTTGCATGTTCTCCCCGTGGGTTTCCTCCGGGTACTCCGGTTTCCTCCCCCAGTCCAAAGACATGCATGGTAGGTTGATTGGTAGGTTGGTAAATTGTGCATAGTGTATAAATGGGTGTGCAAGTGTGTATGTGATTGTGCCCTGCGATGGACTGGCACCCTGTCCAGGGTGTACCCCGCCTTGTGCCCGATGCTTCCTGGGATAGGCTCCAGGTTCCCCACGAGCCTGAAGAAGGAATAAGCGGTTGAAGATGGATGGATGGATGGAATAATTGGGGCTGTTTTGAAAGTAAAGGGAGGTCCTACCCAGTATTAGATATAGTTTTCCTAATAAAGTGCTCAGCAAGTGCAGATGAGAAAATGTAGATTTTAAAGGTGGAGAAGAAAAACCCTACTACAAATACAGCCCCTCTCTTTGGTGCACCCTGCAGAGTCATTCCCCAAACACACACATGGACACCTGAATGCTAGTGAAGAGTGAAAGTTTTCTGAATTGACAGGCAGCATGATGGACAGGCCAGTAAAGATGCCTCCTTGTATTGATTGGTTGGATATTGGTGGTCCACATCACATGGTTTCCTTTTACAAAGCCTAGTGCATCGCAGAGACTGGAACTCATATTTTATAGAAGCTTCTGGAATGTAGGAAAACTAAATATTAAAAAGTTAATAGTTTAAAAGTTAATACTACTATGACAACTAGAATTAGGAGACCACAAAAATATGTCTGTTCCTGCTTTTATAAAAGTCTGACAAACCATGACAACATCACATAAACCATGATATATTTATTGTTTAATACTGAAACGTTTAAGGGGCACTAGTTTGATTTAAGCCCTATTTTTTTTTACATAGCAATGTACAACAATAATGGAACAACAACTTTACTCCTTCACCTTACCGCAATCTGTGACCATATACACAAAGCCACACCTCCCAGAGTCTATAGTGGCCAGCAGAAAGCTATCTAACTTTTCATCTACGTGCTAACTCAATTCAAACCTTAACACCAGCTTTCCTTCACACAGGTCTATCACAAATACAGAAAGTTTAGGGTCGAAACACTAAGAAACACAACGTTAACTCGAGAATTCAAGGCACAATGTCCCAATATACCCTTTTCACACCTTCAGGTTTTTGCTGCCAGTAGTAGCTTTCGCAAGGTAACATTATTTCCAGTAAAACAACAACAATGCAGAGAAAGAATGCCAAAAGAAATCACTGTATATAGCAAGTGTCATAGAAAAACCAGTGAAAGCAAATAAACTACAACCACAGTGAGCAGAAACGGTTTGCTATCTAAACAAATCTAATCTGACAGCCAACCGCCAGAGTTTAACGCCAAGATTTTGTGTCTCTTTGCTCCTCCTCATTGACCAGTAGCATCTAGGTCTGAATACCACCACACTGTTGATTACATTTGTCACTGAACAAACAAAAATTCTGACGAATTGTGTTAACAGCTTTCAGTGAACTAAAAATAAAGCTAGCTAATGTTAGCAAAAGAATGCTATAAGTAATAAAACTTTTACTCTTTCACCTATACACAACTTTTTGTAAAGATTTTGTAAAGCAATTAATGGAAATGAACCAAAATGTGGTAAATGTGAAATAATATATATACAATGCAACCACATAACTACTACTCATCATTAATGCTAATCTCAATTAACATTTATTTACCCTGGTAGCTGTGAATAAATTCAGCTTGGAATTGTTCATTAATGTGTGTTCTCTAAAAATTCTGGAAACAGCTACAAAGTTTAGTCTCAGCTGCATTGAAAAAAAAAAGTCAATTTTTTGAAAAGGTAACAATAATGTCAATGTTTCAGTGGTAAACAATTAAATATAAGGTTAAAGGGAATCACTTTACCCTGAGTCTATATTCTTCCGGAGTTTGTGAAGAGGGCCCATTACTTTTATCACCTTCTCACACTGTTTGGTTAGTTAGTACCAAGACCTTCCTGAGCTTATCTTGCTGTGTTAGCTTTGTAACCAGAGTTAGCTAGCCATGGTTCTTGACATACAAACAGATTTTATGCCTCATTAATGAAACTGGATATGAACAGATTTATTTGTAAATCATTCATAGGAGTATTTACACTCATGAAAATCCCGTAATTAAAAAATTAACATTTGTACCCTACTTGTGCCCTTGAGTGTGTGTTAAATAAAACGAATGTAAACATCGATTGATTGGCTTTAAATTGAATTTCAAATCTAAATTGCTGAGAGTTACTGTACATTTATTATGCTGTCAAGTTTAAACAGCTTGTGTATTTCAAGTACATCACCCAAATTTAATGACATTTATGTGAAACCCCTAAGAAATATTAACTATGAAAAAAAAATAAAGAAAGCAAGCAAACATAAATCTATAAATGAATACAAATAGAGGTTGCCAAGAATTAAGAATGTCACTTTAAAAAAGGAGGACAAGCTACAATGATTTGTACAAACCAGTTCTGTTTTCCATAGCACCATCTTTTAATGCTGTGCAACTCCAGCCAATACTAAGTGACCGATGTGGTGTCTCAAGTTGCAATGCGTCGTTTATTCTCCCTAATGTGCCATCATCAGGCTTCCTATGACACTCACGTCTTCCTGCTTTTTCAACACGCCATCAGGGAGGGCACATTGGCGCGTTCTGGCCAGCTGTCACTGAAGCACTTTGTTTTTAGTTTTTATAAAGTGGTTTCTCAGCATGATGTGCTTGGTGTCCACGACATGTTAAATCACTTCATTTTCCCCTCATTTAATTTGCACAAACATCTCATTCACCTTTTCTGTAATTCAGCTCCAGATTTTGGGTGCTGTTATGAAATTATTTATTATTTATTTTTACTGGCATAGACATGTTTCACTTCTCTGTCCGTTTATTTGTCATTTCAGCTGCGTGAGCATGGCCTTTTATGGAGTTTTGTGGGCTTCACCAATTGCAAATCAGCTGTGCTGTGTATCCACCTGGTAACAGTTTAAGGGTGATTGGCATTATCAACATATGCACAGTCAGAAGAAAATCAGAGTTCCCAAAAACTGGATTTGTAAATCCAGCAAAAATATGTTTATTTCAATTACGTAACTGTGTCACAATTGTAATTAGTTTGACACACTACAAATGACAAAGGTCATGCTGTGCATAATCTGATGTTTATCCATTTACACACTTTATCTGTGCTACTGGGCTTTTGTTTGTTAGTTAGCAACTTGTATGTAGCCCAGCAAGCAAATCAATATATATGAACTACTAGCTGCAGTTAACCAGCAATATATACATGAAAATGGTTCATGCAATTAGTAAACTACAAAAAGTAAACTATTTTATGAAAATATGTTTTATGTAAATGCCGTCAATAATTCAAACAAGTGATTGCGTCACGGCGTCAGGAAAAACATAGCTAAATCACTTTCCCAAAGCCATCCCTTTCATGCTCAACAGATGTTTCCATACTGTAAAGCATTTCCACACTAAGCATTTAGCACTGTATTCTGCCACTCCCAATTTGAAGGGACCTTATGAGTGTGTGAAGGGGCACAGTGGCTATCAGTGTCAAGAGGACAATGTTAGGATGTTGGAGTAGCTCTGTCCAAACTGAAGTTTATCTCACATAGTTGCTCCTGCTTTAGAAGTCCAAGGCCACATGGCAGTGAAAAGACGGCTGTTGAGCCTGAGGTGCTTTCAGAGGCAGTTTCAGGCCCTCACTCCATCGCCCCCACCCCACCCCACCCCCACCCCGCAGTAATTACAGGGTAAAGAGCAGCCTCACTGACGTACAGGCAGGATTTATTTTAGAGAGTTTCCACAAAAGTTAAAAGAATGCCACAGCACTCCCTCTTTACATACACAGAGCCAAAGGCAGGATTCTGACAGCATTAATCAACAGATACTTTTGCCCTCCCTCCACTATACTCTTAGCTCTAATAAGTGATAGGCATATGAACACTGACACACAATAGGCCTTGTTTTTATTTTGCGGTTTCAGGGTAAGTTTACATGACAATGATGTACTAAAAACGGAAACGGTTTTTCCTTTGTGTTCATTGTTTTGAAAAGTTTCGCGTACAGACGACAACATTGTCAAAAACGATCCTCGCTCACACGGATCCGCGAAAACAACTAAAAACGCTGTATTATACATGATAGGCCAGTAGCTGGTGATGTCACTTTGTAAAGAAACACTTCATAAGAATTCACGTCAACGTGTCCGCCATATCTAACCGGCCAAGCCTGCCCTATAAACAAATACAAGTAAAGGGGGGACCTGTGGTTTTTCTGGATAAAAAGCACAATAACGTTTACATTTCTCAACCAATTTCAATGGTTTATGATCTACATGGAGTACAAAAGACATTCTGTCTCCAGTTACTTAGAATATCGATAGTTATACTTGGAAAATTACTCATTTTCATAAGGAATTGTGAAAACTCACGCTTGTCAAGCATAGATTTGGCTTATTTTTCTTGGTTAATAAATGCTGAGATGTCCCTAACGTAATATAATTTAATGCACATGAAATGTGCATAAATGTTTTTCCAAACATCCATCCATCTTCTACCGCTTACTCCTTTTCAGGGTCGCGAATGAACCTGGAGTCTATCCCAGGGAGCATCGGGCAAAAGGCGGGGTACATCCTGGACAGGGTGCCAATCCATCTCAGGGCACGATCACATACATACTCACACACCCATTCATACACTACGGACACTTTAGACACGTCAATCAACCTACCATGCATGTGTTTGGACTGGGGGAGGAAACCGGAGTACCCGTAGGAAACCCCCGCAGCACGGGGAGAACATGCAAACTCCACACACACATGGCCCCTGCGGGTATCGAACCCCGGACCCTGGAGGCGAACGTGCTAACCACTAAGCCACCGTGCGCACCGCATAAAGGTTTTTTCATTGTGAAAATAGATTTTTCTGTCTTCAACCCCATCTTTTAGCTTTTCTTGTGCTCCAGGTCAGAATTCTGTTAGCAAAGCTCGTTCATTTTTAAATAGTGGGGAAAAAAATCCGAAATAGTGAGAAACTGGCAGTCAGTCTGCTTTCTATATTTTATTAGCAATAAAAAGATACAGATTTACTCCAAAACATACAATGACGAAGTAAATCTACACTTTGCTGGAGTAGCGTCAATAAACTCAAAAAGAAGCACAAACACAGTCCTGTAGTTTTGAATGTCTAAAAAGTCTTTATTTGACAAGGTCTTGAGTCTTGTATTATCAATTACAAATATTGATTCACTATGTACCACAGGTTTATAGGCTATTTAGGCTATGAATACTTTGCAGTGCCATGAGAATGCTCAGAAATTTGCACAGTTGAATGATCTATCTCAATCCTTCTGTCTCTCTGTCTCTATCTTTTCGTTCAGCAGCATACAGCGATGACACTGCTTGAAGTTTTTGCTCCTGAAATATGGCCAAGATTCTCTTTTCCCCCAGCAGAATTAGAAAGCCATTTGGCCTTCAATTAACTCTACCATGGGACAAGGATCCATTCACATGGCTTCAGACTAGAATTACCTCCATGGTACTACTGTTTTTCTTGGGAAAAAAAGTCAGCTTTTTTTGTGTGTGTGTGTGTGGTGTCTGATAAGTGTCTGATAAGGATTCTTCCTTTTCAAAGTTTTTTGGGAAATGCATTACAACATATCTACCAAAGGTTTTGTTTCTAGCATCTAGGAAAATGCGTTATAATTATAATTGAACACTTGATAAAAATAGGATACTTATAAGTATTTGATATAAATTAAGTGCGAAAGTTAGCAGTCCTTTTGATATCAAAGTTATGAGGCAAACCATTTATACCAGTGGTCGCCAACGCTGTTCCTGGTGATCCATCTTCCTGAAGACTTTAGCTCCTACGATAATCTTGCCAACCTGACCATCTAATCATTGCCTTAAGAAGTTCTTGATCAACTAAAACAGGTGTGTTAGATTTTGGTTTAAGATGAAACCTGCAGGAAGGTAGATCTCAAAGTAGAGGGTTGGCGACCACTGATTTATACCAATGGTAATATACTTCAGAAACCTAGGACACACAAAGACACTACAACAAAGTGGACTGAAGCAAAAACCACCAGACAGATTGAGATAGTCCTTGCTTTCAGGCGGTTGAGCTAGACCTAATCTAACACCTCCTATATGTCTATATGATCTTAACCCCTAAGCCATAAGACGCTGTAGTATACAGAAGAACAAACACACTTATCTAGCTATCAAAATGCACATTAAATGTCTATATTTTCATTTCTCTGTAAGCGCACGGGAACCTATGTACTCAATGATAGGCAGTTAATGGTAAATGCTTCTAATAAATAACATTTTATTGATTCTTTTATTTTATTTCATAAACACACAAATTCACAGTGAATGTAACCAGGAAAAAAAACCAACCACAATTCGAGCAAATGATTAATACATCCATCCATCCATCCATCTTCTACCGCTTACTCCTTGTTCAGGGTCACGGGGAACCTGGAGCCTATCCCAGGAATCATCGGGCGCAAGGCGGGGTACACCCTGGACAGGGTGCCAGTCCATCGCAGGGCACAATCACATACACACTCATTCATATCCTACGGACACTTTAGACACGCCAATGATTAATACATTTATTTGAAAATAAGAATGTCTTTTTTTTTTTTTTTTTTTTTAATTAACCGTTTTTGTCTTGAGGCATGTTTTGAGAGGTAAGAGTTAACTGTCTTTTTTTTCTTCCCACCAGTCTGTCCCTTCGACAGGAAGGACCCTTTTTTTCCAAGGGGGCTGTTAAACAGAAAATGTAGAGACTCTCTCTCCCTCCTAATATGTTCCATATTGTAACTTTAAATGGGGTGGACTCAGGAAATGCAGTCACACTGACATGCCTTCCAAGCTTCCAGTCTGAGGTTTGGCCTGCTGTGCTGGTGGTTCTGCGGGCTTGGGCTCAGAGATCAGTCCATGTTGGGTTTCCTCCTCCTGAGAGACTTGATGTCCAAATTACCAGGCCATGCTTTGTTTTTTTGGTACATAGGGACTTTTTGTTCAAAAGAATTTTGAAATGTTTATTGCGGCAAGGTCGAGTTCTTTTCTAAACAGTATTGTTTTTGTAACTTTGCTACACTCCTAAAACATGCAAGCAATCTTTCAGTGTATCACAGGCACCGCAGTAATAGAAATGGAGTGGAATATAGCATGTTTATGTGTGGCACAGTTCTTTTGCTGTAGATTTGAACAGATTCTGTGTACTCAATGAGCCTATATTGTCTCAGAAATTCTGCAGCAGGGGAGAGAAGGGGAAATCATAGATGCCTCCTCCTTTCTCTCTCTCTTTCATTCTTTCTGTCTTTCTTCCCTCGCTAATCTAACACAGAGCTCAGTATGTCCATGCCAAAAGGTGAAGCACATCATGCAGGGAATTACACCGTGCAGCTTTGCCAGCTCCCGTTTATGATGTCTTTATCTCACACTGTAGCCCCTGCTGAAACAGACATGAAGAAAACTCAATGTTGAATAGAAATGGCATTGTGCTCATTGTGCTTTCATTATCTGAGGAGACCCAGTGTTTAGTGTGTACGTATGTATTTGTGTGTGTTCAGGGATTTTGGACCCTCAAAAAAGTTCAGTGAAGAAATTCTGCGTTGGCTCAGCGGTCAGGTTACACATTCCAGGGGTGCAACACCACCACCCTCTGACTTCACTGACATACCTGAATGTGGGATTGGAAGCTTGTGTGCATTGTTTGTGTGTATCTGTGTGTAAGGACTGCACACATAGCTGCACACAATACTTTTGACTTTTCCTCATATGTGGCCAACACAGCTTTTCAATATTATAGGTTACATATAATTATGGTTATCATATTATAAGAGACAGATTCATAGGGATGTGTTTGGAGGCCAGTTTGGGTGTTATGCTGACATGACTGTAAAGGAATTGGGCTGGTATAAGGCCATAGGGGGAGCAATAAGAGACACCACCCTGGATTCAGAACCTGGAATTAATGGGTGTTCTGGGTGTTCTATAACATTTACAAACATTGCTACAACATTGCTGTATGTGAATGAATGAGACACGGTGTAAAGCGCTTTGTAGAACCACAAGGTTAAAAAAAAAGAAGTGCAGACCATTTACCATTTTAGCAACACTCTAATAAGCAAAAAATTCTTACAGCAGATGTTTTTAGAACATTGCCACTTTAAAAGCTACTGGTGCCTACTGGACTGCACAGAGACAGACGGAGAGAAAGAGAGAGAGAGAGACACAGAGGTTGACATACTAAGTTGTTTTCAGGAGTAATTAAGTCGCTTTCTGTGCAAAAAACTGATTGAGCGTGAAGTCCATCCATCCATCCATCTTCTACCGCTTACTCCCTTTTCAGGGTCGCGATGAGCGTGAAGTCAGCTAAAAAAAAAAAAAGGATGACATGTTAGGATACATATTCTGTTTGTTGTATGAATTTTGCACCTGATTGTGTCCTCGTACAATATATCAGGTGTAAATTAGCACGATGTGTAGGCAGTGTTGCCTGGTGCGTGCTTGACACTTAAAATTAGGCTTAATAAAATTCTATAAAATTAGCTAACAACTAATTTCATTATCAGCTAGTTGGACTGTGTGGAATTTGATGTTAGATTTGGTTAGAAATAGCAGAGTGACAGTTCGAACCTCCTCTAAAGCATGGAAATGCTATACATTTCTTTCCACTCTTGGCCTCATGACATAACTTGTGTTTTCTTGTGAGCAATATTTTGATTTCTAATCTTTTATGTATGGGAATGTTTGCATCTTGCAGTATGGCCTCAAAATTCTTCTTCGAACAATGGATTGTGATACCTTCACCCATGCAATGTGTAGGTTGTTGATGATGTCACTGACTGTTAATTTTGGATTTTTCTTCACAGCTTTTTAAAAATATTTTTTTATTATTATTTATAGGCGATATATTTTGTTTATTTCATTTTTTGTATGTTATTCTGTATTTGTAGAGGCCCCCCACTTGCCATTTTTGATATAGAAGCCGTAGTCCTCCATGAGAAAATAAGAATTACAGTCGAAATGCAGTTTTTGTCTAATAGTTTATTTTCTACACAGCAGCCTCCTCATTTCTAGCAGTTATTAGGCTAATCAAATGAAGCATTAACTGCATGGCATCCACACCATTTACTTGTTCTGAGAGGACAGTCTTTATTTAATAAGAATTTCATTTATTAACATCATATTATGTAATATTATTATAATATATATATAATATCTTAAAATCACACCTCTGCCAGATAGAACCTCCTTATAATTCTCTCAATAAATTACACTGTGCATTTTGCACACAAACACACACACACACACACACACACACACACACACAACCCCCCCCCATTCTAATGTATTCATTATTCAGTATTTTTTACCTACTGTAAATAAACATATGTCTGTGTTGCTACTTTCTTTAAAAGTTTGAAATAGGTAATTCAGAAATCCTGCTGTAGTTCACTATTAACAAATAAATTTTGTATCACCAACACAGAATTAGGCAGTTTAATCTGTGTTTGAGAAACTGGTTCTATTTTGTTTGATCCTAGTCCTTTCATGGACTTCATTTTAATCCACACCTTATAATAAACTTATATGACAGTAATATCCCGGCAGATTTTTTTTTTGGTCTGATTCTTTCTTTTCAGTGTATCAGAGGGGCCTCTCTTCTGAACAGGAACAGCGCTGGAGGCTCTAAAAGGCCACAGTAGTGCCCCTGCCTTAATAACCTCCCCAAGCTTCTCTGTAACTCAAGCCCCAGTTTGCATTCCTCTCCGCTTTTGTTCGGCAGCATTTGGAACTACGGTGAGTGGCGGAGAACCTGAGGGTCTCACTTGTCTTGTGCCATCCTACAAGAGGCTGTTTGAGAGCTCTAATCTGGCCATGTCTTTCAGCTCAGCCCTGTTAAGACCCAAACTGACTGACTGTGAATGCTGGCTTCTGTCAACGCCTGGGTGTAAGAACCTGAGGAGAAAAGGCGGAGAGGGGATGGAGGACTGAGTGGGATATACCAAGGAGGGAGTCATGGGAGATATGACAGGTATTTTGACCTGGCTGGAAGCTGGAGCCTTGATGAGACATACACAGCATATACAACATACAGCATCTGGAGATTATGATCAGGACTAGGTTTGATGTTGGTGTTTTGAGGTAGTAAAAGTGAGTTATTTATAAAATATATTTTGCATCATATCAGAGCGTAGAAAAGAGTTTATGGGATCCCATTCTTCAACAAATCTAGAGTGAAATACCACAGAATTACCTACAATGCAATAAAACATAAAGTGGATCACAGTAGAGTAACAGTTCCTGTTGTTATGGTACCTTAAGAGCCTCAATTAGCATAAACACAGCGATAATCTATAGAAGTATTAAAGGAAGTAAAAAGCGAAACAGTAATCTACAGTGTATGCATGTCACATTTTCTGAATCCAATACACAATGATGCAGCCATGTTCAATTCCGTTTCCCAGCAGCCTCAATGACTACAAACACTGTCACATGAACAATATCCACGTTCAAGTTCACCTTACTTCTAATTAGTCCCCCCCCCCCCCACACACACACACTATTTAAGCACACACACACAAACTCTCAGTCTTTATGTAGTCTCGCTCTATTTGCATACTAGTGATGTTACTACGCCTTTGTATTCTCGGTTGCTTTCACTGTTCTGATTATTGATTGGTTTGCTACTTTGATTCTGTTTTTCCCCTGTTGATTCTGTTTGCTGATCGTCTGACCTGTTTTTGATTTTGCCCACATTTTGAAATGCTCCTTCACATTTCTACCTGTGTTCAATAAGCCTGCTTTTGTACCTACCCCAAACATCCTTAATGACAATCTAAAACAAGTCATGTCGATGTCTGTGCATTTACTCAAGTAGGGTGGTGTTTAAACGGTTTGAGTATGGTCACTTCAGAAAAACTTGAAGCTTCATTTCAAAGCTTACTAGCTTAAAAGATTTAAAGATTTGATTGGCTCCTACTCAAGCTATTAGTATCAGAAAAGAAAAAGTGATCTCTACTTCGCATCTACCTGTTTCAGTTGTGTATTTCTTCAAAGATGAACGGGTGTTGTGATAGCATATACTATGAAGAGGAGAACATAATGGAGCCCAGAAACTCATTCAGAATAGCTAAGCTTCAGTTTTATATAGGTATTAATTGTGTAAATGTAATTTAATTATAATGTTATGTGTTGCTTAAAAATAAGAGCCCTTCTTGATACTGGAATACACCCTGGATGGAATTCTAGCCCATCATTGGGCACCATGTACACACACATTCACACCTTGGACCAATTTGTATAGCATATTTTTTGGGAAGCAGGAGCAATGCAGAGAACCCGGAGGAAAACCGAACGTGTGTAGGGAGAACATGCAAAACACTATATTGTGACTTTTTTCTTTTGTTCTTCTGGTAATGTTCTTGTGGTATCTTGCTGGGAGGTGATTTATGGCCACACCCTTGCTTTGGCCTCTGGTTGCAGGTTTGAGTGGCAGGAGTCTGGCAGAACTGATGCTCACAGTGTTCAAACAGTCATTAACAAGACCGAAGATTCCCATTAGGTATTAGCCTGGAGCAATGGGAGAGAGATAAATGCTAACGCTAAACAGGCGTGGCATGTACCAACATGCCAGACCCAAAAACTCACACAAGTGCTCTGAATTTAATGATTACTGTGTAAAAAAAAAAAATTGCAATTCATAAATTACTTTGACTATCTGCTTGCCTAGCTGGACAAGTGTTCCAGTATCTCCGTTTTTGGTGTTTTTACGCACTTTTAGCTTTTGTGTTCTTATAAAGCACATCTGTTTTCCAATGCTACATCACAGTACTGTCGGCATTCCCCTCAAATTGTCTGTCGTCTCCTGCTTGTGTGAACAACATTAAGCAAGTCAGAGTTGATATAAATGCAGTAATAAGTGCCCAGAGGGATCCGAGAATCGGTGTAATAGCAGGCGCCTTGGAATAGAAGAAGAGAGACAAGAGGGAGAAAAGAAAAAGAGAGAAAAAAGTCAGAGAGAAAAGAGAAAAGTCAGCCTCATTACACTCCCTTCTGCGTTCTTCTACAAAGGTCGGCGTGTCAAGACTTGTCCTTCCTGCTGTGAAAAGGTGTGCGACCTGTCTTCTTTCATGGCCGACTCCCAAATGTCTCTCTGCAGTGCATTCAGAAAGTATTTAAACCCCTTCAATTTTTTTTCACGTTTTATTATGTTGCTTATGCTAAAATGCTTTTTTATTTTTTAAATTTCACACTAATCTACACGCCATACCCCTATAATGACAAAGCAAAAACCAGATTTGGGCAAATTTATTAAAAAGAAAAAACTGAAATACCATATTGACATAAGTCTTCAGACCCTTTGCTAAGACACTTGAAATTTTGCTCAGGTGCATCCCCTTCCTCTGTATCATCTTTGAGATGTTTCTACACTTTGATTGCAGTCAACCTGTGGCAAATTAATTTGATTGGAAATGATCTGGAAAGGAATATACCTGTTTATAGAAGGTCTAACAGCTGAAAATGCATATCAGAGCAAAAACCAAGCCATGAAGTCAAAGGAACAGGATTGTGTGGAGGCACAGATCTGGGGAAGGCTACAGAAAAAAATCTGCTGCATTGAAGGTTCCCAAGAGCACATTGGCCTCTGTCATTTTTAAATGGAAGAAGTTTGGAACAACCAGGATTCTTCCAAGAGCTGGCCACCTAGCCAAGCTGAGTAATCAAAGGAGAAGGCCCTTGACAAGAAAGATGATCAAGAACCCGATGGTCACTCTTGTTGAGCTGCAGAGTTCATGTGTTAAATGGGAGATACTTGCAGTAGGTCAACCATCACTGCAACACTCCATCAATCTGGGCTTTATGGTAGAGTGTCCAGATGGAAGCCTCTCCACTGGGAATTTGAAAAAAAAATAAATCTAAAGGACTCTTGGACTGAAAGATACAAGATTCTCTGGTCCGATGAAATAAAGATTGAACTGTTTGGACTCAATTCTATGCATCATGTCTGGAGGAAATCAGGCATCGCTCCTCACCTGTGTAACACCATCCTAATGGTGGAGCATGCTGGAGGTGGCATCATTTCTTGTACCCTACAAAGTGCTCCAGTACCTGTCGCGACAGGTACTGGGGCACTTGTCAGGGTACAAGGAATGCTAAATGTAGCAAAATACAGAGATATCCTTAATGAAAACCAAAAAAATAAAAAAAAATTTATATATTAAAGATTATATTTAAAAATAAATGATCATAAAAGAAACTTACATTAATTCATTTGACAATACATTCTATTCAAAGTGATCTACAGCAAAATGAAATACAATACAGTGTTTACAGGGCTTTGCACAAGAACCCAACAATAGTTCTCTGGTAGTCATGGGAGTCCTTGTGACTGGACCTAAGATTTTGGATGTTTTGTGTTCAACAAAGTCGTTATTGGAATCCTGGTTATCCCTGCAGGCTTTGGACTAATGATATTATTCTCTGACATTTTTTGTTTGTTGAACCTGTATTTTATACTACAATCTGTAGGCTATACAATTCTTAGAAATGCTTAGAAAAATCATTCATATTTAGGCTACCACAACTAGCAGTAAATATGGGCCTTATATGATGGGCTATATATATGGGCCATATAAAGTTAGCCCTCATCAATCGTGGCATAAATCAACAGTTTATAGCTCTCTAAAAACCTTTATATCAGGCCTAAAATATATTCAGCATTAATACGTTCAAGCTCTTGGCAGGTTGTATCCTCATCGTTGGCATACTTTGAACGGGACAGTGTTTGCTTGTTTCAGGGGATTTTCTAGGGTCTCAGCCAGAGAGGTAGACTTACCTCTAGGGAATTTTCAGCTTCGGCTATATGTGATGAGGTAAGATGGCTGTCCAGACTTTCTGTTAGAAAAGCAGGTACTGTAAGTGTCAATGCCATCACTGTTAACAGTAAACGACTGGAGACGGCACTGTTTGTTGTGAGGACGCAAGCAAGAGACGCCCGGACTGCAGCTGACTGTACCCACTATATAACAAGTCAAAGAGGTGTTTTATTTTGTTTTGACTAGACAAATATTTGTGAGTCCATTATGGGGCTACACCTACAGACACGGGGCTTTGGAGACAGTAGGAGTTTGTTTTCTTCTTTTTCATCTTTTTGCTCCCTCCCTCACCTTATCCCTCCCTCCCTCCCTCCCTCTTTCTCCCTTCCTCACTCCAGAGTTTTTAATATCAAAGTGCACTGTCTGACAATGCTAAAGGAAGAACAAGGGGGCTTTTGTTGGAGTTTTCTAGAACTGGCCAGGAACGACAAGAACTTGTCAACCCTTGTTCAGCGAGAACGGAAGATGTACGTTTAAAAAAAAAAAAAAAAGCTGGGGAGGCAGGATGGAGAGAGACTAGTCTGTGGCACACAAAAGAGATTTTTTTTCTCTCTCTCCATCTGCTTGGGGCACAGGTTGGAAACTGAATAACTTAATTTCACCTCATCGCGCCAGACAACAGAAGGCTAACAAAGGTCTCCTTTTTTTACTGCAACTATTCTGCCACTTTGTCATTTTCAAGGTCCTAACTTCTAATAGCTGGAAAATAGCACTACTTTCCTATAGCCCATGTTGATGAAGGGGAGCAGGGTTCTCTCCGGTGGTTAACTCCCATACATTTCAGATGAAAAGCGTAATCATGACTAGATTAAAAGACTTAAGTCTCTATAGTGGAAAAAAACAAGATGCCTGCCTCACTGATGTGCCTTGCCCCAGGATGTGGTTTGTATTGTTCTAAAGTTTGCTCAGTAACTAAGAAAAACGGGGATCTGGTTTTGAAGTTGTCAGAAGCAAAAAGAGAGAGTGGGTAAAATAAAACATCTTTTGTTTTCTAAAGATATGTCCTCAGGCCATGTGGCATGTGTGTGGTAAAGAATCAGATGAAATGAAAACTGTAAAGTGAAATGGAAGCCTCAAAATGGTGTTTAGAAGTTTGGCACCTCTGTTGTGCTTTATTTGGTTGTCTGTAATAAATGTCTGGCAACTTGTGCACAAAAATCCTATGATACAGCAATTTCTTCACAAAATAATAATGTTAATATTTTATGGTACCTAAACCTCTCATACTAAAAACGTTTACAGTGTAATGTCAACACAATGCCAGTCCAGCAGCCTTCAAAATACATAACAATATCAGTTCTTATTATGTTTCTGAACAATTTCGGGGGAAATGTTATATTTCTTCGTATATTGCATGTAAAATGGAACTAATAATCAACAAAACACTTTTGCTCATTTGAGGAATTTCCTCATAATTCTGGAGTACTCAATTTTTGATCTGTACTCCAAGGTTTGTTGTCATTTCTCTTCACTGCTGCAAACACGATTTATTTAATGATCACGAACTGGTTGAACAGCACCGAAAACACTTATCAGATATCTCACCACCTTTATTACTGCCAATGGGAACACGGCTTTAACTTTGACAGGTTTCATAATAAATGTCATGATCAACTGTAGAAATATGTGTGAGTATCACTCAAGAAGCGTCTCATTGTGAAAGCTGCAGATGAAACATTTTCAGCAGTGCTGATAAAGTGCACGGACAGATCACGATGATGTTGTAAAAGGCGAACAGCTGAAAGCTTTGAAGAGCCGCCAGTGTGTATCTCCAACATCTCATTTGCGTAGGTGAAGAGGAGTCACAGCAGGTGCAGGGAGCTCAAGGAGGCTGATTAGACCATATGGGGCGCCAATATTGGATTATGCTCCAGTTAGAATCTGCATATAAGTTGAAAATTTGCCATGTATTGGTAAATAATACATGCTCAAAAAAGACCCAGTGAAAATACATAAACTGTGGCTACAACTGTAATGTGCAATTACTACTGACAGTCATTTTAACACACTTCCCTGTGCTAAGAAAAGAACAAAACAAACTTTAAGTCTAAGGGAAGTTTGGCATCAATAAATCTATTGCACTGTAACTATATTCAATTCAATTCAATTTTATTTGTATGGCACTTTTAAGAATGATATATTTACATAAATATATCAATTCAGGATAAAGTTTTTTAAATGTATGAATTTATCCCTAATGAGCCAGCCGGAGGCGATGGTGACAAGGAAAAGCTCCCTGAGACGATAACTATAAATGTCTTTGTATGAGACATAAGACAATGTCTAACCAAGACTGTTTTATGTCGTTTTTATCAAACTCATTAACACTAGAGCAATACAGTAAAATGGTTTTGGGGTATCTGTATGTGATCTGGTCAAATTGAGGCACTTTTGTGTCTACATGAGTAATGTACAATCCCAAATTCTTCTGTCTCACCAAATGGTTCCATCGCTGAAAGAAATAATTATAGCTATTTTAAGCTTAATGTACACCTTTGTTTGAAAAATGTATGTTTCATGTTAATTTGCCCAAACAACAGTCTTTAAATGTATACTATAAGAGAGTTTCAGCTAAAGAGGATTTCCTTTCTTCTCCAGTACAATGAAATGTGTCAAAATGTCTGTAATACAATTCTATTCAATTTGATTTGTATAGCGCTTTTTACAATAGACATTGTCTCAAAGCACCTTTACAGAAATATCAACACGGTATACAGATATTAAAGGTGTGAATTTATCCCAACTGAGCAAGTCACTGAGTGGCGACGGTGGCAACGAAAGACTCCTTAAGATGTTTTAAGAGGAAGAAACCTTGTGAGGAACCCGACTCAGAAGGGAACCCATCCTCATCTGGGTAACAACAGATAGTGTGAAAAAGTTCATTATGGATTTATATGAAGTCTGTATGACCTTAGAAGCAGCCGTAGTCCCAGCAGTCTGGAATTAGAGAAGATTTGAGCTCCATCCAGAGGCAGAAAGGATCTGGATCTCTAGTATCTCCATAAATTCGTGTGTGGCTCGGCAAAAGGAGAGAGGGGAAAAAAGATTATTATGACTGCGAAGTAGTAAAATAGAATCTAGTCAGGGTAGGCTTGAGTAAACAAATATGTTTTAAGCCTAGACTTAAACACTGAGACTGTGTCTGAGTCCTGAACACTAATAGGAAGACTGTTCCATAACTGTGGGGCTCTATAATAGAAAGACCTTCCCCCTGCTGTAGCCTTCACTATTCGAGGTACCGTCAAATAGCCTGCATCTTTTGATCTAAGTAGGCGTGGCGGATCATATAAAACCAAAAGGTCGCTTGGATACTGTGGCGTGAGACCGTTTAGTGCTTTATAGCTTAATAAAAGTATTTTATAATCAATGCAAGATTTTACTGGAAGCCAATGCAGTGTTGATAAGATCGGTGTGATATGGTCGTATATTCTAGTTCTAGTTAGGACTCTAGCAGCTGCATTCTGTACTAACTGGAGTTTATTTATATTCCTACTGGAACATCCAGACAGTAAGGCATAACAGAGGTGACGAATGCATGAACCAGTATTTCCGCATAATGTAGTGACAATATATTTCTTATCTTAGAAATATTTCTGAGATGAAAGAAGGCTATCCTAGTAATATTATCTACATGAGCATCAAACGATAGACTGGAGTCAATAATCACTCCGAGGTCTTTAACTGCTGTACATGATGAAACAGAAAGTCCATCCAGAGTAATCATGTGATCAGAAAGATTATTTCCAGCTACACATGGGCCTAGTAAAAGTATTTCAGTTTTATCAGAATTAAGTAGAAGGAAGGTAGTTAACATCCAACGTCTAATGTCCTTTACACAATCCTCAACTAGCATATATAAAGCATATATAAAGTAAAAAGCAGTGGGCCTAAAACAGAACCCTGTGGAACTCCAAAAGTAACCTCTGTACACAATGTGTTATCACACCACTACAGATGTTTGTTTTACTTGTTTTATTTTTTTAAGCTGAATTATTCCTTTAACAACTGGATAATATGACCCTTTTTATTTATTCAGAAAACATTGCCTTTGGACAGTTGGTTGGAGTGAGTGATTGTTATATATTGTGTAAGAATCAAATAGGGACCAAAAAATGGTGCAATGTAGCCAGTTTTTCTTTTTCTTCTTTTTTTCCTGGTCAGGATCACGATGGATTCAGAGCCTATCCCAGGAACAGAGGGTGCAAGACAGGAATAAAGAGAGCATGGATGGGATGCCAGTTCATTGTAGGGCACCATGCACACACATTCGCAATTTAGCATTGCCAAGGTACCTACCAGAATGTTTTTGGAAGGTGGGAGGTAACCGTAGTACCAGAAAGAAACCCACATGGAGAAACTGACAACATGTGAAACTCCACACAGAAAGTAAACAGAGTTGAGGATCAAACCAGGGACACTGGATGTTGAAAAAGGTGCACAAGGAACCATAGAAAAAGAAGGCTGCTCAGTGGATACGGTGGTATGATTCTAAAGAGGTGCTTCTTTGGTGCTGCACATGTTGAACAGTGTCATATTTTCCTTGTTCTTCTTTACTCAAAGTAAACTTATCAGTGGTTTAACCCTTGGGTGACCCCAGGTATTTTCAGACACTCTGATGATTTTGGCATGCTCTGATATTGTTGTCAATTTGAACAAACCTAAGCATCATTTTCAAAGTCACATGACTTTTTCGTATTCAGCACAAGTTCACCGACCATAATATTTAAATAGTATGTGTTTCATGATAATACATTAAAAATATATAATCGATAAACGAACCAGATGTAACTAGGTAAAAAAAACAACAAAAAAACAATCATCACTTCTGGCGATGACATGGTCCCCTTAAACTGATGAGTTGTGTTAGTGCAGGGAGAAAACCACAAGAGTGGTATTATTGAATTTCACACAAATGTAGCCAGTGGATACAGCAAGATACAATTTTATGTACAATTATGTTTTAAAAAAAAATGTAATCAATTTCTGTGGGAAGCCAAAATATTATGCAAGAGGCTTGTGTTTTCACAATTACTCATTTGTCTTTCCTCTGTGGCTTAGTGTAATAGCTTTTCAGTTAATTAATTAAAAAAATATTCTAACTAGATTCCTAATTTTTTTCCCCCTTTAAATAAGCAAAGCAGTCACACAGCTTCATATTAAAACAAACAGAGCCCGAAATAAGCTGCTGTGCCCAAGGCTTGTTTGTGACCGAGTTCATGTCAGGTTATGTTGTCTCTCACAAATACCCCAACCCCTTCGAGCTCTCACCTTTCCACTCTTCACCACTTATTTTCTCCTCTTCCTTCTGTCTCTTATTGCTCCTCTTTCACCCTTTTCTTCTCTTTTGTTCCATTTTCTTCCAGATTGATATTCATGTACTCTTGGCTACAGCGATTTCCATTCATTCAGTACACTCATTTTCGTGAATCACTGAAACTCTCTGTCCCCATTTGGACACTTGAAATAATGTACTGGGTAATGTGCACGTACTGTGTATGTTTGTATATGAGATGTGGCTTCCTTTCATTAGCACTACTTCTTGATATAGCTAACATATAACATTCTCATCGAGCCAGCATTTGCTATTATATTAATATATAGCTGGAAAAACTTGTCCACTTCCTTTGATGGTTATGTAATTTATACGCACACAGCATCTATCATCTATGTGTCTTTAGTATAGTGGTTGTGTTTTATATAGGTAGTGAGCCTGCATATACTCAAAAAAGGAGAATAGTTCGTAGAATAGTTAAGTGTTCCTAGCTTTATAAAAAGTTTAAGAATTCCCCGGCGACGACGACAAAGACTGTCCTGAAGGGTCTCAGACACATCTAAAGCTATAGGTCTCCAAGAGTGCAGGGTTATTCTGGCTTGGTTTTGTTATAGACAAACTTCTGTAACTATGTAAGTGAAGCGTATTGGTGGAGAGGGCCCTCTAGCTGATGACAAGCTATATACTGACGAAACGATGAACTGTGAGTCTCCCATTTCCAGTGGAGACTACAGGACTGCCTCCAGGCAGTGCACTTAAGCAAATGAGAAGAGTCTGGAGACTGTAAGTGGCTTCAGCCTGAGGCAAGGCAACCTGATTGGTTTTTAGTTGAATTACCTGTTTGTTTGTTTGTTTGTTTGTATAGGTTGAACTGTTCGACTCAGCATATAATAAGAATAGGTAAAATTACAAGGATATTTTTTTTGATGAATCATTTTTGTCTTGAAAAAAAAAGTCTACTTACTCTGTAGCTTTCAACCCTTTCAGTTCACTTCTTCTTCTTGCTGTATCTTTTCCTGGCCCTAAAACACATTCACAAATAAACACACTGCTGCCGAAGGAGGTTTTCAAAACAGAAGAGATAAAGGCTAAGGCAAGAATGTGAAGTGCTACCCCCCTCCCACAACACCACCACCACCACCACAACTATCACACTTCTTTCTCTCCCTCTGTTTTTTCCTATTGGATTAGTTCTTTCCCTTACTCTCTCGGTGCACCCCCCACATCCCCAGCATCCCCCCGGCCAACTCCCTCCTTGGCCTCCCCAAGGGGATCGGATGTTCTCAGCAGTTATAAGCAAGCAAAGCTGGCGGCCGGCAGACGGGCTGGCTCCACAGCAGCCTGGGCACACAGACAATGCCAGACCTTCTGTCATGAGGCTTGCTTTCACAGAGGTCAGCTAAAGCAGCCTGTAGGCCATAGTACAGACACACACATACACATATATACACATATACAAATACACACACATACACACACCCTTTCACTCACATCATACATAATACACAAGCAGAAGGAAAAGATTTTGCATGCCTCAAAGGGGACTTTGCATACACATGTAGAGCACTCCACTGAGTTTGTTAAACTGCCAACAATATTTACCTAATATGTAAAATTAATGTTTACCTACATTTTTTGCTAGTATTTAATGTTAGATATTTTTGGTCTCTTAGCAATTTTAGTCCACAACTAGTATCAAATCTCCAAAAGCCCCCCAAACATAAACAATTAAAATGACATGTTTAAATACACAAATAAACCGACACATCAGTCCAGCAAGTCTATTTACACACACACACACACACACACACACACACACACACACAAACACATACTCCGGTTCAGTCCCTCCAGGATTTTGTGATCACAAAAATTAACGCAAAATCAAGGACACTCTCAAAATTACCTCAGATATTCCATAGATCTATCAAAATGTGCATTCAGTCAAAACCCTCTTCAATTCATGTTTATCAAACCTGAGTACAGCTAGAAGGTCTCATTTACCAACAAACATCACTGTGAAATACCCTGCAATGCAATTTCATGCAACTGCAAGTAGCATTCCACAAAAATCCACAAAAAAGCTCATTGCAACTTTAGAAAAAAGCTGCAGCAATATCATAAATTGTTGGCTGCAACAAACACACCAAAAAAAAACCTCTGGAAATCCTGTACGGAAGTCTGATGTCTTGTTAAAGAAAGATAAGCGCATAATGTTTAGATCAGCTGAAGCCTGGACATCTGTCTGGGTGCTTGTGTGCAAACACAGATGTGTGTCCGAGTGAAAGTGGGTCCTAGTGATGAACTGGGTAGTCTGTTCATCTTTGATGAAGGGCCAATCTGCTTATGGCTCTAGAGAGAAAGAGTAGCATTTTGCTGGCAAACTGTTCCAGCAGAGGTTATCCAAAAGGCTGACCGAGGCCTGGTTCTGATTTCACAGCCGAACCCCCCACCTATTCTTCATAGACTTTTCACTACATACACTCACACCCTCACGTTTGAATCCTGACACGCACCACAACAGGTGTTTACAATTGGCTGTCTGTTCACACGAGTCTAATGGTGAATTATGGAGGATTAATGGAAATGAACCATGAAAGAAGGTCCTGGCACAGGAAGCTAGGGGCTATGTGGTGCTGGTGTTGTGCTGTAGATAATGTCTTCACTGTGTCTATAGGTATTACAGAAATTGATTGAAATTTGTGGAAAGGAAGGCAATTTGTTGATCTCATTATGCTTGAACATGATAGACATTGCTGAGGTAGGGCACACACAAATCGTAAATTTGCAGGATGTCCCAAAAGTCACATTTTCAGTGTGTGTGTGTGTGTGTGTGTGTGTGTGTGTGTAAATAGACTTGCTGGACTGATGTGTCGGTTTATTTGTGTATTTAAACATGTCATTTTAATTGTTTATGTTTGGGGGGCTTTTGGAGAATTGATACTAGTTGTGGACTGAAATTGGGAAATTAACACTTTCTAGAAAAATGTCTTCCAAAAATTTTCATACTAAGTTTACGTTATCCATCCATCCATCTTTTACTGCTTATTCCTTCTTCAGGGTCGCGGGGAACCTGGAGCCTATCCCAGGGGGCATCGGGTACGAGGCGGGGTACACCCTGGACAGGGTGCCAGTCCATCGCAGGGCACAATCACATACACACTCACACAACCATACATACACTAGGGACAATTTAGACACGCCAATCAACCTACCATGCATGTCTTTGGACTGGGGGAGGAAACCGAGTACCCAGAGGAAACCTCCGCAGCACGGGGAGAACATGCAAACTCCACACACACAGGGCCATGGTGGGAAATGAACGTATTGCTGCCAAACTCATTAGCAAATTCAAAAAGACCGGAAGCGTTGTGGACCGACCGAAACACAAACATCCACTGACGAAGGCACAATCAACATGGAAAACATAGTCCCCTATGTATGGAGACGTTTGGGACACCTTGAGTCCAATTGTCATGACACGTTTTAGATATTGAACTCAAGTTGATAAGTTTTCAAAGATTAAACTTAAAGTAATCCGTTGTCTTGAAACAAAGGTTATCTTCAAGTTGAGTTTACTCGCATTTTTAAGGCAGCAGTTGAACTTTCATTTCCAAGTTTAACCACCTGGAATGCTTTATAGTGTACGAATAACACTGCGATTTCTAGTGATCTATTGATTTAATGGGATCTACTAGTATCTCGTAAAAAAAAAAAAAAAGCGTATGCAAATTTATAGCCTCTGTAATTCTTAATGCTTGCCCATCACTTCTTTTGCACTGCTGCACAAAGGCTTTCAAGTACAACCCCCCATAAACAGTATACACTATGGATGTCTACCACCCTCAGAGCTAGTCATGGCACCACAGTGGCTCTGTTTCGCAGGTTATATAGATTATAACAAAATTCTGTCTCTTTTGATAGGCACCAGTTGTGACTTTGGAAAACCTTGTTCATTACTGTATCAATATACAATATGAATATCAATGGGATTTCTAGTAATCTATTGATTTAATGGGATCCACTAATATCTCATTTTAAAAATTCCATGAACATTTACAGCCTATATATATATAGCCTATGTGTAATTCCTAATGGTTGCACATCATTTCTTTTGTACTGCTGCACAAAGGCTTTCAAGTAACAGCCCCTCAAACAGCATACAATATGTATGTCTACCATCCTCAGAGCTAATCATGGCGCCACAGTGGCTCTGTTTCAGCTCTGCTTTATTGGCTTTAAAGCTAAAGCCCAGAATGTTGATAGCAGGCATTATGTTTATGCAAATGTGACAACAAACCTCTCCTCATTCTTTAGCATGGTGCCAGAAATAGTGCATTATATTTATGAAAAAGGAGTCAAATGTGGATTGGTTTGAAGGAGCATTAAATTGTCCATTTTTGTTTTGGGGTGTAAACAAAGAGTGTGATTAAGCAGTCTTTAATGTATACCCAAGAGAATGATGTAGCAAAGGGAAAATAAACTGCTTCAAGTTCCACTGGAAACTTTTTTCTCTGTCCATCTTCTCTCTCTCTCTCTCTCTCTCTCTCTTTCTGAATGAGAGACTGAGGAGCGCTATGAACCTCTATCAGAAACATGTGTGCAACTTTTAAAGCCATCGAAGGGGGAAAAAAATATGCAAGGGTCCCAGAAAATGCCCTGTATTTAGTTATGCTCTGAAACCTTCATCTAGGACCAGGTGCCATGACTAAACTTTCAACCAAACACCAATAAAGGAAAGATCATGAAACCTATTACAAGACAGCTATAAAGCTTTAAATCTCCCACCACCATGACTAGAAGTCACCGAGAGCGAAAAGCTCTTGTTGAAACCGCACCAAAACGTTCATGAGGAATTCTGGCTCCGATTCATTCTCCATAAAAACAAAATTGAACTTTGAATCGAATACAAGGAGGAACGGCTTTTCTTTTCCGCTCCTCGCTTCCTCTCTCAGTTCTCTGGTGTTTATATCTTTCATTTCGTCGAGCTCTTTACTCCTTTCTTAACCATTTGTTTGGGGCCAAGTTCTCAGACATGGCACGTTGAGAGTGTGGAATGTAAAGGGACTGAGTAGAGGAGGCTGCCTAGAAAAGAGCACACATCCATTACCAGCACATGACATCATGCAGGAACAAAACGGACAGTAACATTTCCTCTGTAATTTGGAGAGCCAATATTCCACTGTAGTCCTCACTGTTTTCTTTTCTTTTCAGCTCCCTTGCGTTTGCCTTGAGAACCCACAGGAAGGTCCATATGAAACAGGGTTACTCCTGAAATCTCTCTCTCTCTCTCTCTCTCTCTCTCTCTCTCTGACTCCCCATGTTGTTATATTATTTCTGGTTTACATGTCTGTCACTTGAAATAAGACAAATGGGGAACTTTTTTTTTATTATTATTGGTGCTTGTTTTTGGAAGCTGAGGAGAACATATTTTTGCAAGAGCACTGTGGAAAAGCACACTTGCAAAAATATTCTACTACCACCTTGTGGCAGCCAGAATATATTTCTTCCTGTGTGCGAGGAGGGATTGTGGGAACAGTGAGCCTGTTCTTTTAGGTTCTGCCAGAGCCTCACAAAACCCAATGTGATGTGAAACCACATCAAACGCTTTTGTATGAGAAAGATGCAGATGTGATTTTTATCCATATATTTTTTTCAAAGTATCGTTTCTCTTTCAATTGTACTTATACTAGAAAAACAAATTGGCTTGTGCCACAGGAACGTCTCTGTTCAAACTGATTTGTGTGTAAAATAAAGTAAATATTCATTCATTTATCCTCAGTCATCACTTTATCCTGTTCATGGTCACAGTGGGGTCTATCTCAGGATCACTAGGTACAAGGTGGGAATACATCCTGGATGGGACACCACACACTCATGCACGCACATACATTTACATTTAGGGTGGAATTTAGAGTTTACCTATCACCACATTGTTGGGATGTGGGAGCAAACTGCAGAACTCAGAGGAACCCCACATGCACACAAGGAGAATTTCAACTCATGCAGTAACCCGAGGTCAGGATCGAACCCTGGAGCTGTAAGGAGGCAGCAGGAGGCCACCCTAAAATAAATGAATATGATTCACTTAATTTTTCTGTGCCATGTTAATTGTTTTAATAATAAGGAAGTATAATTAGGAATCATGAGAAATTTATGGAGGCCTCAGTTTTTTCTCTTAACTTCAAGTTTGTTTTGTTGTACAGCATGAACATACTGTTTGAAAAGAAATTACTGTATATGTTTATAAAAAATAAAAAAATAAAAAATAAATAAATAAACTGATCGTACACTTAGATGATTAATGTATTAAATGAACTGGTGCTTGGTATGTACACAGGGATGACTAGTGTGAGTCGGGCTCTGATCATTGGTCAGAACCGGGCATTCTTTAAGCTTTTGTTTATGTGTTTGGACCTCCTCTCCGTCTCTTGTGGCCGTGATTGCTTTTGTATAGCAAATGTGGTGAGTTTGTGCTTGGCAACGGCTGCAGCGCAAGCCGGGAAGGGGAATGGAAAACTCTGTGGCATTTAGGTAGAGCTCTGTCATAAAGCTAGCACTAATGAGGCCAGGCTTTGGGGAAAGTGAGGGAAATGGTTTACATATGGATCTGAGAACATGCAGTGCATGTAATGAGACTGAGCAGCACACGCACATACGTGCAGACAGACAGACAGACAGACAGACAGAATAAATTGTGTCAAATTGTGTCAGTTTGTGGATGAAACACTATTATAAAAGTTTTTGTCAAGGGTCTTTCGGATGGTTATGGGTTATTGGCTTCCTAAAATTGTTCGAGGGAAAGACTTTAGGGTAGGTAGGCAGTTATGGCTGATTTTAAGTTTAAGTGGGCAATTAGTTTTTCACATGGGTGGTACGATCACTGCAAGGAAATTCTCTTATATCATGTACTCTCTTATATTATGAACTGCTATCAAATACCTATGATGAATGTCCATCCATCCATCCATCCATCTTCTACCGCTTACTACTTTTCAGGGTCATGGGGAACCTGGAGCCTATCCCAGGGAGCATCGGGCACAAGGCGGGGTACACCCTGGACAGGGTCCTATGATGAATGAATATTCATTTAATTACTTTGTATTCATTTAATTACCTCTTTAAATAAGCTGATGAACTTTCTTATAGCTGGCACATGTCTCTAGAAAAGACTTATTTTCATTGTGTGCTGTGTGTTTTGTTTTGTCTATCTGGCTGGCAGCACCTGCACCAGTAGAAACCATCCACACACTGCTGTTATCAATGTGTACAATGTGTATAAATACTTCTGTTTTGAATGAATAAACCGGAAGTCTCTGTGAACATTCATATGTGTCAGTGTGTGTGTGTTCATTCGGACTCTCTGTGGTAAACCACACTTTCTAGCTCATAGCAGCACAGAACTAAAAGTTAATAGTTAATAAGTAGAACAGACTGATAGGGCTGACGGAGATCTGGAAGACACAATCTGAGATTTAAAGTTTCCTGAGATACGTGGAAATCTAACAATCACTTTTTTGTTTCAATAATAAAAAAAAACCTGTATTGTGTGTTTACTGAGGTTGCCTTTGTTTTATGTCGTATTTTGTTTGAAGATCTAAAACTATTTCGTATGAGATACACACAAAAACAGAAGAAATAAATTTTTCACAGCGTTGTATATATAAAAGTGTTTTGTTTTTATTTATTTGTAAAAACGGCTTTAGTGAGAATTAAGCTAAATCGATACTATAAATTAATTTTAATGATCCACAAATGCCGTTTGTAATGTAAATGGACACGTACCATAGGAGAAGTACATCAGGAGTTGCATCAATGAAAAACAAGTTTATATCCATTACATTTACTAAACCATAAAAATAACATCAGTTTGTGGCAGTGGTATTTACAATTTTATTACATTGCTTGGAGCATCAGTCCAGAATTGCATCAAATTAATGAAACGATATATGAGGAACTGGCAATTCTGTTGTGAACTAATTAAGCATTATATAGCTGGCTTCATGTGGCTCACCAATTTGTAAGATAATAAAGCTCTATATAAAAAAACAAGTCTTAGTTATTAATGTAGTATTGCAATTGCATCAATTTAGCACATCCTAAGCTATTCATTTATACAGAACCAAAGACAAAAAAGAAAAATGGATGTCAAATTATTTTTGTCATATTATTCTAAAGGGTCTTCTGTGATGCAGAATACTAGTGAACAGTGATACTACTATGTTCTACCATAAATATTTGTCTCTCATTATTGTGTTGCATCTGCAATCTAATGCATTCAGTCAAATATTCTATTAATTACTTCTAAGTATGCCATAAGAGTTCTTTGTGTCTCTACTACTTCAGTCACCACAAGAGAGGACATGTCCCCCAGCCAGTGGCTCTCCAAAATAAGCATGTTTTAATGTTCATGAGTAATGCTTAATTACCCATACATGGCAATTTACAAGCAGTGCTGTAGGGCTGCTCAGTAAAGAGACAAGCCCCAATTTCATGGAAAATAACATTAGTGTGAGTGCAGGAATTATCCACAGCATTAGCCCCATTTCATAACCCATATTAACTTAGGCAATTTCATGCGTGCGGTCACAGGGGCTCATAGCAGGGGGGGGTGTCTCTGATTGCACTTCAAGTAATTTCATAATAATTAGTTTAGCAGGGAGATGTACTCCTGAAATGTCTACAAAAGCCCTCAAGTAAGTGGACGTGTACACACTGTGTGCATGTGTGTATGCATACATGTAATAATATATGTGTATGGCCATTAATTCCTTCTTCCCTCCCTGCGCTATAGCCCAAGGCTCCATGCAGTGCACTCTCATAGCCTCACTCATCATGTAGCACATAAATACCCAACCCACTCATTTATTCGAAGTCTCTCTGTGGATCTGCATCTCCTGGAACCCCAGAGGAGGATTGAACGAAGGAGTGGGCTGTGCCGGAGATGGATCGACTCGATCAGCACAGCAGTTAGAATATGTGGCCTGCGGTTGGCTTAAAGTGTCCCCAGAGAGAGGCTCACACACACACTGGGCCTGCTTCATGGAGCAAATGGGGGTTTCGCCCTCTGGGGATTGGAGCATTAGATAGACTGGAGCATGGTTGCTCCTTCTGTACTCCTCTGTACTGCACCAGTCTGAGACATTGCTCAATCCCGCTATCAAAATAAATAACCATGTTGAACCCTTGACTTTTCCCTCATGTTTGAAGAAGACAGCAATATGTATACATGCAGCATAGTTGTTTTATTACTTGCTCATGGGAACCACTTACCCACGTTTGTATGAATCGTATGAATTCAAAGACTGAATCATTTGTGATAAGCAATTTTAAAAATGCTTTATTTTGTTGCTTTTTTGAATTTTTACTCATGACTGTCATCATTGGCTGGGATAACATATAACATCTTAATATACTGAAGATATATATATATATATATATATATATATATATTTTTTTTAAATAAAAACATTTTTAATCCCCATCATCTGCAGATTTTCAATTTATAAGGTCTCTACGTATAGAAGTTGTCTTGCAGTTTTTATACAGAAAATTGTTTTGTGATGCAGTACTACAAATGAACACTAGATGGTAACACACAATTATTTTAAGCATGACACAGGCTACATCAAAGACTCAATGAAAGGAACTGCACTTATACAATCACTTATTGATCTTTTTTTAGTTCATCGGGCTTTATCGCAGTTACTGACTATATCTATTGTGGCAGTTGTACAATTTGCAGATCAATGGTTGGTGGACTAGTTTAACAGTAAGAATATTTACATGGGGCAATTTATCTTAACCAATCTACCTATATGGGTTTTTCAGAGGTAGGAGGAACCAAGAGAACCATGAGCAAACCCACACAGGCATGGGGCGAACATGAGAAACACACTAGGGACCGTGGAGCTGTGAGGCAACTGTGCCACTTGTATCAATTAATGTCATCATGAACTAAATAATACAAATGTATGCTAGGTGCACCTAATAAAATTGCATCTGTTTGCATGTAGCAGAAACTGCCCCGTAAAGGTTTTCTAATATTGGAATATTTGTATTGAAGTTAATTATAGAGTTGGAATTGATGGACGTGAGAATAATTAAAAGAATGTGTTTATAATAAACCAAAGTAAAATATCTCCTGTTGTTTTTTTTCCTCCCTCACTGTACCAGAATTAAGACATTTTTTTAAAAACAATGCAATCAAGAAGCCAGCTTTCAGGTTATTATTTTCTTTGAGGTTTCCATTTGTGTAACTGATCTGCATTATGGCTAAACAAAGCATTATAATCCTCACCCCCTGTTCTTTGCATTATTGTGTAGTCCAGCTGATCCTCCGGCAGCCATCTGAAACATAAGCAGAGCGCAGTCTGGCACAATGCCTTTGTTATCCGTCAGACTAGTGTCACTCTCCATTCAGACTGCTAGTCTTACCTTTAGTCCACTGTTATCCCTTCCTCTAGCTATGTATGTGAAATTTGCCCTTTTCTTGCACTGCCCATCTGCCCCCACATGCTCTGTCCACACTCCATACCAGCTGTCCTCCTCTAGTCCCTGGGGTGTAAAACAGGTGCTGGGCTTGTGCAGGCTGGAGTGGAGGCACATGGCAACACATGCAGCTTCTTCAGTCTCTGCTCAACACCAATTTGGTGTCCTAGTGCTGTTTTCTACTAATAAATAGAAACCAATTCATATTTTATCTCTATATGTAATGCTTCGACAATCCTGTGAAACAATTCTTGTGATGGAGCAGCACCAAGTACAACACATCCGGTTGCTCAGAATTCATTTCATTCAATATTTCTGTGACAGGAAACCTATTCCTCCCTCTCAAGAGCTTACTCCAGAACCTCTCACTGCAGTTAGAGAGCATGATGCCATGCCATACAGCTAAAATATATAGTGGTGTCATTGATGGTGTGATATAAAAAGATAAAAGGGAAAGGGGTCATAGGGATGGGCCTCAAGGCCGGTCTATTTTTAGCGTGGGCCTAGTTCTGTCCACATAAAGGGGGGTGTGGTAAATGCTTAATACTTAATATATTCACATAACCGATCACACAGCAGTCATATTTACCCAACAGGATGAAAAAGAAAACTTACATTGTGAAGGTTAGTTTAAGCGGGGTCCTCTATTTTCAGAGGCAACACAGTGGGGGTGTAAACCAGGAATGTGCCGACACTTCACATGTAGCCAGTGAGGCGCTTCCTTTTACAATGTCTGGCTCTACATTTCACTTGGAAGGCATTGACTCGGAATGACTCAGGACAATATGTTGCTTGATTCACCAACATGATGTCTCACAATCTCATTTGATTCACATACCTTTTACCTTTAACCACAGTTCAACGCATGGGATAACAAAGGGGGTACACAAGCATGACCTAATTATGTCCATAGGACTACACATTTGCAGAATAACCAATTGGTCCCATTACTGTAGAGGGGTCATAGGTGCTCTCTAGTGGATCTGGTCCAAATTACTACAGTGTTACCATCATGATTTCGATTAGCAAGTGCTAAATATGTGGTCTCTCAGTAAACTAATTTGAGTTCATGGCTGGCAGTTTTATTTCATACCTGACCTCAATTCCAGATAGCTGATAAGTCAATGTAATGATTGTACAAGTGATACAGTGAGTTAGGGGTGGCAAGGTGGTACAGAGAATAGCACTGCCTTCGCACAGCTTCAGTGTCCCTGGTGTGATTCCAAAAACATTCCAGTAGGTGGATTGGCTAAATTGCCCCCTATGTGTGAAAGAGTGTGAATGTGTGTGCATGGTGCCCTGTAACAGATTCAGGGTGAAATTTCTGCTTCGCATCGTATGGAAGTATAATAGTGCCAAAAGTCCTTGAAACTTGAATTACATAACCTGAAAAAAACTTGCATCGACTTTTCCCAGGATAGTCTCCGGATCCACCTTGACCCTGCCCAGCATAAACTAGTCATTGAAGAAGAATGAGTGCACAAATACAGTGAGTTAGAAATGCTTAGATCATCATATATCATGTTTACTGTCTGCACTTTCATACATGTGAATGTATTGACATTCATAACAGCAAACCAACTCATAGGGGGAAAAACCCTGCACATTTGTAATAGTAACACCTTGTACGCCATGCAGCCCATGCTTCTGGATATGCTGAAAGGACAGACTTCTGAATAGACATGCTCAGAGTCAGGAGATCCCACGGAGAGGACATGCTGAAACAGACCTGTGTTTGAGAACACTCAGAACCCCTCCCTGTTTCTCCGGCCTGCTGGACATGCAGACACGTCTCACTTTATATCCCAGGAAATACCTTCCAAAGTTTTCCAAATTTGAGCAGTTTATGCCTTCTACAAAGCATAACTAGTGTTCCACAGTAAGCCATTAGATGTGGTTTAGAAAAAGACTTTCATGTAAGGTGTACATATATATATATATATATATATATATATATATATATATATATATTTCACACACACACACACATATATATATGTTGTGTGTGTATATATATATATATAATAAAACATATATATACATATATTGTACATATATACACACACACACACATATATATATATATATATATATATATATATATATATATATATATATATATATATATATATATATATATACTGTTTCAAACATATGACACAATACGTATCAATATATGCTCTTAGAAATGGAATTATAATGTACATTTCTTTTCATAAGTAGCCCAAGGGAAAGGAAACACTGAAGTCAGGATGTGTGCCTAAAGCTTCAAACTGTGGGCTGAATCATAAATGGCTACCTATTTTCTACACAAGTGCACTAATTAGGGTAGAATATAAGCGAATCTTTGTCTTGTGTAGTGCACGATATCCTGAATATGAGGGCATTTGGGACAGAGCCACGGTCTGTGCGTGAGTCTATAGGAGGGGGGCCGGGGAGTGCGCTGGGGGGCGGGGAGAGCGACATTACTGCGCTTCTGCACTCAGCGCACTACAGACTTGGTGTTTTAGCCGTTGGCTAAATGTCTGTTGCAAGAACTAAAGTTTCGTGAACTGCTATTTGGCGGATATTTGGGTGAAATCCCACTGGATTACTTCTTTTCCCTCTCTCCAGACAGCACCTGACTGACCGTGCGGAGAGGCAGAGAGTGAAGCCGAACATCATGTCTATCCTTCCATTCACACCTCCGATTGTGAAGAAGCTCCTTGGATGGAAGAAAGGAGAGCAGAACGGACAAGAAGAGAAATGGTGTGAAAAGGCGGTGAAGAGTCTCGTGAAGAAGCTGAAGAAGACGGGGCAACTCGACGAATTGGAGAAGGCCATTACTACCCAGAATATCAACACGAAATGTATAACCATACCGAGGTATTCAGTCACGACGGCACGCGCCGAGTTTTGTTGTGCTAACTTCTAACCATCTAAAGCTCGTTAGCCACCTAGCAATGTAGCAACTCCGCCAGCTTCGCTAGTACCGCAGTCTACTATTGTATCCTTCATAGAACTGGACCAACTCCTAATATACACAGAGGCGCGCTTGTATCGAATCTGACACCGATTCGATGATATCGGTGAGAGCTTTCCCAAGTGCCCATGTAGATGATGTTTCTAAAGTTGCCATTTGACATGAGCAGTATGAACGTAAGTAAGCTGGCCAGGTTACATGGCTACTGAGCTGTGTTGACGGTTCTCCAAAGTAAACAACGCGACCAAAGCTCAAAACGTTCCGTTTTATACATGTAGATTTGATCAACAAACTTACTACATAGTTAATAATAATAATAATAATAATAAAACGCAGCAGCAGTCCGTGTTGGGAAGGCAGGGGAAGAGGAAGAAGAGAAGCTTGTGTAGGCGGTTGGATTATTTTTGCCTAACCTAGTAAACTTCAGTTAGAAAATGTTTTAAAGGCTCTGTAATAACAACCCAGCGTTTCCTGTTGATCAGAGAGTCACCTAGCGGCTCTGCTATCTAGTTCACTGTGACACGACCCGGGCCCTTTCTATTGGATGGTTGTTTTGGAAGTTAGCTCCACGGCTAGCAGTCTAAAGTGCGTTAGGTAATGAAAATGGCTAGCTAGGTTATCGGAAAGGTTTTAATCAACTCCTCCCCCACTGCACAGCTTAGCAGCTGTTACGCAACATGTTTAACTGGCACAGGAGCTCTGTGCTCGGACACTTCATCTACTGGATCAGGGTGGGAATGGAGACGCTTCACACCAAAGCAGGCTAAATCCTGTGTCAACACAAATAATCTAGTCAAGATAACAAGATCCAAACGGTTCGGTCCGGTTCCCTGTAGCGGTCCTGTTCTGTCTTTAGTTTCATAAGGAATGTTGTTGAGAACACTTTCAGGCTGAATGTACTAGTGGAGGCTTGTGGAGCTTCCTGCTGGTGCTGCATAGTTTGTGCTTTATATTTCACTCTTTTATACAGGTGCACCATATGGACAAATGTATTGTGTGTGTTTAATATGTGTATATATACATACATACATACATACATACATATATAATGTGTGTGCATGTATGCATATACATGGCATACACACACACACACACACATATATATATATATATATATATAATCACACAGCGCTGTAGATATAGATAGAGAGATTTTTCAGTGCCTTATGTACCTGTCCCTTATTGGTCCTGAAGCAAATGTTTAGGAGATATCCTCATCATGATGTTATAGTTCCTCACTTCTATGATAACCCAAAATGATTAGTCATGCTTTTATCCAACTAGGCCTGTCACGATAACTACTCCTGTAAAGCCGGGTGTACACTGTGCGATTTTCTTTTTTAATAGTCCTTTGTGACTGTTTCTTGTCAGACTGTATGAACACGATCCCCCGCTGTAAGCCGTGTCACACTGTAGGATCTCAGTCGTCATTAATGTCGGACTGTACGACAGTCAAAATGTGAAATACGGACGTACGCAAGAAGACTTGTACGGAGTAGGAGAAGCCACGGTACAGGACCGTGCCTCAAATCAAATCTTCTGACACCGTCGGAATTTAATCGGAGGAAACATTCGATTGCAATGGCAATGAATCTGTCCGGGAACACGTCAAACTAGCGATCAAAGATGACCGATTTTGGCCTAGGATTATAGGAATCTTTTAGGATTCTCAAAATTTGTCTCTGATGACCAAATCATGGCCAAAATTGTACAGCGCGAACCAGCTTTAGACAATAAATTGTCCCAGATATAACCACGATAAACGATATTATTGTCATTTTCAGACAATTTAAAAAACATATATTTATTCCACTGATATAATGATAATATAATAGCATAATAATGCAAGTAAAGAGCAATGAACTTTTAATTCTTAAGAAAATCCAGACATTGGAATGTCAAATTTTTTGTCTTCTGACGAAAATAGCCTTACAATCTAGTCAATATTTTGTCATGTCATGTTTATTAATACGAGTAGGCACTCTGCAAGAACGGAACCAAATATTCACACATTTTATATATTAAATGAAACATGTATCAACAAAAAACGTGTGAAAACTGCCCTGGTTGTGAAAATCTGTTTTCCTGAAATAACATTACAGTGAGCTTCAGTACACTACTGTAATACAATCTTGAGAATGCTTTATATTTGAGTTATTTACTGTCCGTGTTTTAGGGCGTCGTTACGGAATGAAGAGCGTATTCACAACCGTACTGACTTAAAGTTCACGTTTGCATTTACATCATTTTGTTGTAATATTACATTTATGTTGTGTATATGTTTGATTAACGTCATATTTGTATAGTAGAGCCTTCAGGATTTTGAGATTTTACTGTTCAGGTTCAGCTCATGCAGTTTAAGCAGCTCAGCTGCCAACATTATTGATTATAACCAGATTGTTTGAATCAGTAAAACTATTCTTTCTAGATTTTTCTTTTATTGTTAATATCTTGCATGTCCTTTTTTCAACAATGTTTTAATTAAAATCAGTGCTAGCGCTTGCTACACAGCGTTAAAGCGCACCTGTTATGGTTTTGAAACGTGCCTAATTTTGTTTTAAAGGTCTCATACAATAAATTTACATACATCCAACGTCAAAAAACACTTTAATGTGCCCATAATTTAAATTGCAGCATTACCTTTTTCCCCCCAGTGTCACAAAGGACTCGTTCAATGGTCCTTCTAAAGGATTCGTTCTAAACTCCGCCTTTCAGAGAGCATACTCTGCTCTGATTGGTCAGATGTCCCAGTCTGTTGTGATTGGTTTACTACTGTTAGCATGTGTTGAAAAGGAAACGCCCACTACCATAATGAGTTTCAGCTCCGTCCGTCAGCGAGCAGCCGGTGAAGACCAGAGGTGGAGGTTCGGAACGTACGTAGGTTTGTGCAGGAAGTAAGTCTGGAATTACTAACGACTCGTTTCAGCTGTTCAGAATCGGTTCCTTCTTTTGGAAGACAAACTACTCCGTCTGTCCTGCGCTTTGATTTTTGAAACTTTGCAGAATTTTTACATTCACTTACAGCTCTATAACAAACTACATGAAAGGTAATATTTGAAAAACCATAATAGGTGTACTTTAATTTCGAATGCACAGTTTGCATTTTCATCTTAAATTCGACAGATATTCATAGTTCGAATTGTAATCGGACAGCCCTGGAGCAGACAAGAGGACAGAAGCAGCGCAAATGGCTCAAATGTTGGTGACACTCATTCTTATGTAAACAGGCACGCTTGTAAACACAATGGGTGATATCGAGGTCCGCAAAAACGATCAAGGTCATATTTTTATATCATATGATAATTATTGCAGGCTTGCGTCCAAGTAAATGCTCTCTAGAATGTATATACATCATGCCCATGGGATGAGTCTGGCTCTACAGTAGCAGCTATTTAGCAGGGAAAAGGTTTGTAGGTGCGTTTTGTATCTTTATTGTGTCTCGTGTGAATTGTTCCTAGTTGAGGGGTGGAATTTGTGCGTGATTTTCCGCAGCTTTACACCGCGACCTCGGCTCGAACAAGCACAGCATAACTCCAGGAACTCTCGGTATGTCATCATTGTTCTTGATGGGTGAAGGCGGCAGTGAGAAATCCTCCACAGCTTAAAAAAAAGAAAAAGGTGGAGGTGTGGCACATCTGAAACACTATTGGGTGTGTAAATCAGTCAAGCACTTCAACATGCTGTGACTCCCATGTCAAGATGTGGAATGAAATTAGGGCTCATAAGACATTTCAGGGGCACTTGAAGCATGTGCATTCGCATGAGGGATGTGCTTCAGAGAGGATGCAAAACACGACACAACACCTGCTCACGTCAAGCAACAGAGCACTTTCTCTTTTTCTTTATCGCTTCATTCAGGGTTGCTTCCTTGACAAAACCTCAGCAAAATAAATTTTGCCTTTGGGATGGAAAGATTAATATGGCTAGTCTATTTATATTCTCTCTCTGTTTAAAACCACAAGGCGATCTCTCAACTTTCTGCTCGACTTTACATTTAGCCGAGTTTCATCAGTATCATACGTGCATGTTCCTGATTCTCAAAAATCAGTATCGTGCACGCTAATTCATTTCCAGCTAGTAAAAATCATTCCACCACTACGTTTGCACCAGTGGGATTTGTAGTGAGTTTTATCAGTGAGGTTTGTCACACCACCATGAAGTGTTTTAAGTTTAAACCCGCATACCAGATGAAAAGTTTTGTCAATAAGGTGTAGGGTTTTTTGTTTTGTTGACCCTATTTGTAGCCAGGATGGGAGTCGGCTTGTTTGAGGCCCTGTGGTTAGCGATTTGTCCACCCCTGCTACAGTTCCCCTCTGAAAGTATTGCAACGGCAAGGACGGGGCTTTTGTTTTTGCTGAAGACAATTTGAGTTTGAGATCAAAAGATGAATTAGATGATCAATCAGTATTTTAGCTTTTCTTTCCTGTTATTTACAGATGTGTTAAACAAGGCACCTTTGGCGGCAGACCACCCAACTCGTAGGTGAGCAAAGTATTGGGAATTGTAAAGATAGTCTTAAAGTAAATAACACTTTATATTTGGTTTTCGACTGGCCAAGTCAATCACTGGACCTTAACCCAAGTGGGCATGCATATCACAGAAGAATGCAAGAGATTTGGGTGGTCTGTCATTGAAGGTGCCATGTTCTAAGTTGTTTAACAAATGTAGATGTAAATATCAGGAAATGAAAGCTGACTTGGCCTTCCCATTCCAGTTCTTTCAGAGGGGAGTGTAAGTACATTGCATTGATCTATAGGAAGACCGACATTAGTATTTTTGACTGCTTATGAGATTGTTGCATGTTCTCAGTACACAATAAATAAAAAAGGCAGGTTTGTTAGTGATTCCAGGCTTTTGTTATATCACTGTTGTGTGCTCAATAGCGCAACGTAATCATTTAAATGAAATAATCATGATGAGCCTAGTAGGTCAAGAGCTTCTGTTAATGTCCACATTAGAATGAAGAAAAAGTGTCATCTCTGTGACTTTAGCTGTGGCGTCGGTGTTGGTACCAGATTGGCTGGTTTAAGTATTTCAGAAAGGACTGCTTTTCACACGCGACAGTAGACTCTAGAGTTTACACAGAATTTTTACCCCATTCTGATGTTCTGTTGTGAATGATTTCTGAAACTCTTGAGCAGTATCTGCTGCTCCCGCACGATTGGATAACTGCATAAATAATCAGATGTAAAGGTGTTCCTATCGAAAGTGACCGATGAGTGTATAGCTAAGCTTAATTAAATAAAAGAACTGTGATGCAATATTTATCATTTATCAGATAATCGGTCACAGAAACAGAATATTCACGAATATCTCACATCAACCAAATGAACTAATGTAAGGTGATGGTAGTCTGAACTTTTTTTAGATTTATTTATTTTTTATAAACTGGTTCTGCAGACTTTTTTTTTTTCTTGGCATCTACGTGTCTTATCTGCATTTCACAAAGCCCTGATTTGTTCAGTTCCAATGAGATGAATTCAAAATAAAATCTTAATCAAAATCCACTGAAACGCACTCCAATGCTAAATAAATGTTTCATGCTATGTGTGCGCACAAAGCGAATCATTTTCAGGTTTGTGGAATCAACTCCAAAAGCTTTTGTTTTCCATGCCAGGAATCAGTGAATCGACTCTCTTTGGGATCAACCTCGACATGAACCTAAAGCTGGACGGAAATGTTTCTGATAGGGCAGGAAAGATTTGATAAATGTGTGAACCAACTAGAAAACCAGAAACGGCGGGATGACTCAGACAGGGACATCATGCTTCCACTGTTTCGCACATTCCGAAAAGGAATGATTGCACAATTACTCACATGAAAACCTTTGTTATGAAGCCAACAGTGAAGTTTTCATTAAATGTATCTTAGTCTAAGTGAAGCAACATAGTGCACCCCAATGAGTTTCATAAGAGTCCAATTAATTCCTGATGAAATTATGCTGCTTTTATACCGCATGAACTTTCCCCAGGAACTTGGGACGTTTGGAGGTACTCTGTGTGTTTCCACAGCAGGGACCAGGGCCTAAATTAGAGGGGGGGGGGACTTGGGCACTGAACATGCTGATTGGTTGAATGCACGCAGCCTTTTTACAAAAAAAAAAGTCTGATGTACAGTAACACTTGTTTATTGCGATTCGAATCAACAGTTTCTTTAAAAAAAAAATACCACAGATGGGCCGACGACGAGGTTCAGGATTTATTAAAGTATTTAGGCTGAGGATGAAATACAGTGAGAACTGGAAACGGCGACTCGCAATGGAAAAAGTATACTTAAAAATATCGTGTGGGTTAAGCGAGCTGGGCATTGTTCACACAGGAAATCAGTGCAGAAAAAACCTCGAGCATGCCTGTGCATGTTCGCCTCAGTCATCTCAGCAGTAACTGAAAAATCCATTTGCTTCCTTTAAGTCTAGCATTACGAGCATTCTGAATTCGCTTTACTACCACTGCTCGTCTCTTCTCCGGTGTTTTCTCCATTACCTCTTTTGCAAAGCAACACCTCACAATCAACAGCAGCACAGCTTGAATGACCTCCACGCTGCTTGTTGTTGCAGTGTCCTATCAGATTTCAGAAAATAGACTGTCTGTTTTTAAAACACGAACCTTTTATCCAAAAATTTTTTGGGAATCGAACCTGGGCCGCGGTGGCGAGGACATCGAATCCTCGCCCCTAGACCATCAGTTTGGTTGCAGGGACCTCTTTTGTTACTGTTCAAAGGTTTGTGTTCCAATGAGAGCCTGCTTCCTGTTTTTATGAACCGAGCAAACATTTGACATTTTTACATCGTTAAAATCAGCTCACTTTGTGCCGATAATCAGTTTGATACTGAAGCATACTTTGGGCTTGTCGTGCACAGTCATACATCACTGGATTAATTTGCCTAATCTTCACAGTATTTTAGACCGCGATGGAAACGCATCTGGAGGAACCAAATGGCCCCTTGCAAAAAGTTCCTGGGACTAATTGTTCTGGGTAATTTTGGTGGAGAAGCGACTTTAGTCAAATATTTTTATTGTTGAATTTGATTGATTTAGTTGTTGCAGCCCTAGCTTATACATTTGCTTGATGATGTTGATTGTAATGAACTGTATTCAGTTCCATATCGAAATTGTAGCAGGTCTACATCTCAAACCAGCCAGAATAAGATCCTCGTCATGTTCTGACTGGGTTTGCATCTCTTAAGCCACCGTAAACAGCTGAGTTGAAAGCAGTGTAAATATGCATTATGGAGCTTTATGAACTGTTTGAGCTGATGATAAGGACCAGTTACACTGTTACTACAATGCAGGAAAATGTTCCTTTAGTCATCATATTGTGATGTGGTTCAGAAAAAGACACCAAGAACACAGATAAGCAGAATATGTATTTAATCACTGTATTAGTACAGCACTACATATAATGCTGTATTATTGTATCATTTGTTGATATTGTTATTCTGTTTTCACTAGAACTATTATTTGTGGGGTTTTTTTCTATCTTCCATTTAGCAGGGAGTTTGCATAATTTAACAATGTGAGCGATTTAGAGGCAGACTTGTTTTATAACCATGCAAGCTCGATGAATCGAAGTAGGATTTATTGGACAGGCTGGTACATAGAGACCATTCAATCTCTTGTGAAACCTATTTTTCAGTGCCGTTTTCCTCTTTTCAGGAGTACGCCATATAAAGGATGGTATTACGGGGTGATGATATGGTCATATGACTCATAGGTGGAGATTTTATCCATGAACACCATCATCGGTCAGATAGGATCTAAAACAAAAGAAGGAATTGCTACAATCCACAGTAAAGGTTTCTACAGCATCAGAAATTCATATTCGAATTTCTTAAGGTTTTTAGCGGCAGTAAAGCTGACCTTGAGTCTGTCAGAGGAACTCCTTATTGTAGTCACATATTTGTAACAGATTTTTAAGAGCTGTACATCTGTATCTTGAATCTCAATGTACCCTAGCTTGTCCACACTTGTCCATTACGACTGTGTTTCTGTGTCAGCAGTTGCTTAGTCAGAGGGCAGGCAGACTGTTTAGGCTAAGGAAAGGGTGAGAAAGTAGGTAGAGAAAGCTTATTGGGAATCCCCAATAATGACTCATGCTGTGTTATTAAATTGCACCGAGTTCACTAAGACATGCTGGTGCCTACAGTCAGATTTGTATGTGGGAGTGAGAGGTGTGCTGACTTTTACTCAGGACGGATTAAAGGGATTAAAGGAAAAAGTAGGGCTGCAAGAAATACTCGGCAAATTTGTTCAAATGTGCTGCTAAAAATAATCGGCGAGAAATTTCATTCTCGATTAGTTGATCTGCTATGAAGCACTCTGTGTCTCACTTGACTTCTGTTAACCATGCATTCGATTGAAAAGGTGGCACATGTTACAACAGAGAATACACAAAACCCAGGAGTCCTCTGAAGTATGAGATCTAGGCGTGAAATTGTACGTATCATGCCATCGTCCTGTCATACCCCCTAACTATTGCTGATTGACAGTACTAAAGCCTTTGATGGGGGTTGGGTGGGGGGAGGGGGGTCGGGGTGTTGCTGTGACCAAACAGGTGTTTATCATTACGGCGGAAAAGATGCAGAAATCGAGTCGGCTGTAGTTGCAATCGCTAGCATTAGTGTTCATTTTACTAGCTGTATCACACATTTATGAGCACTTTAACCATCATTCGTGCCCTATCAGAAAACATTCTCATTCTACTTCGGCCAAGAAGATGGTACTTTGTATGACCTCTCTGGCATTTACTTTGCCTTTACTTTATTATTTTGCCTTTTATTTTGAATGAATTGTTTTTGGGAAAGAAAAAAAAAGCAGGGCTCGAAATGCAGAGCAGACCTATAGATTGTGTGTTTCATTTGGTTGACGTAAGCACTTAATCGGTCACAGCATGAGAATATTATCTGGTAACTGTCAGTAACGTTGTATTGTGGTTAGTCAACTGTTATTTAATTAATTAAGCTTAGTGAAGAGTTCTGCGGCAATATTAGTTGATGGAAATTCTGCGAAGGATTTAAAAAAACCTATTTGGTGTTTAATATATTCTACAAATAATTGGATTAATTAAAACAAAAATGAAATAATCATTAGTTGCAGCCTTACTGTTGTGCACTTTTTCCACATTTTTTTGCTTCTGTTCTGCTTTTTGAAAGTGTAATATTGAGACTTTGTAACAGTTTAACCACACATCCTGCTCTTGTAAGATCTACGTATAGAGGAAACCAACAGTTGCTTGCTTATACACTGCTTATTAACAGTTTATTCAGTACTTCACACACCATCATGCTGCTTCTCCAGACACGTTTGTGTGTTCGGTCAGTTTCATACGAGCACGTCAGTGTGGTTGTTTTGATTTTGGATTATAGCGGTGTCGTGATGTTGGGTTTTTCTTTTTTTAAATCCATGCTGATTTAATTTGTTTTAATGACAAGCGCACATGCATCACACACAGGGAAACCCCCCCCCCCCAGGTCCCCCACCCCCCCTTCTGGGAAGCAATAAATTGCTTCCAATTTAGATGTAGTGTGCTTGTGGTAAGGCTGATCCAAAAACAGTTGGGAGCTAGATAAATAATAGCCTAAAAATTTCCTTTTAGGTTGCGGCTTATATGTATTTCAAAATGTTCAGAAAGTGAATCTGGACCCGTTCAAGTAAGCACCCAGCGTTTGTTGCTAAAGCAGGTGTACATCTAACTCTCAAGCAACACGCACATCATTTTACACTCCACACAACAGTTTGCGTGCTGTGTGGCATGGTTGCTCAGAGGCCAGGAATGCAGTGTGGGCCCTGGGGAGGGTGTGGGTTGCTGTTTGGTTCGTGGTTTAGCCTGTGAGCTGGGGGTTAGGGGAGGAGGAGGAAGAAGGTACGAACCATGAACACTAGTGCAGCAGCAACAGAAATGCAGCATGGCAGTGTTTATGCAAATCTTCTAGAGAGAGAGAAGAATGCCTTCATGCTTTAAGGTAGCTGTGAAATACAGAGTAGAGGCTCCAGCTCAGGAAATGACCAGCTGCTCCGAGTTTACTGAGGTCAGCCTTCTTCCAGGCGCCTCTTATGCAGTGTTTTTCCTCCTGATGCCTCCTCCTTTTGGAAGGCAAAAGTGTGCATGGTCAGTGGTTAGTGAATTTGAGCACCACAGCACAGATGAGGAAGTGTGTCTGGTTGAGCTGTGGATAGAAACTTCACTGGCTGCTAGTGTACAGCGGAAAGCAATGAGGTGACTGGTCAAACAGACTTCCCAACTTTTCTCTCCACTAGCTTTCAATTCTGCCTTTTAACCACCGTGGAATCCATCTATTTGCATGTGTATTTACTTAGGCTTGCTGTTGGTGTCAGTGGTGACTGAAAACGTGACATTTACAGTGTGTTGCCTTTAATGCATTTAAATGTCATTTTAAAAATAGATTTGTTTACATTGCACGTACAGTTTCATTGTTTCAGCACCGAGTGTGAAGCTGTGCGAGTTTGTAGATGAGGGGGCAGGGTTGATGCTCTTGGTTTTGACTTTGAGCTGAATGGGGGTGTGCTGTGTGTCTGGCCTGGCCGGGGGAGTTACTGCGCCTGCACCACTCAGAACAGAAAAGGAATTGTAGACCGCTGAGTGACTCGAAGACCTCAGACTTGGCCTTTGTCTGCAGGGACAGGGCTACACAATAGAGGCTGCTGGCCTTCTCTTTCAGTCGCCATTCCAGTCAGCAGCTCTTTGTGTTCTGTTACATGGCGAATTAATTGTGTGCCTTAAATTACGTAGATGAACTGAGAGTAATGTTGGGTTTAGAGTTAGTTTGAGTTTTAAAATCAATAGCTAGGTTAAAAAAAATAAAAATCTTGTGCACTGGCTTGAGGTCATCTGACATTTTTTTGTTAGATGATGTTTATTTAACATTTATGGAAGGAGTCTCTGTAATTGCTCTAACGCACGGCAAGGAAACCCCACCCTTATTCTGGGTGCGGGGGGGGTTATTTTTGTATAATAGCATGGCCTGTTATGTTATTCCTTACGTACTTCATTTCAGTAACTTCACAGAGGTAAGTTTTAAGGTGTTTTATTTTAACTGAATGGTGTGCTGAAATGAGGTGAGAAATTGGTGCAGTATTCAAAATATCTTTAAAATTGTATTTATTAAAAAAAAAAAATCAATACTAGAGATGTAACAGTATGCAAATTTCATATTACGATTATCGTGACCAAAACTATCACTGTTATCAGTATTGTCACGTTATTGTTGTTAAAATGTGCTGAAAATGTACAAAAGTACTGATACACACACTGAAATCATTTGAACAGGTTTTATTTGACTGTAAAGTGATGGATGGTTGTCACTAGGCTTGCTGCGATAGTCGGTACACGGTGTTCGGCCCCACACCGATTACATCACGGCACAGATCAGCAGGAGGCACATTTCATTTGTCACGTGCTGAGAGTGAAGGCGAGCTGACTGACGTGAGGAGAGTGAAGACGAGCTGACTGACAAGACAATGGTGGAAGATTTGGTTTAATATAAGCGAGTTTGTCATTGTACTGATTTGTTATTGTGTTTTTTATTAAGAATAATAATGAACCATGGACAGGCAGAGAGTTCCTCAGGGGTAGGGGCTCAAATGTAAAAAAAATAAATAAATAAAAATTGCATGTCCCTTTAGTGAACCCACCATTCAAGCCATTGCTGCCCCCTAATTCAAAAGCAAAAGTGAAATGCGGACGGCATTCATAAGATATATAAAAGCGATGGGGGGGGGGGAAGAGGAAAAAGCGCCAAAGCCCCATTTCACGGCAACTTTCTTCTGGCAAGCTCTGCACACAGGGTTGCTATCTTCTATTACGTGTCCCTCAGCGTTTTTATCCAATCTAAAATATGACCACACTTCAGATTTGCGTCAGACTTGTGCTGGGTGTGTGTGTACAGCGTTAACCGTGAGTTTTATAAATCACGATAATCACGCACGGTTTTAATGATCATTAAATGTGACCCGGTAATACTAACCATCTGGGAGTTTTATCATGGTTTATCGTGGAACCGGTAACCGTTTCATCCCTGTTCGGTACAAACAATGCCAAATGTGGACGTTTGTCCCCATTAAGGTCATGCTTGGCTCAGTTTAGTAACTTGAAGCTGTTTGTGCACAAACTAAAAGCCTGAAACTTTTCCAGGAGTACTATCATGCCCACACAAATGTGTTCTTTGGCAGACACATGCTTCCCAGGAGCCCATATTGATATTCCTTATATGTGAAAAGGGGGACTGTGAAAATTCAGTTGGATATTGAGAAATGGGTATTGTCTGCCTTTTTCTGGTTCTTGCTCTCTTTTTGTTTGGCATCCTTTTAAGATTATGAAAGTTTTAGAAATTTTGAGTTTGATCGATTGATTGATTTATTTTTGCTTTTCTTTCATATTTCGTACACACACACACATGCGTATACCTTCCTTCTTGATCTCCGAGGTTCTTGAAAAGTGAGAAAATCCTGATCTTTAGTGAGAAATGCATTAAAATAATTGAGCTCTTTTGTAAGGCATGTTGTTGGTGACAAACTAGCAGCACTCACACTAAGTGACCTTTTAGCGAGCAGCTGTTTGTTCCACTCAATTTGTCTAACTAAAAGAAGGGTGAGATGAAAGCCTTCTGCTCTTCAGCGTCAGCTTGAACGCAGCACTCGCTTCATTTGAGTGTGTTCAAATCAGATAATGGCAAAAGGCACAATATCATTTATAGTGGCAATTTTAAAAGAACCTGTGGCCAGGATCATTTCTCTGATTTGCGTTTTTGTGAGACAGTTGCTCGTACTTTACGTGCTGCTGCGGTCCAACATCATTGTCAAGAAATGAAAGTCCCACGCCGTTTAAAAATGATCCAGTTCTGCTATTATTTGATCGTTTTATATTGATCATAAACCTTGACGAGGGGCGTATTGATCATTTTCACAGCGCGAACACATATCTGTTGATCCACAGGAACTTTTCACAAATCTATAAAGCCTGTTATGTCAAATACTCAAATGGGCAAGATTGTAAATTGCCAGGAGCTTTATAAAGTCCGTTAATTGGCTGTTCTATACAACGCAGCCTTGTTGGAATTTGCTCTACATGTGTTTTAAATTTCCAAGTGGCCAGCGCGAATTGAATGAAGGCGTCAGTCGGTGTGAATTGAAAAGTTTGACCTGCAGAATAATTAAGGTCATCATTCCAGTTCTTAATTAAGGTTCATCCAGGTTCTACACGCTATGACATTCAAGAAAAAAAATCATCATGAACGTGAAAAGAAAAAGAACCCAACAGCCAGGCCGAGTTCGGAAATCACGACCACATGTGCAGTAGTTTGCAAGAGCAAAGTGCCAAACTGTCAGGGTGATGCAGCGAGCTTCACTCAGTAAGCAAGGCTCACAATCGCTGAGAAAGACCATGGAACAAAATGAACAACTGCTTACACTACATTAACAACATTTTACCCATCATGTCTCATAACATTTTTTGCACGTAATGTTTTTGTTTTAGAACACAACTATGCAAAAAAAAAAAAGGATGCAGTATATTTGACCTTTTGTATATATGTACCATATATAATGCGCAGTATTATAACTGTATTTGGTAGGGGAATTGATAGTATTTAGATGTACTTTGACTGCTGGTGCTAATAGTAAAATCAAATGAATTATGGGCCTGTGAAAGAAGTGCTGCCAGACCGACAATGATATGACAATCAGTACGTTTACATGGACAACAATAATCCAATATTAACCCGATTAAGACAATACTCTGATTAAAAAACTACCATGTATACAGCGATTTAAAAAAAAATTATTATATTTTGAAATTACCTTAATCCAGTTAAAGTCATACTCAAAGTAAACGCAAATCAAATTAAGACAAGTGGAGTATTCCTATTTTAGTCGCATTACCGAAGTGCATTATAGACATGTACACACCTTAACCACACTATTGACGTCGTGTGGGAGATTTCACCGCATTTTGCAACAGGACACGTTCACACACGGCAGCGCTCAACCGTTTGCCGGCAAACGAGAGAGCACGGCTGCGTCCGAAACCGCGTACTTACCTACTATATCGTAGGTGAAATAAATGTATCTCGGCTGCTATATAGTAGGCAAGTACGTGGTTTTGGACGCAGCCCACGACTTCAAGCGGTCGTCTATTTGCACGTATAGCACGACAAATAATGAACTGCACTTGAAGCTTTTGTAAAATTAAAACACCCCAAACTGTATACATAACGAAGACGAACTGTATGTTGATACGTGAAAGTCTGAAGGGGACGTAATGACGTGTGCTGTTAATCGCTCTATGTTCTATAACATGAAAGGAATATTCTAAAAGCAATCCATGTAAACATAGTCAATATCATTGTATATATTTTGTGGTGCACTTTTTGGTTACAGTGCATGACACGACAAATAACAACTGAGCATTTGATGCAGTGAGCTTTTGCTTTAATGGTGCTTTTAGAAGAATCGTTTCAAACTAAATCTAATTGCTATTAATTCTTTAGATTTATTGCTGCCATCACAGGGAGTGGACAAGTCAGTAGTCCAGGAGCCTAGACCAGAAATAGATTATGTTTGCCTGACTGGACAAGTAGGTTCAGCTCTGAGTTTGATTTAATTTGATGTATATGTTTAAGCGTATCTATTAGTGTGCACTAGGGCTACCTACTACATTACTGATATAAACCAAGCCCACACAAGTCTGTCGGTAGTTACTATTTTTCTTTTTCCCCATATGGAGTAATTAACTTGTACAGATTATAGACAACCTTTTTTTTTTGAAACAGGCAGGGATGTGGAAATACTTGCTGGCAAAATGAGCAGAATTCAGTGCAGTGCAACATGCAGTCAGTTTGCTGTTAAGCACATGAGAATGAAGACACAGCCAGACTCGAATAGCATCTTTTGAGTGCAAAGTGAGGTGAGAGCCTAAGTGTTAGAAAAAGACTTGATGTAAACATGCACTTCATCAAGAACATGATCTGGTGAGGATAAATACTATGGCAACAGTGACGCCTTCCCTTTTTGTTCCTCTTATCCGTCTTTAATTAATGCGCCTATCTATAGGAGCCATTATATAAGGTGCCATTTTGTTTTGAATAGTTGAATATGTTCCCAGGCAACCAAATCATAGGGTTGGCCAAGTCCACTAGAGCTCTCAGTTGCCCAGGGGACTAGCTAATGATTTTATGATTTCGCTGTGTCAGCTTTGAATTTTAAAGGCCATGCCTCAAAAATCAGATGTGTGAGGTTTATTATTGCTCCAAAGTACAGTACATGAGTATGGGGGTCAAGCTGAATCTTCAGTCCACTTATAATGATCTTGTGCTCCATCTCTTTTAGGTCTCTGGATGGGCGTCTGCAGGTGTCTCACAGAAAAGGCCTCCCTCACGTAATCTACTGCCGGTTGTGGCGTTGGCCAGACCTGCAGTCACACCACGAGCTGCGTGCTATAGACCAGTGCGAGTTCGCTTTCCACACGAAAAAGGATGAGGTGTGCGTCAACCCCTACCATTACCAGCGCGTGGAGACACCAGGTGAGCCCTCTTCGCAGAAGTGTGCTTGGGTCAAAGTGCTGCACATTTGTCATTCTCCGAAGCCTCAATCAATCATTTAATCGTCTTCATCAAATGGTACAGAACACTATGATTAGTCTTGTGTTGATTCGTTCTTGATTACCACTTACTGTGTGTGTGCTTGCGTGTGCAGTTCTTCCTCCGGTGCTGGTTCCCCGACACACTGATATCCCTGCTGAGTTTCCCCCGCTGGATGACTACAGCCATTCTATCCCTGAGAACACCAACTTTCCTGCAGGCATAGAGCCTCTGATAAACTACATACCTGGTGAGTGCAAAGCAGGGAGAAAGAAAAAAAATCAGTCATACAGACGTGCCCACTCTCTTCAATTCCCAGTGCCCAGTCTATTCAATTTCATGATTTAAACTGTTTTGCCATCATTAAAGGGAAGATCTGGGACTCTTTAATAAATTTGCTGAAATTACACGAGACCCCAGACTGATCTAGAGCTATCTACATCGGGACTGGCATGCCGGTTGCTAATACTTTTGGTCAGTTATGAAGCTTGTGGGACAAAGGAAGACCACGTTCATTAAAACGTGAATGTACAGGGTGATCCCTGTAGCACTGTGCAAAGTATTTACTTCATTCATTCACTCATTCATTCATTCATTCATTCATTCATTCATCTTCAGTAGCTGGTTTATCCTGATCAGGGTTACTATGGTTTAAATGAGAAATTAGATTTAAATAGAACCCTCTACAAGTATGTACAAATGTATGATCAACATTTATGAGCATGTTTTAAGAGCAAGAAATCGGAACTCTCTGAGAGTCTAAATCAGTATTTGAATTTCTTTTAGTAATGTTGCTAAAAAAAAATACTGTTACTGTAAAATATGACTCAAGTAAAAAAATATATAATGATCCAAATAAGGACTTGTGGTAAAGTATTAAGTGAACAAAATTGTCCAAGTTGCGTTATATTACTAGTTACATGAGAATTAGTGCCCATGAGCTTCAATGAAAATAAATGAAGATGTAATAAAGAGGTTAAACCAATGTTATTAAAATGTGTATTACGTCATAACGATAGCACTTCGATCTGTATGCTATGCAAGGCAGTATCTGCTTCCTGCCTTTTGCTATCTAAAGCATTATTACTCCCTCCAACTTGTGCACATGCACTAAATAACTTGGTTCCAGATATCAAATCAGACTTGAATCATATTCAAGTATTCTGCTTTCATGTCTACTTAATCCAATGAACTGAAATTAGATGATGCTGAAATTAGATGGCGCTTGGGTTATTGGGTTACGTGTAAACGAAATTGTCTATGGCTGTTAGCCTAATATTAGCTTGTAGGGTGGCTGGTCAGTACAGCAGCAGGCATTGTAGGTCGCCATCTACCATAGGCAGGAGAAGGTGCTGTAAACAATATTAAAAGCGAGTCTGATTTGATTCATGACCAACAAACACATACATGGGGCTTCATTTATTGATATTGCTTTAACAAAAGTTCTAAATTAATCAATTGGTATTCATTAAAGTGTTTAGGCAGGTCAAACATACAAGTATAATAATGACGATTAATAAACACTAGTTGCTCAAACATGTCATTGATGTTGGTGGTTATTTAAATACAGCCATGCCTGTATTTGAGAAGACATTCAGATCTAGAAATATTATTCTATTATTATTTCTCTTAAATTTTCTGTGGGAGATTAATGTAATTAACTACAAAGACACTTTTCATAACATCTTTTTTTATACACCCATCAAAGGGTGCATAAGGATGCCAGTACCGTAATTCTCGGACTATTGAGCACACCTGAATATAAGCCGCACCCACTAACTTTAAAAAGAAAAACAATTTTGTACATATATAGGCCGCACTTGTCTATTAGCCGCAGGTGTCCACGTTGTAACTGTCACGATTCGTGACGTAAGCAAGGAACGGATGCGGAGTGCAGTTAGGACGAAGACCTTTTTATTGAAACAGAGGAGAGCGACGCCGAAAAGAAACAAGAACCATGACCAACTCAATGAACTAAGCTAACTAAACCAACTAACCTAAACATTAACCATGACATGAAACGTGACCATGACTATGAACATGGCATGGAACAAAGACTCTATATCTATACTCTATAAACCACTTCTACATCTATATTCTAAACTAAGTCTATACAACTCTAAGCTATACTATCCACTACTAGGCTATAAGCTATGCTATAAGCTACTAGGCTATAAGCTATGCTATAAGCTACTAGGCTACAGGCTAAGCTATGCTATAAGCTAACTAGCCTTGACAGAACTCAGAAACATGAACAAGAACTAAGACACATGGCATGAATAAAGAGTCTAACTATATTCACTATCTAATTCTAACTCTATATCTAATTACCCGCGTTGTGTGTGTCATGGCTCCAGGTATATATACACACCAGCCAAACTGCATCGTTGATTAAGCCGCAGTGTTCAAAGCGTGTGAAAAAAGTAGCAGCTTATAGTCCGGAAATTGCGGTAATTACGGTAATTAATATCTCTTTCAAGAATATATGAAAGCATCGACTCTTGGGGCTCCCATGTGGTATTTGCCCGATCGTCAAGAGATTGCGAGTTCGGCTCCTGACTTTGCCACAGCCATCCATGGCTGGGAGCCTAGAGAGCAAATCTAGGCATGTTCTCTGGCTGGGAGGGATGGCATACTCTCTCTCTCCTCTGTCACTCACAGCAACAGTAGCCAAGCATGGGCATTTGTGAGCTCATGGATGTGGAAGAGGGCATATAGTGCTTTCCTCCGAGGGTGTTACGCTGCCACGTGATGCAGCATGAGCAGCAGTTCACAAATTGTGCTGGCTGGCTTCAGCTGCTTGGCCACTATCTTAGGAGGGAGAGCTGGCTAGTGGGTGGGAACTCGCAAATGATCAAGCTGGGGGGAAAAACTTAGGAAGAAACCAAGTCAAAAATATACTCTGCAAAAAAAGAAACGTCCTCTCACATTCATCTGCTTTTATTTCCAGCAAACTTCTTAACATGTGTAAACATTTGTATTAACATAAAAACATTCAAGAACTGAGGCATAAACTGAACAAGTTTCCCAGACATTTGATGAACAGAAATGGAATAACAAATCCCTGAACAAAGGGGGGGGTGTCAATATCATAAGTAACAGTCAATATGAAGTGTCCTCCAGCTGCTTTAAGTACTACAGTGCATCTCATCCTCATGGACTGCACCAGATTGTCAGTTCCTGCTGTGAGATGTTACTCCACTCTTCCACCAAGGAATTTGCAAGTTCTCCATCACGTCTTGGGAAGGACACATGGTTACATGTAATTTTCAACTGCAAGGACAATCAGCTGTCCTTCCTGTCTCCCTGTAGCACTGTTCAGGTGTCTTACATTACAGACATTGCAGCCACATCTGCAGTCCTCATGCCTCCCTGCAGCAGGTCTATAGCATGTTCCCACAAGTGAGCAGGAACCCTAGGCATCTTTCTTCTGGTGTTTTTCAGAGTCAGTAGAAAGATCTCTTTAGTGTCCTAAGTAATTGTAACTGTGACCCTTAAGGACCGTTCCACAGGTGCATATGCAATAATGGAACAAGCATGAAAAACATTTACACCCTTTCCAATTAAGATCTGTAAGGCTTATTTGGAGTTTACAAAGAGGTCTCCTGGAAAAAGGGACGTGTCTTTTTTTTTTTTTTTTTTGTTTTGTGTGTGTGTGTGTGTGTGTGTGTGTGTGTATATGTATATATATATATATATATATATATATAATTTTTGTTAAAAAAATGTAATGAATTGTTATTAAATTATTAATAATATTGTACATTGCAGAAATGCATGCTGGATTGGATGTCGGTCTGTTGCACGTGTTTAACAAATGCATGTTCATAGAATGACAGAATCTAAATATACTTACAATGATCATGATCAAATAGATTTTGGGCTGTGGGGGAAAAACAGAAGCTGCATTAAAGTTCCCTGTTTTCACATGTGAAGAGGAACTGTATACTGGTTTGGCATAATCCTAATCAGTGGTCGTAAAATGCCCACTGTATCCCCAATCTCGGAAATGCTTTTAGTCTAAAACATGACTGAAATAACTTGGAGTCACACAACTATTGCATTTGTGCATTGGGTCCTCAATGAATGCACAAATTTATTAATAGTAGTGTGTAGACCAACCACTTGGCACTTTCTGCTAAGAAATCAGTCCAGCTCTAAAAAGCACTTTCCTCAAATTGCACAATGTGTGAAACCCTGAAAATTTCTTTCTTGACATTCCCACCACCATGCTTGACTGTAGGCAAGACATACTTGTCTCTGTATTCGTCACCAGTATGAGGGAGTGTGAGAGCGATGACACCAAATTTAACACACCTGCCCCCCATTTACACCTGAGACCTTGTAACACGAACAAGTCACATGACGCCGTCGAGGGAAAATGGCTAATTGGGCCCAATTTGCACATTTTCACTTAGGGGTGTACTTAATTTTGTTGCCAGCGGTTTAGACATTAATGGCTGTGTGAGTTATTTTGAAGGGACAGCAAATGTACAGTTATACAAGCTCAGTCACTACTTTACCTTGTAGCAAAGTGTCATTTCAGTGCTGTCACATGAAAAGATATTTACAAAAATGTGAGGGGTGTACTCACTTTTGTGAGATACTGTGTGTGTGTATTTGTTTTTGTTTTTTGACTCACCAGACCAATCTAATTATTTTTCATGTTCATAATAGTGAAGACATTAATTGTTGACTATGTGTATAATGGTGTACTTGATTTTGCCTTTTATTTCAGAGACACCCCCTCCAGGGTATCTCAGTGAAGACGGTGAAAGCAATGATCAGCAGAATCACAGCATGGACACAGGTCAGAGCTTCCTTTCTCCATTCTGATCAGAGTATTCGTTCTTTTTTATTATGGTATATTATGTTATATACCTCTGATTTAAATCTAGCACGTCTCTGTTGCAGGTTCCCCAAACTTGTCACCTAGCCCTGTTTCCCCTGCAAGTAGCAACTCTGGTAAGAATGGCCAGCAGTTACTTGTTGTTATCTTGAGCACACATATTAGTTCTCTCTAAAGACCTTAAATTAGGTCAGGCAGTCAAGAAGTAAATATTTTCATTCTAAATTTGAGAAATCTTCCTTCCTGAAGTTAAAAGCAAGCTTGATGGCCCTGTTGAGAAAGTCTTTAAATTCCTCTCGAGTTTGGTCTTTCCACCCACAGAAAACTAGTCTAATATGGATTATCTGTGTTACGTTGGGTCTACAAAGCGTGTATGTGTGCGTGCGTGTGTGTCAGAGCCTTTATGATGTGATTATTGAGGATGGAATTGTTCCTCTCCATTGCTGATTACACTATCACTGGTTTAAACATAAATTGCTACTACATTTGAGCTTGTACCTATGCCCTCTTTGAGGTGTTTTTACTCTGACTATTAATGAATACTGTTTTCTTTTGAGTTTGTGAGGAAATTTCTTCTTGTGGGAATTTTTTTTGTAGTTGTAAAGTACAACCCAGTTGGATTTTTATTTGTCTATGGTTAAATTATGATTAACATTGCTTGAAGTATCTTGTTGGTGCATGTATCAACAAGAGCATGCTTGTATTTCCTGTTTGGTGAATCATGTTTAGCTAGCATTACCCTATATGATGTTGAGCCCACAGACCAAATCCCGTATTATAAAACAATTTTGGTTGTGAGCTGGAGTTTGGTGGTCTTAAAACGCACAAAGTGAAATGCTCACCAGTGGCCAAAGACAAGCTGATGTTCTAGCAGTGTCCGTAATTCTTTTTTATTTGAATTGAGTGACCCCCATCTAAAAGCCAGTAGGAGGACAGCATAGCTTATGCAGAACTGTGGCAAAATGTAAAGAGAATGTGCTGGAGAGAAAATATCGTTAATACCTAAGGCTGACTTTGAAGAATGTTTGTGACCCCATTTTCTGCACATGCCTGGATTGCACTGATTGGTGATGTAAGCAGAATGCAGTAATTTACTTTCATTACAGGTCTATACTAGCAGGATCGTCATCGTATGTTTTGACATGGGAGAACATTCTGTTTTAGAATTCGGCCAAGATTTTTTTGGCTCATCTCATACAGTTTGACAAGTAATAATTAGTAAACCAGTTCGCATCCCTGCAACATAACCTGAAGAGGAAACAGCAACAGTATGTGGCATTCATAGAAAAGTTCTTTGCTAGCGGACATGCCGAGGTAGCACCGCCACTTAGAGAAGATGATGAATGCTGGTATCTTCAAACAATTGGGGTCTATCATCCACAAAAACCCAATCAGATTAGGGTGGTCTTCAATTGCAGTGCTCGGTACTCCGGTGTCTCTCTTAATGACGTGTTCCTCACAGGCCCCGACCTCAATAACTCCCTGGTGGGTGTCCTGCAACGCTTTTGGAAGGAGAATGTTGCAATCCTGGTGGACATTCAGCAGATGTTCCATTGTTTGTTGATGCGTGAAGACCACTGCAGTGACCTCAACAAGGAAGTTGTTGAGTATCGGATGAAGGTCCACGTCGTTGGCAATGGGCCATCTCCTGGTGTGGCCATTTACAGGCTGCGAAGAGCCATAAAAGAAGGTGCACAGGAGCATGGTGCTGATTCTGTCAAGTTTGTGAAGAGGCACTTCTATGTTGACGATGGCTCGGTATCCGTACTGTCTGAAGCCGAGGCAATCGACCTGCTCCAACGAGCACAAGCCTCACTCGCTGAATCAAGGAGGCCTTCCTGCGCACCAGTAATTAATGAACGCCTCAAAATCCGCCCTCCTTTTACCTATGTGGGGCTTGGTGTATTTGGACCATAGTCTGTCACAACCAGACGCACCAGAGGAGGACGGGCTGAGAGCAAGCGGTGGGCTATCATGTTCTGCTGTATGAGTTCGGGAGCTGTGCATGTCGAGGTCATAGAATCTGTGGACACGTCCAGCTGTATGAATGCTCTTGGGCGATTCTTCACACCCAGAGGCCCTGCGAAACACTCAGTTGCTATTGCGCTACCAATTTTATTGGAGCGTGCAAGGAGCTTGGGATGGACAAAATGGTGCAGAGGTACCTCAGTGAGCAAGGATGCACACAGATCTCACATTGGAAGCTCATGGGAGCGCATGATCAGCATTGCCAGAAGAATCCTAGATTCAATGTTTCTGTAGCTAAACACTCGCCTAACCAACGAAGTGCTTTGCACACTGATGGCAGAGGTCACAGCTATCATAAATGCATGACCACTTTTACACATGTCTACAGACCAGAACAACCCTTCATTCTCTCACCGTCGATGCTCCTTACACAGATGACAGGAATTCCACCTCCTCCTGGAGACTTCTCAGACAAGGACCTGTACACAAAGCAATGGACACAAAGAAATGGCAAACCAGTTCTGGACCCACTGGATCTGTGAATACTTACCTTCAAGTTTGAGATCAAGTTCTGCTCGGGGACCAGCAGACAGGCTGCAACTGCTGGCCCATGGCCAAGGATCACTGGAAAGGATGGACATCTAAGAAAGGTTGAGGTGACATGTAAAAACCTTTCAGAGGCCATTTGCAGAAATTGTTCTACTTCTACCACTTCTACTGATCTAGAGACTAATGTTCTGGACTCCCAACAAGTTTTTAGTGCCCTCACATGGAGTGTGTTGCCCTTTAAGGACTCTTAAAATATTTGTTGGTACTTATCTTTAATTGAAAATAGGAAGTTGATCACTACTTTTCAGTTTAAAAAACTCGTTTGTAATATTAATATCACTTGTCATGCGATGATGTCACTTTCTGTTCATTCTTTCTGGTTCTGCACGAAAACAGACAGAGATGGTGTGCACTCTCTGATAATCCAATTGCATCCAGTATGAAGCATCGTAGAGGCAATGCTGTAAGCTCATTTATGAAATTAGCGTTGTTAAAGATTAATAATGATTTTGTTCAAAAGATAAGTTGTTTAAAAATAAAACGGTTTGTTAACTATTGTGTATAAGCTAAGAGCAATGCCAGTAGCCATGGTAGCTGCTGCTTACAGTAGGAACAGCAGTGTATATTCATGTTTACAGCTATTCAGTGTAATGTTCAGTCAAGAATATGGACACTGAATATTATTGCATTGCTTTTATCTACAGTTTTCACCAGAATGTTAATGAGGACGTGGGACAGTAAATGGTCAACCTTACTACGACTCTGTCGTGTAACTACGGTTTAACTTGGTGTTTAGGCAAAGTTTCGACACACTGCACAAGAACATCACACTCTGTATATAGTGTAGGACAGATTGTACACCCTGATTAACAATGGGCCATACATTCAGCTGCAGATGAGTCATAGTTTAACACGCACTCAAAAACAGCCTCAGCTGACCTCAGGGTGGAAGCCACAACTCGTGGAGAGTGTTTGTTTGTGGGTCATGGTTAACCTATCAGTGGTCAGCTTATTTGTATATTGGGCAATGAGCGTGTGAATGAAATGTGGTACCAAAGAAGATTGTTTCTGTTTTGCTGCTCAGTTGTTTGTTACTGCTTTAAGATGAGACTAGAACGGGATGTTTTCTCGAAAATTGGAACACTGTGAGACATCACTTGACAGTAACATATTTGTATTATTTTAAACGGTGTTTGTGCACATGGCTGTATTAGTGCATGTGGTTAAAGAGAGGACGGTGCTCATGAGGTCATACTCTGTATGTAAGTGGAACCCTCATATGAAAGGAGTGTGTTTCTGCCCCTTGACATTATTCAACCTGTAGTGAGTTATTGTGCCCATTTCTTTACATCATCACTGCTCACAGAACCTACAGTATATTGCAGTGTGTCTGAATATTCACTTTAAAGTATGTACTTGGGTGTGCATTTATGTTTTTTTTGTAGTAGTTACTTTGTTTTTCTATTTCTCAAGTTCTTCTTGTTTTCTTTTTCGTGTTGATGTGCACGTGTGTCTTAGACCTGCAACCGGTAACATATTGTGAGTCAGCGTTCTGGTGCTCCATCTCGTACTATGAGCTGAACCAGCGGGTAGGGGAGATATTCCATGCCTCGCAGCCCTCTCTCACTGTGGACGGCTTCACAGATCCGTCCAATGCCGAGCGATTCTGCCTGGGTTTGCTGTCCAACGTGAACCGCAACACCGCTGTGGAGCTCACACGCAGACATATCGGTACGACACCTCAACATTTATACCTCCCCTGGCCATTTCTGTTCAACTGGCAGCGCTGGGCTAAGATAAAATTGGCTGGGCAATGATTCCACGCCTGGTTATTATTATTTTTTTCCCTCTCTCCTGCTAAGGTCGGGGAGTACGGCTGTACTACATAGGTGGTGAGGTGTTTGCAGAGTGTCTGAGTGACAGTGCCATCTTTGTCCAGAGTCCTAATTGCAACCAGCGCTATGGCTGGCACCCCGCCACAGTGTGTAAGATTCCTCCAGGTGTGTCAAGCTCACACAAAACACACAGCACGCCTTGTGTCAGCAAAGCTGTGATTGATGGCATGCACTTAAGAGTGCATGCCCTTGATGAATCATTCATGCATGCTCTGATGTGTATCTGTGTCTTTTTGCTTTCAGGCTGTAATCTAAAGATCTTCAATAACCAGGAGTTTGCGGCTCTGTTGGCTCAGTCTGTGAATCAGGGATTTGAGGCTGTGTACCAGTTGACCCGCATGTGCACAATCCGTATGAGCTTCGTCAAAGGATGGGGAGCAGAATACAGGTGAACACGCACACCGGCATTAAAAAACTATCAGCTGCAAACAGGTTTAAAACGAGGTAGGAGATAATGGTGTTTGGTTTTGACTTTGGTTGTTAGTGAGGGTCAGTAGGCACCTCAACAGCAAGGAGAGACTTGTAAGATGAATCTCTTGTGAAATATTTCCAGCTACTTCTCGTCATGCATCACAGCTGAGGTCCGTGAGGTTATAGCTGGGGGATTGTGTAAGATGTGACTCACAAAACATGTGTGGTCCTTGCCAGAGATCAGCACTGAGCTTTTAATTTACAGCCTTCATCATTAATAAGCACACATACACTCATAATCTCTCACTTCCTTACCCTCAACTTTACCACACCCTCGCTCTTACTCCCCTTATCTCTCTCTCCTTGTATCATTCTGAGAAAATTCAACCAGCAGAGGTTGAAACTCCCTTAAAACATTGATGGTTGTGGTTTGTTACTGGGGAAGTGGACTGGTTATGTGAAGCAGACGGAACTGAAATATATCCACATGCGATATGGAGGAAATCGAGTTTGTCAGCACTTGAAAACACTTGAAATGCCATTGTGATTCACTGTGAGAAGTGGAGCGAGGGGACAGGGTAGCAGGAGAGCCTTGTCTAACAGGGCAGGAACGCAGTAGGGGACTGCCGTAGGATGTAGGAGGTATTAAGAGATGGAGGGTGAGATCTAGCGAAACCAGTTACAGGTGCATCTCAAAAATTTGAATATCATGGAAAAGTTAAGAATATTGTGTCAAGCCTTTGCAGGTGTTTTGAGTTCAACTGATTAGAGCTCTTCTCAGGTCGACAATTCTGTATTAGAAATTCTTTATTCTTATATTTTGAGAAACTGGATTTTTGATTTCCATGAGCTGTAAGCCCTAATCATGAAGATTAAAACAAGAAAAGGATTGAAATATTTCACTTGAGTATGTATTGAATGTAGAATATATGAACAGTTCCACTTTTTGAATTAAATTACAAAAAAAAAAAAAACAACAAACTTTTCCACGTTATTAAAATATTTTGAGATGCACCTGTAGATATCAGTCACAGACATAAATAAAAGAATAAAATAAAGACATGCTTTATTTGCTCTTATAGTTAAACTCTCGAATCAGGATGCGCGTATTAATTTATCTATAACAGCGCGGCTCGGATAGTTCTGGCCGTAAATAAATAAATGATGTATTAATTATTAACGTGTGCGCTTGTGGTATTCTTCCTTATAATAATGTCTCATACACAGGGACTTGTATGGTGGACCCTCCACATAATCTACGGTTATTAACAAAAAGATTTTACACGTGTTTAACAAAAATAAAACCCCAACAACTTCTAATCATTGACGTGGTGAAGGTTTCTGTTAGCACATGTTTATGTACCGTTTATGGAAGGAGTCCTGGGTGTCCACGCTTAATAACGGTCACAAAGTCCGACACACGAGAGTCTCCAGACAGACTGCTTTCTGCTTTCACAGATGCTCTGTAACATCACAAGCTGTGTTCGTTGCCTTGCTAACTTCAAGAGAGAGAATACAGGACAGGCCAGTGAGCGAATATCTTATACAGCGAATAAACTTCTACAACGTAAGCAATAACAGGAACTAACTTGTGTCACGGACTTTAAGATTGAGCGTAAATACAAGCCGTTAAAACACGCAAGGTCATCCGGTAATTAATTAAAACTTCAAATGGAGGGGGGGGGGATTTAATCACTGTCATATAAGCGGAATAACACGCTACAGACCATGCCATTATATGAAAATCCACTACCAGATGCTAACGACCCTCTGCACAGAGTTCGTTGTGTTATTCCTTAATTAATCAAAAGCATTTTTGTTCAACTGCTATAAAAAAAAAGCTTGCATTGCTTACTCTGATTCCCTCTCTGTAGGCGCCAGACTGTAACCAGCACCCCCTGCTGGATAGAGCTACACTTAAATGGCCCCCTGCAATGGTTAGACAAGGTGCTCACCCAGATGGGCTCACCCAGCATCCGCTGCTCCAGTGTGTCATAGGAGACCCAGCACCACTGACTTCACAACCAGGAAGCACCAACCACATGAGAAGGCTGGACAAACAGACAGACAGATGTCCTCTCAAGTGTTTCCTTTTAGTGTCACTCCACTGCTTGCTGGTTCAGTCATTTCCACACACACACAGAGTTTTGAGCACTTTCTATTGCCGATACCTATACAGCATGGCTTTTATAGCTGTGCATGATCTGTAGATTTGTTTTGGTCATACAAAGATAGATATATATTTTGGCTTTTTTTTTTTACATTTAATTTTAAGCTCGGCTTAAAACACAAGGTATGGAACCTTAGAGTTTAAACACTTTTCATATTCGTTGAAGACGGATATGGAGAAATAACTGGTGAAGTAGATTTTTATTATTAATCGCCTATATAAAGCTTGCAGTACTTGAAAAGCTGCAACCCTTCAATTTGGGGAATCTATCCGAATTTCTCTCAGGCCCAGCAGTTTGCTGTGCACGCATTTAACAACTTAGACCCTTAACCTGAGAGGGTTAGTACAGCGTCCCCACAGCCTTCGTTCAAGCGGCCGTGTGGGAGTATGACCCCTAGCTGTTGGCTGTTTTAAAGTGAACAGTAGCTAGGTACTGCTCTTATGGTGTGTTGGTGCTCACATGCCATACCGGGCTACATGCACTGAGCAGTTCAGCACAATTTCTAGGATGATCCAGTGCTGTTTATCTGGTTTAGTATTCTTTTTTTTTTTTCCATTTCTTTTTCATAGTATGAAAACTAGATGTCTATTTTCAAAATGATACAAAGCACGTCTTGATACAAGATGTCGGGAAGATATATTTAAGATTTATTTTGTGACTTGGATCTATTTTTATGCGAAACTATGTAATTCAGATGCTACTAATTTTTTTTGACACTGGTTCCAGGAAAAATATCCAGCAGGTATAAATCGGTATAAAAAAATGTTTTTTTGATCCAATATAGATCATTTGGGTGAATTGTGTTTGTAGTGCCCAACAACACATTAAGGATTTGGTAAGGAACTTCTCAAAACACGCCATTCTGTAAAGAGGAAGGTGTCTTGTAGGTGCGATTATGTTTTGTGTGGTAAATCATGTTTAAAATGTCAAGCCGTTTTACTACATTCACGAAATCGTCAGCATAGAGCCCGTGTTCCACTTTCTTTATCTACAGAGCATGTGAACAGTTTCTGATGTTTATCAATATAAAACTAAGCTCAAAGTAAATAGTTACTCACCACGGTCCAGTAGACTGAATTTCAAAGACCAGCTACAGCTTTCTCAGTCGTTCTCCATAACAAGTTGCAGTGCAATTAAGCTGGAAAGGGCGACGCATGGCTCAAAGGCTCAGGCTAGGAAAATGTGAGAATGGTGTCGCAAAAAAAAAAAAAAAGTACATCGTTACGTGTGTTAACTTTGACGGCCTTTTGGTTATAACATTACAAGTCCTTGGTATGTTTTGTATCAAATACTGAAAAATCGTGCATTTTTATGGTACTTATTCGAGTGTAGCGCAACTGTAACCATGTGAAGCACTTGTCTTTACTACTCTGTCAGAGAGTAAACAAATCATTCTGTTCAACGCTGGAAACTGAAGTTAGTCAGTGACATAACTGTATCCATTGTTTCAGGAGAAAAAAAAAAGCATTTTGCTTAATATTAGATTTTGTCATTCTTATTTTTGCATAAGAACCAGACTGGAGAGTTCAGCAGTGTGTTCAGTCACCCAGTGTATATTATGGCAGAGCCTGTAAGAAGGGCCACAATGAGTAGCGCAGAACCAACCGCTTTACGTTTCTTACCCACACCCCCCCACACCTACCTTTTTGCTTTGCGGCTACTTGTCCACAACCTTAGCTTTATTAAAGTGTTTAGGCATTGAAAGCTTGATGAATCAAGAAACGTGGCATGCAGCAGCTACAGCTATTCAAGGCAGTATATGTAGTATCAGAGAACCAGGAGTAACTCCAGTGTATTATAGATTGTTTTGTTTTTTTTGGCAATCCTGGTCAGATTCCTGAACCCCGAGCTTCAGAATGGTTAGACCCAGGCTGCCTGCGAGTGACTGGATCAGGGCCCATGTTTATCAAGCGTTTAACAGTGTGCTGATCCAAGATCATTGCCCTGTACTGCTTTTACCCTTGTACTTACATATATGTAAATATGAGAGGCCAATCCAGTCTGAGGTTCCTTTACTCACCGACATAGAAAAGAGAACTAGCCCAAGAAAGAAAAAAAAGGGTGGATTTTATATTAAAATACAAACAAACACTATACATACAGGTTCACATCCTATGGGTGCACCGCAGTCACTTGTGAAATGAATTAACTGAAGATAATTCACTTAGTATACCATTATGTATGACACACCAAACAGAGAATTCAAACTCGGGACCATCTGGGCACGTTAAAGAAAAATGCTTCATGCACACATTTCTGTATGTTCAATTCTGTCACTGCCAATTATGTTTGTGTCGAAGAAAATGGATGGTCTATTGTAAATTGAAGACTATAAACTAATTTTTGGAAAGAATGTTATGGTGAGGAAAGCACTGCTGGCAGCTCCTGATGTGTGCTCACATTATTACATCAGTTCAGTTCTCTCATAGGATGCTCTGTTCTCAGGGTTGATTCTATATATTTTGAGCCAGGTCCTGTCAGTAACATGGGCGTATTATCTTGTGTGTGTGTAATATATAAAGATTTTGATTATATAATTGCACTGACTGGATCCTTTTGATTAATTGCATGGTCTTGCACTTCTTTAATTTCCAACAAAGATCAGCACTTTGTTCGAGCAGGCACACTTTAGACCGCAGCTGCCTCCTGCCGATAGCGTAGGCAATTACATGTTGAAATATTGCTCACTTGTTTCCTCTCAAAACCTGTGAAAAATGAGCCTCATCAGTGAACTCATAAGGGACTGCATTCACAGAATTGTTGATCCCTGTGGTTTGACCTCCTCTAAACTGTGTGTCCAGTGCCGTGGACCCTGCTGGATCTCCTCCTGTAACAGTGTCCGCAGTGTCCATGTAGGGTCATGATGCTTGTCCATTGTTTTGTTTTTCAAATTGAAATACGGCTTTGTAGTTTCATGTTCGTATCCGTACACTCATTATGCGAGACAAATGTAAATCTTTGTTTCTGTCTTATGGTTTCAGTACTTAATAATTACCCCTATATATTTTTTCAGATATTGCTTAGTTTTTGCCTTAAATCAGCTTTCCTTCTGCTACTGTACCTTCATAGATTTTCCCTTATATTAACTCAAAGCTATTGTTTTATTGCTTCATTTTGTTATTCAGAAATTTGTAATAAAATATATATTTTAAACTGGATTTATTATAGCTTTTGGCATCTTGTATGTATGGCTCTTCTCTATATAATTTTCAAACATCTTTTCTGTTCCACACATGCCACAGACGTATTCTTTACAGAGACAAAGACAATTTAATGAAGAATATTTTCTGTCAGAAATGTTAGTTATTAATAGTGCAGCTTGGTCAGATTGTGACTATAAAAATGCAAGGTTAGTTTGACAAATGATTTGAAAGATCAAAACAACCAACCACACTGCTTTGTCCATAATCATGACCTTTTTATATTCTGGACAATTATGGACCACATGGTAGTTCAAAAACAAACTAGTAAACACCTTCTGCCCTCATAGCAAAAGAGAGCTTGTACACACACACACGCACACTTCTAGGGCAATAATGCAATATGTGGACGGACTTGGTTTAGACCCAATCCAGAGTAGTTTTGGGTAATGTCTTGGTGGCTGCACCAACTCCCATCCAACTTAGAGTTTTTAAAAGCCAGCAGCCCATAATGGCTGTGCAATTGGTTACTGAGGTGCTGGTGTTCGAGAGAGGAACAACCAGAGTATCATGAGAAGCCTCTCTTGTCCCACCTTGCCCAGACATATTTCTTGGTACCAAAGAGTCAGGCTGCAAATCATACGGCAGTGCTGGAGGATTATGGGCAACAGACTGGTGCTGGGGAATGGAACTCCGCTTTAGCTCTCCTCCCCTGAAGACAAACCGTCAATCTCGTCCTGGTCCCCGCCGATTGCCATCCAAAATGCTTTGGCTACCTAATAGATAAGAATCACCACAGCAACTTCGATTAACAACTTTGCAGGAACTTCTTTGTTTCGTTAGTTGTGAATTCTGTCCATCTATACACCTCACCTTTTCTGCATGCACCTTCCTTTGCTCGTGTGGCAACGAAGAAGCTTTGTCTATAGCAAAACGAAAGAAACTCAGGTCTTTAACACTGGAGCATGTTATGGGAGCTTCAATGGTAGGAAAGTAACATTCAACAAGATCAACTTATTGCCTCACCTTTCATCTCTTTCAGTTTAGTAAAGAGACGCTCAAAGTTGTCCACATCTGCATCTCCAGCGGTGAGGTTGGCCAACTCCCGAATGTCCATGTCAGTCATCGGGTCTACGTGACAACAAAAGCAATAACTATCCCTCGCCACCAAACTGCGATCATGCATACAGCGGGTGTTTATGAATATAAACTACATATGCTCTCACCTACTATCGATTCTACTTCCTCTGTACTGTTCTGACCGCTTCCTGTCTTCGGTCCTTCTGTGTTCTCATCCGCACTGTTCGACTGACACTGAAACAAAATGAAATACATGAATATGCTATTCTGTATTAATATTCATACAATACATTTTCAACTGAAGCTGAACCACAGCCCCAACGTACAAGACTCAGCACTGGGACTATTGCCAAAAGGATTTGTGTAATAATGTGGATTCATTTTGTTTTATAGATGTGTCTGATTTTATCTTTAATAAGCGTTTTTTGTGTCGTGGTTGTTTTTAAGCGTTTTCAAATCAGCTTAATTTGTGCTCTCATGAGCTAAATTCTGATAATATAGTATTGTAAGCATAGAACGCTACTTGAATTCAGGGCTTCTGACCTGCGTTTCTGCTATAGATCGTGGGTTGTTGTGACGAGATGCAACCAAACTGCTCATCAGACCAAATCCCTGATTGTGTTCTAGGAAGAAAAGAAAAAAAACACAATCAGATGTTTGTTAAATAAATAAATAAATAAATAATCTTTAGAGCAACTCCTCTGTTGTGTTCAAGGTTTTACATGTATTACTGAATTATCATCTAAACCTCACCATCCTTCATCTCCACACTGGACCACACATTAGCATTCAGAGCTTGAATGATCCTCTTCACTCCTGTGGACTCTGGAAAGTCATCTGAAGCGTCATGAACACACAATGTCACGCAAACATGTTTCCACTCCATAAACAATTCAGAATGGTGCATCTTTCTAATAAATTGCTTTTCATCTTCAAGTGTCCAGCGCAGCATGGGCTACAGGTTTAAAACAAAGATGGTCAAATTTGCTGTTCTGTTCTGCAAAGCCATCACAAGACACCAGGTGAAACTTCACACAGACATAAAGCCCAAGCTCTAAATATTTTCAGAAATAATATTTCCCTAAATTACATTAAACCAGATCCTGAATTTGCAGCTCAGCAATTTTCTGAGACGAATTCGGTTTGCAGACGACACTCAGCACGTTTACATGGACAACGATATTCACCTGATTAAGACGATACTCGGATTAAGAAACTACCGTGTAAACAGCGATTTCAGACGACCTTAATCCGACTAGTCATACTCGAAGTATTGCATGACGAACTGTATGTTGATACGTGAAATTCTGGAGGCGTGGGGACGTAATGACGTGTGCCGTTAATCGATCCATGTTCTAGAACATGTAAAACGGGAACATGAAAGGAAAATTCTAAAGGCGACTCGTGCAAAAACACCTTAAATCACAATATTGTCTTATTCGGAATTAGGGCAATAATCAGATTACTGCTGTGCATGTAAACATAGTCAGTGATATATCTCTTTGCCACCTTTACCACAAAAAAAACGAAATCTAATCATGATGGAACTTATTTCAAAATGTAGTGTATACTGTACACAATGAACATATTTCACGTGTCTCACCGTCCTCATCAGGCAGCTCCTCAGGGTTGAGCTCCACCAGTTCAAATGCATGAGCCAGGCACCACTGCTGAGCTTCTTGTCTGTTTACACCTGTAACAGCAGACATTATACACGCAGTTAGGCTACAGTAGTTAATTCTTGAGGTGGTCAAGTTTCAAAAGCAGCTTTTAGACACCATCTCCATGACAACAAACTGTTTAATGAAAATAAGTGTTTCCTGAGAACTTTTTGATGTACATCTAGTTTACTATACTATACGATGTGGTTGTAATCCATGGTCTCTGAACTACTGTTTCCAACATTATTACAGATTACAAAAAGAGATTCTGTGCTATCATTGTCTTACGGCTTCACCAAAACATTGACTGTAGGGGTGCTGATCGTTTTGTATCCAGTGATTTGCAGACAACTGCACAAATTAGAAAACATCCAGTGGTAATTAGTTTTGCTCATTTTCATCGAGCGTTTATGGATGTGACTGTTTGTGTATTGTATAACTGGATCTACTATGCTCATTTATTGGTGAAATACACTTGATCCCTGGATGATGGATGGATTCTGCAAAGACTCAAGCTAAGAATTCAAATACTTCACTGCAATGATAAAAACTGCAGGAATCAGACTAAACTTGAACAGCTATCGGACGTGGACAAATTCAGGGGCCAGTGACAGCACTCACCATTTTCACAAACATGGTCACACACCAATATGAGCACCTCAGGAGCCAGTTCCTCCACCAGTGCAACCCATGGAGTGACAGCGGTAAGGCCATCTTTCTGGAACGTAGAGAGATTGACTACGTTTACACGGACAGCAGTAATCTAATTATTGACCTTATTCTGAATAAGGCAATATTGTGATTAAGGTGTTCACATGAGTCGCCTTTAGAATACTCCTTTCATGTTCCCGTTTTACATGTTATAGAACATAGATCGATTAACATATCAACATACAATTCGTCTTCGTTATGGTACCATATACAGTTTTGGGTGTTTCGTTTTTTATTTTACAAAAGCTTCAAGCGCAGTTAATTATGTGTCATGCTATATGTGTAACAGACGACCGCTTGAAGCCGTGGGCTGCGTCTGAAACTGCATACTTACCTACTATATGGTAGCCGAAATACACGTATTCCTACTAAATTTGCGGTTTTGGACGCAGCCGTGCTCTCGTTTCCCATCAAAAGGTTGAGCGCTGCCGTGTGTGTACGTGTCCTGTCACAAAACGCGGTGAATACTCCCACACGATGTTAATAGTGTGATGAAGCTGTGTACATGTCTACAATATGATTAAAATAGGAACCCTCCACATGTCTTATTTCGATTTGTGTTTACTCGGGTATGACTTTAGCCGGATTAAGGTCATCAATAATCGCTTTTTACATGGTAGTTTCTTAATCGGATTATTGTTGTCCATGTAAACGTACTGACTGAGAGGGTATACGAATCCCAAGATGCTAAATGACAAGTGAAATGTAGAATTAAATCACTCACAGATTTACTGTCAAAATAGACAATGAAAGCCTGCGTGGATTGGGCAACTTCTGAATTCATGTTGAACGGACTTGGCACAACACAAAGGCTGACATCCGCAGTGTAGTACTTGTTGTTGATTGTCCATGGATACCAAACCACTACATCCTCCTTTTTAGTGGGTTCTGGTAATGATGATGCACCCAAGATCTCTAGAAACAAGCAAAAACCAAGACTAGATTAAATCATAAATAACAATTTCAGAAATACCAAAGAATGACAAACTAAAGAATATTAGTGTTAGCTGGCTCTGTATATATTTACAGTGATGCGTTTGAAAAGGCAATCAGTAGTTCAACACTGCCTACTGCTGGCCATTAAGCTGCACTTCATACACCTCTGTATGGTCAGTAATAAATCCAGATGTGCCAATGAACTGTAAAGATGTGCATCTACAGTGTATCCTGTCTTTTTTAAATTTTTATAAAACAAGATGAGTGCTTTCTTCTCATAACACCTCTACGGTGTGTACGGTAAACTAGTCTACCTCTAACGGAGGAGTCACGTGCTTGTACAGTAAACTAGTCTACCTCTAACGGAGGAGTCACGTGCTTGTACAGTAAACTAGTCTACCTCTAACGTAGGAGTCACGTGCTTGTACAGTAAACTAGTCTACATCTAACGCTAAGGTCACGTGGCGTGTACGGTACGTACTAATCTACCTCTAACGTAGGAGTCACGTTGCATGCGGTAAACTAGTCTACCTCTAACGTGGAGTCACGTGCTTGTGCGGTAAACTAGTCTACCTCTAACGTAGGAGTCACGTGCTTGACGGTAAACTAGTCTACCTCTAACGTAGGAGTTCGCGTGCTTGTACGGTAAACTAGTCTACCTCTAACGTAGGGTCACGTGCTTGTACAGTAAACTAGTCTACCTCTAACGAGGAGGAGTCACGTGCTTGTCGGGGTAAACTAGTCTACCTCTAACGTAGGAGTCACGTGCTTGTACAGTAAACTAGTCTACCTCTAACGTAGGAGTCACGTTGCATGTACAGTAAACTAGTCTACCTCTAACGGAGGAGTCACGTGCTTGTACAGTAAACTAGTCTACCTCTAACGGAGGAGTCACGTGCTTGTACGGTAAACTAGTCTACCTCTAACGGAGGAGTCACGTGCTTGTACAGTAAACTAATCTACCTCTAACGTAGGAGTCACGTGCTTGTACGGTAAACTAGTCTACCTCTAACGTAGGAGTCACGTGCTTGTACGGTAAACTAGTCTACCTCTAACGTAGGAGTCACGTGCTTGTACGGTAAACTAGTCTACCTCTAACGTAGGAGTCACGTGCTTGTACAGTAAACTAGTCTACCTCTAACGTAGGAGTCACGTGCTTGTACGGTAAACTAGTCTACCTCTAACGTAGGAGTCACGTGCTTGTACAGTAAACTAGTCTACCTCTAACGTAGGAGTCACGTGCTTGTACAGTAAACTAGTCTCCCTCTAATGTAGGAGTCACGTGCTTGTACAGTAAACTAGAGAGAACACACCTCCAAATCAGTCGAATAAAGGAACGAGGAAAACTTTATTGTCTTTCTCTAGACGAGGAAATCGAAAATGCATATCGAACGTTACAATAACATTCTGTCCGATTATCTTACATCAATTAGAGAGCACTTCGACGTTGCTCTGCTTCCAGTCTGGAGACACATACACGGAGTAAATAAATAAATAAATATAATATATAATATATTGCAGACTACCATGAAGGAAACACATGACTCAACCTGACATACTGTTTATTCTGTGTGTGCCTTCTCTCGGAAACAGCTATGCAGGCGAGCCAGCTAGCGATCAACCCAAATCGGTTATGCTAGCTAACCACCAAGCCGGACTGCTAGCAGGGTTTCTTCGTGTTTACTTACGCCTGACAAGCTCCTCTTCCTTAAACCCCGGGTCACAACTTGCTATCAGAACACAAGGTAGTGCCGTCTCTCCTTCATCTTTGTCCCCGGACATGTTTCAGTCTTGTTGACAGCTAATAAACTACTACTAATTTTCACTAGCGAACTCCAGCCTCAGCCCTGTACTTCCGCAATGACGCGCAGTGACGTCACGACGTATGCAAACGTGCATACTAGCGTGCTAAATAGTAGCCATGTCACAACCATACCTGTTTACTGCTTATGAAATGAACGTTAATTTGTAATCGAGTTCTTTTTTGGCCAAGTTTTATACACATATATGTAAGGTGCTGAATACTAACCCCGCTTTGCCTTTTTAAACAATATCACAAGAAAGCTATTAAAGCACAGAATTGGTGTTCCAAATGTACTATTTATTTATTGGTTTGTTTGATTATTTAGTACGTTAGTCTAAAGTATTTGTATCCTCTCTTGGTGTTGATCTGTTTCTGTTGTTTGCATTGTTGTGTAGATTATATGTACATGATAGCGTCATTTTTTAATCATGCCCTTATAAAAAAAAATACAAAATAAATAAATTGCGGCGTACTATTTTTGACGTATGTACCGTTGGACGTAGAAATGTCGCCAGTCACTAAATTAAAAAAAAAAAAAAAAAGACCCTATTGAACATCAGTATTTTTACATGGTTACGAAGAATACAAAGAATCTTCGCGAATAAATAAACAGCAAACAAAGCAGCACAACAGAACAAACGGCTAATCTGCTACACTTAGACTGGCATTTAGTTTCCATAGAAGCCGCGGTCGCGTGACTTTGTTGGGCTCTAGAGTCTAGACAACGATAACAAGCCAGCAAGTTAGTTTAGGATTTTTTTTTTCTTGTAAAGACTTTTATTTGTTTATAAAGAATGGCTGAAACAATTCAAAAAGGAGACGAGCTTGGACGTGTTCTAGTGCAGGTAACGTCAAAAGTACACACTTTACAGAGATTTCCAATTGAACTGCCAGGGGTAGCTGTGTAATGTCAGGCAGTGACTCGGGTAACACTGTTACATATGTGCTGCTTATTGTATTCATATATTTTGCTGACACTTCCTTGTTCATGTTCATGTTTCTGGTGGTCTTTCTATCAGGTGCAGAATGATTTAAGTCAGCTGAGGAAGAGGCTGGGTCGAATAGACCAGGATGGGACTTTAGATGTTCAGGCTCTTGATGAAGCGATAAGCAGGACAGAGGACGGCATCAAGGTCACCGACACCCTTAACTTAACTTTTTTCCTCAAAGTGGGGAAATCACAAACCATCATCACCTTCTGTTTATTATTGAGTTCAGTGTTTTTGCCTATTTTAATCAGTCACTTTAATTGAAGAGATTTAATCCAGTCGTCAATCATCAAAAGGCTTCTATCTTATGACAAGTAAAAAGAAATAAAAATGTATTTAATGAAAGTTTTTTTTTTAAAAATACCCAACATATTATACACAATTTGATGTTCATAAAATACGCTTGTGTTGAGGGGAACTGCAGTTTTCCCCTTTACAGTTAAAGGTGTCGGTTGGGGCGCGTGTACAACCCCAATTCCAAAAAGTTGCGACGCTGTGTAAAATGTAAATAAACAGATTGCAATGATGTGCAAATCTTATGATTTTTTAACCCATATGTTATTCACAATAGAATATAGAAAACATACCAAATGTTTAAACTGAGTAAATGTACCATTTTGAAAAAAAAAGAAGGTCATTTTGAATTCGATGGCCGCAACACGTCTCAAAAAAAGGGGACGGGGTACGAAAGGCTGGAAAAGTAAGTGTTACTAAAAAGAAACAGCTGGAGGTTAATTGGCAACAGTTCAGTAACATGCTTGGGTATAAAAAGAGGATTTTAGAGAGGCAGAGTCTTTCAGAGGTAAAGATGGGCAGAGGTTCACCAATGTGTGGAAAACCGAGTCTACAATTTGTGCAAATGTTCCTCGACATAAAATTGCGAAGACTATGAAGATCTCATCATCTACAGTTACATGATATCATCAAAAGATTCTGAGAATCTGGAGAAATTTCTGTGCACAAGGAACAAGGGTGAAAATCAGTATTTCATGCTCGTGATCTCTGGGCCCTCAGACGGCACTGCATTAAAAACAGGCGTGACTCTGTAATGGAAACCACTGTATGGACTCAGAAACACCTCCATTGTCTGTGAACACAGTTCGCCGTGCCACTCACAAATGCTGGTTAAAGCTCTATCATGCAAACAAGAAGTCATAAGTGAACAAGATCCAGAAACATCACAGTCTTCTCTGGGCCAAAGCTCATTTAAAATGGACTGAGGCAAAGTGGAAAACTGTTCTGTGGTCAGACGAATTGAAATAAAAAAATAAAAAAAAGTAAATTATGGACGCCGCATCCACTAAACTAAAGAGGAGAGGGCCCATCCGGCTTTTTATCAGCGCTCAGTTCAAACGCCTGCATCTCTGATGGTATGGGGTGCATTAGTGCCTATGGAATGGGCAACTTGCACATCTGGAAAGGCCATCAATGCTTAACGGTATATACAGGTTTAAGAGCAACATATGCTTCCATCCAGATTCCATCCTGCCTTTAATTCTGAGAGACTCTGCCTCGCTAAGATACTCTTTTTATACCCTATCATGTTACTGACCTGTTGCCAGTTAACCTAATTAGTTGCAAAATGTTCCTCCAGCTGTTTCTGTTTGAGCTGTGTTGCAGCCATCAAATTCAAAACTACCTTTTTTCTTTAAACTGAGGAAATGTACCACTTTAACATTTGATATGTTTTCTTTAGTGACTAACATATGGGTTTATTAGATTTGCAAATCATTGTATTCTGTTTTTATTTACATTTATTTACATTTTACACAGCGTCCAAACGTTTTTGGAATTGGGGTTGTAAATTGAAATTGATCTAGAACTGCTGAGATATGGAGTGATCTAAGTTCTCCTTCCTTTTCTACTCTCCTGTCGTCTCAAGACACATGTTGCTTAAAAAGACATTTTCGCTAACTGACTGATTGAGCCCCAGCATATAAAAGGCAACTCTAGTGAATTTCATGAGGAATAGAATGAAAGCATGACCTTAAAATATCATGCTTTACTTTAAATAAAAGAAGATTTATTTAACTATTTCATTTAATTATTTAACAAAAAATGTTATGGGTTGGCCTTAGATGTGACTTGTTTTTTTTTCCAATGTATAACCTTCATTCTTTAAGCATGGTGCAGGATTTTTGAATTTTCTCTCCATGAGTAAACAAATTGTGCCCATGTTTGTATTGCACTGGTTACTGCTAGACTGCTAGAGGTGGACTGACAATCTGTACATAGTAAGTAAGGGGCTATAATCAATAATTGTATACCTACATCCTGCACTTATCTTACTTGATAAAATCTCCCATAGCCATAAGGTAGTTGAACCTAGTAAAGTAACCATTGAATATATGTGTATGCATTTTTGTGTATTACTTATTTTTTGTGATATTTATACAGAACCGTGCAGAGGAATATCTAAAGACGGTAAATAAACAAGTACTGACACTTCCCATTATTGAACATCTTGAGAAGAAAGCAGTGACGGTTGCCAAATGGTATAATACATATCTAAATATATAAATAGCAGATATTTCTGTAATATCACCATGGCTTTTAGAGCACAACAACAATAAGTGAATATTAAAGTGGCCTTCTGATCTATAGGCAGCCTCCCACTGAGAACATCCCATCTATTGCTCCTCAGAAATATCGGACTGCTGGAGCATCTCCTGGAGAGAAGGTTGGTGTTGGTGTTATTACGCACTAAACCAAACCATTGATTCTTATTACTAGTACGTTAAAGCACACCTCTGGTCTGTCAGTGACCCATATATTTCTATCATTCCACCAGCACAAGGCAGCTTTTACAATGCGTGCACTATACAACCCTGACCACCCAAAACACAGAGACCTGATGCACCAGAACTATGGCCTTCAACTTCCTGATTTGCACAAGAAACCTGGGCCTACTGTGAGTTTTATTTCAAGGATATTCTCTTACCATTGGTATGACCCTTAAGCTCTATAATGGTATATTCTGCACTTCATGGTGTACATATCAGGGTGTTGCTTGAGCGCACTAGCAGCATATCTAGCCAGGATAACTAATGTAAATTATAAAGACCTTCTCAGATGACAGAAATTTTGGTATCTTTGCATCTTTAATGATTTTGTAAATAAAATCTGCTTTTAGATATATTAAAATTGAACATTGTAGTTGCAATGCAGTACCTGATTTCACTAAAATCATTTCATGACGTTGTTAGACCAGTTTTTCATGTTTTAAGCTTTATGCTGTGGTTTGATTTTTGCCTTTATATTTGACTTTATGCACACACGCCAACTTTTCCCAAATTGTAATTTCAAGCAACGTAAAGAGAATCAAATTTGACATAAATTGCAGTCTAGTGAGTCCTCTAATAACCATTGATGTCAGCATTATTATTTTAGTTTTGTAAATAAGTGATGGTGTGGTAGGATAAGCCTTGATAAGGCTTGATGTAGTTACCTGCTGAGAGATATAAAGATGGCACAATGGGTAGTATTGCTGCCTTAGCACTGGGGTCTGGGATTTTAATCCTGAGTACTATTGTTTTCTGCTAGCTGCAAAAACAAGCTGGCAGGTGACTGGGATATACTCTAAATTGCCCATAGGTGTAAATGATGGTGGGAATATGTGTGTCTGGGATGTGCTCTGTTGTGACCCTGAGCAGCAAGAAGTAGTAGATAATGAATGAATGAATGAATGAATGGATGGATGAATGAGGATCTTAAAAATGTTTCAGATAAATTAAATATTGAAATTGTCACCTAAGTTGAACGAAAATTATTTTATCTAGATAAAAGGTGATTTTACCAATGTTTTTGCATAAAATATTCTGCATAACTTGCTCTTTGAGTTGAGAGTATTGTTTTTTTTTTGGGGGGGTGTAAGCTCTCTCTCTCTCTCTCTCTCACACTCACACTCACACACAAACACACACAGTACTGTACTCACATCCTGGAGAGACTTGTGTTCACTTCTCTTCTGGGTATTCTGGATTCTCACTTCTTCTACTGCATGTTCTTCTTATTCTTATTCTTCTGTATCTTACGATTTGAAAAATGTGCCGCACCGCAGCAGAACATCAAAATAAATGCTTCTTTCAACAAGAGGTGAAATGAGATGTCGATCAGCGTCAATCTGCCTGTAGCGAGTGAAATTTTGGGGTGACACCCCTCTGGTTCCACCAGTGGTCAGAAATGCTAAAAAAACAAAAACAAATAAACAAACAAAAAATATATATAAACTCCCTCTAGTTAATGTTTTTTTTTTTAGTCCCCCAAAGCCCCAAAAAAAAAAAACAAAACAATCAAACTGTTTACTTACCAATGAATAAAATATGCAAAAATTTTACAAATTATTTGAAGTCAAGGTTTCACAGAAAAGTACATTTGAGTCAACAAATGAAGGAAAAACTTACGGTGCTTAAGTTGCATTCAAGTTTTTATTTGATAGTGGCCGGAACTCAACACATGTCAAATGAAAATAAGTGATGAACATGTCAGCATTAACAAATGACTCCATAGTCAGTATAGAGTATAGTCACACAAGATTTGTGAGTTTAAAGTCACTTGCTTTGACAGTTACTGCCAAAAAATAAATTTGCTGGTCAACAACTTGATCTTTTCAAAGGTCACAGTTTGTTGTAGTGCTCAGTCTGCTTCATCTCTCTGTCTCTGGCATCCTGTGCCTGTCATGTGGAGAGAGATTCAGGGGGAGCTGAGGCTGTCAGGTTGCTGCAGTGGACGATGGGAGACTTGGCTGGCGATAGCAGACAGACGCAGATTGCTGCACATCAGCATTCTCCTGAGAAGGTGCTGGTGCCTGATTGCAGTTGTATGGACTGCTGCTTTACAGCTGTCTCAGGACAGGTGCTGCTACCTGTTCCTGCATGCCAATAAGACAGGCGCATCTTACCCACCCGGCAGCTGCTGGCTGCATGCCAACTGTCTTCAACACCTCAACACCTCAGCGCCAGCTCACTTCAGCGCCTCTAGAGCTGTTGTTCCTGCTGTGGTCATTTTGGTGTCCTTCTCATAACACTTCCACAGCTGGCAGGCACTGCTGGTGTGTCACTTGGCTCAGTGGTGTGAGAACACACAGCTTATAGAATCTGCAGGAGCAGGATGGTGGGATTCCATACATGTTTAGTTTGAACCCTCATCCAATTCCTACTTTGTGTGTCTTTGTAATATCTCACAAGCTGCGACTTCTGTGCACAGATTGTTGGTTCTAATAGTCTGTAAAATTGCTGTAGATAACATTCTTTTATCTAGTTCATTCTTTACCGATATTGCATCCTGAGAAAATATTTCTCTGTACGTAATGTGCAGTTTGCCTGATTGATTGGTAATCATTCAAATGACCCTAGTGTTAAGATTATCAGTGTGAGAGTAAACATTGCCTTCTTGATAATCCAAACAGTTTCCTGATTGCTTATATCGTTGATAAATAACCGGGGAGCATTTCTTGCCTTTTGATTCATGGGCTGTTTTATAGCTATGAGGAACTAGGAGCATTTTGGGCATTGCTCTGATGGCATTTAATTCTTGTAGATCTCAAACAGCTGTTCACTCAAGAGAAACCAGGAGAGAAATAAACATTTTGAACCATGCTCAAAGTCTCCGGAAAACATTGCCAGCTTGTGATTGATTGCTGGAGGGAAGAGAAGCTTATTGGCTAGTTTACAATGTCATTAACTGCCTGTAAGCTAGCTCCAACTTTCTTTTAATGAATGCAGAAAATCTGTTGGTTGTAATCACACAACATTGCGTTCCTTTATACACATACATTTGTGAACTCGAGCAGCCGATGAAATAGTGAGAGGGACAAGGAAGAAAAGGAAGAAACTATATTTCTTGACATCTACAAGCTGCCACCAGCCTGATTAATGGATAGGCGTCTTGCAGCCTTTTAGAACAAAGTTTTGTTTGGAGGGAGAAATCTAGTCAGTGACCCAAAGCTAATAGTGTTCTCCTTGAACAAGCTATTGAGTGGGGTTTGTTCCTGTTCTGTTCTCAGAGTAACGTTGTTTTTGGAGCCAATAGGCAGATCTGTTCTTTTTTCTCTCTTTTTTTTTTGACTTAGCTTATACTCCTTGCTTTGATACATTTAATATAACACACATGATTGAAACCCATTTTTACATTATATTTAGAACATCTCTTATGGCTGTTTAGAGAAATTGCCTGTGTTAATCAGATAATCAGTTGGAAAGCATTCAATGTTCCACAAGGAAGAGGAGTGTGTATTTCCCTGAAAGTGCATAAATCCTCTCTCTCCAGGTGGAAGCCCAGAAAGCCATGAGCTCTACAGAAGCTGTTGTACCTATAGACCAGAACAGATATCTCCTCCCTGCAGCCTCTCTCTGTGAAGAGGACAAGAAACCAGGCAAGAATCTGATAATACACTTTCAAGGTCATCACCACTCATCCATCCATCAGTGCATTCATCTATCTATTCATTGATTCATCCATGTTTACCTGTACAGTTAGATTATCTCTATCTATCTATCTATCTATCTATCTATCTATCTATCTATCTATCTATCTATCTATCTATCTATCTATCTATCTATCTATCTATCTATCTATCTATCTATCTATCTATCTATCTATCTATCTATCTATCTATCTATCTATCTATCTATCTATCTATCTATCTATCTATCTCTATCTATCGATCGTTCGTATATTACTGCCCAGAGAACCAGAACTTTTGCCACCAAAATCTGGAACTGTGCTTTTTTTTAATTGGCCACCAGTCCCATACAAAATGTTCCAGTTATGTGGTATTTGGTATGTGCTCAAGATTGGCACAAGCAGGACCTTGAAGTTAGGCTAGCAGCACTGTTCATTAGTGACTGATTATGCATGCTATGTCACACACTCCTGCAACACCATACACACAGACAGACATGTTTTGAAATGTTCTGGAGGAAGACTGTGAAAACGCAGCCATGGAATGAAAATGTAGTCATGGCCGATCAGACAAAAGACACTCGTGCGTGCATTGCGATGACGTCTTTGTTCAACAAAACGATGAGGCAGTTGTTTATACAAAATGGTGGAAAATGAAACAAAACTCATTTGGGCCAGTTTTTGTCTGTGCAAAAAATTGTGTATCTTTGTATGTTTCCCTATAGGACTTGCCAGTCAATTAAGGAAAAGTCTACTACCCTCAGCAGCCAATCTCAGTTTGGTGAAAACTATTTTAATAGCCCAGCGCCAAAGAGAGGACAGCAACCCCCCAAAAATGGGTCAGACATGTACCATTGTCTCCGTTCATGGTAGCATTGGGTAGTTATAGCTTTTATAGTTTTTTCAGTGTACTGAAATAAAATAATTTGTGTATTATGATTTGTGTATAGTATTGTATAGACATTATACTGTATTTTTTTTAGCTACCCAGCAATGCTACAGTATATATTTATGTACCTAGCAAAAACAGTGTTGTATGAATTCAGAGATTACAAACACAAACATTTAGCCTGTCAAAGAAGGAAAGGTTTGGGGAAAGTTCTAGAAAGTTTGCAAATAAATGTCCTTCTTGAAGCCTACTTCCTGAATGGCACTGAAGGTTTAATTAGGTTTGATCTTGCGTAATGTGGACAGGAAAACACCAGAGGGACAGGAGACAACGTAAGGATGTCACAATAGCTCCCAAAACAATCGATGCTGAATGCTCGTCTATTTGGGCCACACTCACTCCGCCTCCCACTGCTGCCTCCGATAGCAGACTCCTTCCCCATGGACCAGCACGACTCATGCCACTCAGCTCTCAGGTACAAGCAGCTAAATCATTATAGTAATACACTCACACGGTGTCACTGAAGAGAGCACTTTAGATTTCATATTCGTTCCCCATTCAATTTTATTCTTTAAAAATTGTTCAAATGTTGTGGGTTTCTGTTCATCAATAACCTAAAACATGTTGGAGTCAGTAAAATGGCTGTGGTTTAATCACTTTATGTTAGTGTTATTGGCATCTTATAATTGCTAATGTTCACCGTGTCAGGACCAGCCTCGGGGTTTACATGTAGTAAATTATGTAAAGGCTAACTTCTGCATAGATTTTCACAAATCAGTGACTTTCTACCTTTAGCCTTGCTTACCGCTAATCATTTTTTTCATTATTTACATTTTTCCAATTGATATACATAACTTCAGGCATAATTCGCCATGCTATAAGCCGTCCATCTTTGAAATGTTCTCCATATTAGAAAGCAACAGGGCACTTCTTTGCTGATATCTTTTCTGTAATTTTATTTCTGTTTTCTGTCGTTTTGGAACATATCCGCTGGGGTTATCTTTTACCGTACGTACCAGATGCTAAAACATGCTGGTGGTACTCCAGTGAGACCAGTCTTATATGACACCATACTGTAGATTTAGCAATGTTATTTCATGGTAGAACTTCATGGTTGATTACTCTTTATTTACGTTAAGATGTTTATACTGTTAGAATGTTTATTATGTTTATAATGAGCTCAGGGTGGACATACCACATGTTTCTCAAGCATTGAGTTCTACGATATTGTCAAAGATCCATCATAAATCATGTAACAGAACATATTCTAACAAGAAAAAAAAAATAGTATGTGACATTAGCTGCCATGTTATCAAACATTATGTCCACTGTGTACAGCTGGACATATACTGTTATAACAGAACATGACAACATATGGCATCAGTTATGATATGTTTCTATGTGCTTATGTCCGTGGACTTTGATATGAGTGTATACGGAAAAATATCCTGTAACAAAATTGTGTCGATTCCTATGTGCTCAGTGTGCACCAGCATTGCCACCAGCTCCCAGTAGCCGACACTTCTTCAGTATAGTGGAGGGTCGAATTGATCCAAGTGCAGCCGACTTCTGCGCTTTTAAGGAGCACTACTTTCTAAGTTGGAACACTTTGCTAGAGGTGCTGTGGCAGCTGGAGCGGCTTCTGTGCCAGTTCGCCGTGCCTCATGCGTTGGTGTGTGGCGATCGACTTGAGGCCCTGGCGCAGCATGGCGAGCTACAGCGGGGCAGGCATGAGTGCCTCCTCTCTGCTCTGGAGAACCGAGAGGAGGTGCTGGAGCTGATGAAGCAGCCTGGGCAGCGATACAAGGGTGCGGGTGGCCGCCGGGTGGCTGCTGTGCGCATCCAGGCCTGCTGGAGGTGCTATCGCACTCGCACTGCCTACTTGCACCAACAGAGACGCAAGTGGGCAGCCAGAACCATCGCCGTTTCCTGGCTATTGCACGCGCAACTGAGCCGCGTGAGGAAGAGCCTGCAGGCCACCCGCCTCCGCCAGCTGGAGAATTACCACAACAGAGGAAAGGTGAGAGTCATAAACACACATTAAAGCCATATACTCGTATTGAAGTAAAATTATATATATATATATATATATATATATATATATATATATATATATATATATATATATATATATATATATATATATATATATATATAATTTGCAATAATGCCCACATTTACTATAATGTGGTTACATTACAAACAGTGACCTTAGTGTTATCTGGATGTTACTGTATGTTTCAAGCTAAGTAACTTTACTCTGTATTATATATCATATATCCAATTTCTATTTCCATATTCACTGTGCAGACTTGCATAGTATGATCTCGGTGAGTCGGACGTATAAAAATTGAAAATGCTTCTCTGAGCAAGAAGGTAAAGTTTGTTTGCTTGAGTTTGAGTTGAAATAATTAGGGCTGGGTGATGTATCAATATAATATCAATAATGTGATGAATGATTACGCAACACACTTTTAATAATTATAAATTTAAACGGTACTGAATGGATGCTGTTGATTTGAGGTAATAAAAAAAACAACTTAATCTTCTTGTCTTTGAAGACATTAAAGTAAAGTATCGTCAAACTCAGTTTAATGGGTTTTTTGTTTTTGTTTATTTTACTACTGTTCTGCAGACAGTTTGTTAGCTAAGTTATATATCGTGATACCCATAGCGCATTGCCAAAATGTCCTCAGGTATCGTGGTATGTTATTTTTGTCATATCGCCCAGCTTTAGAAATGAATACAGTGTCTTAATACAAACAGTCAAACCTTTTTGAGTGAAATAAAATTATTTTATTAATTACTATACGTGAATGCCTGCCCTACACTGTAAAAAAAATAATAAATGTTGACTTAACTTAAAATTTCAAGGCAACTTGCTGGACAGTTTTTTTTTTCAAGTTCCCTTGAAATGTTAAGTTCAGTCAACGTTTCTTTTTTATGGTGTAGCTTGGTTTCTTGGAGACAAATTAAAGCCCACTAATCACTATAAATCCGTGCGCACCTTTTACTGCTGTGCCGCTGTTTAAACAAGACTTTTATCAATTGAATTCCTGTGTAGAGTTACTCATGCTCGAAGCAATGGGATTTCAGGTGCCTCTCACACCCACATGGTAAGCGTCAGCATATCCAGTTGTTAGAGCAGATGTTTTCCCGTGCCATCATCCCCGTAACATCTTTATTAATTAGGACGCACACTTTCATTTGTTCATACTGTCACTCTACCATCTTGTCTGTAAGAGCAGACAAGAGCATGTGCGTGTTTCCACCCTTTAAGCAGTCAAACTGTGGTAATTAAGTCTTAATCTACCCCTGGCAGAAAGCATCATGTAACCTGCTAATTGAATTAATAGAGGGAAGATGTTTTGAAGCATGCGCTTAGCAGATTTAACGAATGGGATTTATGCTTGGTTTGGCAACGCAAAGCCCAGAGAGAGAAAGATGAGTGTAATTTGATGTCTGCTTGTTGTTCATGATGGGCCAGCAATGAGTGTGTGTGTGTGTGTGTGTGTCTGTGTGTGTGTGTGTGTGTGTTTGCTCCTTGTTTCTGGTTAATCTTCTGTTGTGTATTTTGCCTTGGACAGCATTTGGCCACCAATTGGAACCACCTGATCACCTCCAAAAGGACCATTATCCACGTGCCCTCATTAGGTACTGCTTTTACTTCTGGAGATTTACGCATACTCCCCATGACCCCGTAGGTTTCCTCCAGGTTCTCTGGTTTACTCCCACCTCCTAAAAAACATGTCCCTATGTGTCAATGTGTGTGTGTGTGTGCATGCTGCCCTGTGATGGACTGGCGTCCCGTCCAGGGTGTATTATCCTGTCTTCTTAGTGTTCCTGAGATCCTCCGGATCCACTGTGACCCTGCCCACGATAGAGCACTCACTGAAGATGACTGAAGAATTTAATTAGGAGTACTGTTTTTATGGGGTTGTATGCGGGTTATAAACAAGTCATTACATTTGAGTTTTACATTTAGATCATTTAGATAATATAAAACAAATGTTGAGTATCTAATATTTTTGTCTGTTGCACGCAGTAGTCTTACTTCAGCAGATAAAGCTGTTTATGCTGTGACCTACAATCAGTGAGCAGATACAAATAATAAAGGGAGGAATGCGAATAGTAATTAGCGGCAGATGGAGTGGTGTATTTACACTGGGGGTGGCTGAGGAGAGTGCTGTGTGAGCTGGGATAATTAAGAAGTTGAACCCTATTGTTTTTATTGCCACACTCTGATAGTTCGGTTGCATTTAATCATTCGATTACCTTTATGTGTTTTAAGTAGAGCAGTCTGTTTCAAAATCTGTGCATCTCATGTTAGATAGATTGATGTATTTACTCTATCGGTATGTGTGTGTGTGTGTGTGTGTGTGTGTGTGTGTGTGTGTGTGTGTTAGGATACTGTCAGCAACACCGCCACAGCCTAAGAAGGTTTGACATACTGCAGAACACTCAGATGGGTCGGCTATGTGACATTAGAGGTAGTAGCTGCAAGATGTGTTGAGCACATGTTTAGAAATGTTTAATGAAACGCATCATATGGACCATTTTTTTTTTTTGTGAATTTAGGTTGTTTTAACCCACTTGCGTTGTTAATGGCAGATAAGAATGTGGAGGTGATCTATGTGTGTCCGGTGCATCTGGGAGAGGACTTGATCCACTACTACACTCATCTGCTGGGACTGAATGGAGCTATAGAGACTGGGAAGCCCACACCTTCCAACTGTGCCGAAAGTTTCACCATCCTCACACCTGAGGCACATCAGCACTTTTCGGTATGGTTCACAAGCACATACACACACTCAAAACCATCCCATGCACTAACCAGCTCTTGAGGCCTTTGGACACATACAAACTTTTTGTAGATCAAACGAGAACTGTAAAATGTTTCACTTGGATCAAATTAGGGATGCAGAGCAAGAATAGTTTTTGGCAATTCTGGTTTTCACCTGTAGGGGGTGTTTGTGAGGCATCTTGTTTTGGCGTAGTGCTTAGAATACTGGCCCCCCTCTCAGTTATGCACGCTTGATGATGAAAAGTTTGTTTTCCTCATATTTATCCAAGCAGAATGTTTTACACGCATCTATCCTTTTATTATCATTTTATAGGTGCTTATGAAATGTGTATAAATAAATAAGGGCATTAGATTAAAAAGTAAATTATTAATGAGCTGCAACTATGGCTTTTACTCAGGTTAAAGGTTACCTCTTGTTGTTTTAATTGCTACTGCAAATCACTGTAATCGCGTGCAATAGCCTGTATTATAATGTACAGCACAATCCAACATCTAATACCAGTGGGCTCAGAACGTGATTAAACAAAGGCCTGCTTAGCAGGCCAGGTCCTGTGTACATTCGATCCAACTCTGCATGTTTACTGCATATCAATACAGCGTAAGTGACCCTGCCCACTTCTACACAGACGCCAACTCTATAGCTTTACTTACTGCCTGCCATTAACTTGCAGCTAAACACAGGCACCAGGTTGTCCTCCTCACTTTTCCCTATCGATTGCCCAGCTTGGCGGCATGTGTAAACTCTGCCAGACCTGTCAGTGGGATGAATCGCTGCTCGCCTATGCCAGTGACAGAAGGGAGAACTCCATATGGATCAAATAAATACAGATGTGGAGTAATTAGTGTAGAGTCCCAAGGAACCCATCGCTTCGCGTGCAGAAAAGATGGGCTGGAGGGAGTGCACAAGCCGGAGCCTCCCCTTTCCTGTCTTTTGTCAATTTAACCTGCTCAGTACAGGATAGGTCACGACCCCTCCGGCTGCTCCTAATGGGCCCGGTGCGTGTATATACACTAATAAATTATAGCTGCAGACAACCGGGAGACCTCAGAGGCAGGAACAGAGAGGATAGTTATTTATGTACAAAAAGCTATGTAGGAGAGGTTTGAGTACAAAAAGAATTCGATAAAATCTACACAGTTAATTGACGATATTTTTACGAGATCATAAATATTTTCTGTAATTTGTATGTATATTTATAATTGACCCCAATAAACATGGTGTTGTCTATGGTCAGTTTTTATCATTGATTATTTCTATATTGCTTTCTCTGTAACGTGAAATGAAATATTGTCTTGTAATTTAACAGTATCTTGAAATGAATCTTAAACACTCAGTTACATGCTTGTTTTTTTTCTCCTTACAGAGTCACTGCATGTGTGTGTCCACACTGTTGAAGTACAGCCCACACACACTGCACCGTATTAAGAACCTGATCCAGGGGAAGCAGGCCTATTTAGTCACTGGTGTCCCCCACATGGATGATCTGGCTGTGGCTGATGAGTTAGGCGTGCCAGTCCTAGGCCCGGAGCCTGCCGTGGCACAACTCTATGGCACAAAGTCTGGAATCAGGAGGCTCTTCAGCAGCAGTGGGGTTAGCATTCCTCCAGGACATGCTGACATATACACACTGCAGCAGGTCTGCCTGACAAGTTCACATATACAAACTGTTCACCTATAGTTCCTTAATAAGTTTATTGTAACTTCTGCTTAATCATTTTGGCTTGTAGTTCGGTGTAATCAACAACTTATTATGAATAAGCAAGCTGTTAGTCCTAAGATTTGAAATGTTTACATAATAAAATGTATACCATTTTTGTGTCTTAGTGCAGCTTAGGTCCATTGTCCAGTGAAAATGTGTAATTTATCATGAATTTATTAGCATGAATTTTATCATAATGAATCATAATAAATATCATAATTTATTCTTAACTTTTTCTTTATCACAGAACACACACACAAAAAAAATACCTTCTGTATTGTACTCTTTATTTCCTTGTTTTCAGCTGTATGAGTGTTTTGCCCAGCTGATGACTGATCGTTTAGAGGTGCAGCGTTGGCTATTTAAGATGGATGATGAATTGGGTGGCCGTGGCACAGCTTACTGTGATGTCTGTCACGTGAGCTTCCGGCTCTGGGCGTTGCAGGAGTATCATCGTCATGGTGCACAGACCTGGAGGATGGCTTGGGCTCAGGTGAGGGCCTGACACTCTCCCATACTCCAGACTGATACACGGGCCCTCTTCTACGCCCCCACTACTAGACTCACTTTAGAGCTACAACTATGGCAGTGCTTCAATTGTATTGGCTCCTCATTGACTCATTGGAGCACTTTGCCTGGTATTAGTTTTCTTGTTGTATGTAGAACATGCTACTATCTCATTATTTCTATTGGCGCTGGCCAAGGTTACACTTTTAAATACCATTTTAATGCATATAGACTGTCTAACGAGAGCGTGTCAACAATGTGTGAGCTGACCAAAGAGTTGGGAATGGTTGGGTATATATTGGATTGTATTCTAATTGCCATCAATATAAACACATTTGGCTAAGCAGCTAAACATTGATTTGATATATCTTTACTGCTATGTGTAGCTCCCTTGGCTTCCGCTCTTTATCCCTCATAGCCTTTAATGGGTCTTTTGATTTTCTGTCATGCATTAATTACTATTCTTTGCCATTAAACTGTAAGCATTGTGTAAATTAATTACAAGGTTATCATCGTATAGGCATGCAATATCTGGCCCAGACTTTTTATTATTATTATTATTATTATTATTATTATTATTATAGGCTTTTTCTCTTTAAATGGAGGAGGCTTTATGCCCTGCCTCTCAGCAATTAGCTCAGTCCTTAATTCACGCGAGGGCCGAGTGAGGGGATGTAATTGTGGCAACATTGGCGCTGTTAATTACAGGGGTAAGCGGTTGAGGCCCAGCCAAGCTTCATTATGGCCAAAGCAAGTGAAGGAGGTTTAAATGAAGAGGGGGGAGCTCTTCACCAGCTGGGGTCCCTGAGAGAGGCGAGGGAGTTAGGGCCTGATGAGCTGGCCCTGCACCCTTAGGGCTCTATGGCCATATGGAAGCAAGCGTTGGCCTTTATTCTACCACTCCAGCCTTTTAATCAATGGCAAGCCCCGCTAACAGCATGAAGAGCACAGGGGTTACTCTCACGTGTCATTCATTTTCTATAGATCTGTATTCATACGCTGCTGTTAATTCACTAGTTCCAGTTGAAGTGCCTCTCATGCCGAGAACATGGATTTTGCCAAATGTGAACAGTTATGTTTACAGTGGGGCTATTTGCATACTGTTTATAATCGACTGCTTGCGCCTCTGCATTTTATCTTTATGACTACAAACCAATAAAATTTAAGTGCGAATGCTGAAATATTAGAGCTCGACATTATCAGTCTAAGTTCTTAATTGCAGGGGTGTTCTGAGGAATAATGGGTAAATATTGCCTTCTGTTCAATGAGTGATTTGATTAGTATATATACAGTCTTCTGCTCAAGCATATGCCTACACCCAAATGTACTGAACCCAGAGAACACAGACCGTTACAGTGATCTTTCTGGGCTGCAATTACTAAAGCTCAAAGACTCCACACTTATTTACTATTCGCTGCATGCATTTATAAAATATAGTCTCTCAGGGAACAACTTTTTTTTTTTTTTTTTTTTTTTTGTACTATGGAGCAAATAATATTCTGTCAGACTTGCCTGTGAAGAACCATGTGAAGAACGCCATGTGAGGAACTCCTGCTATTCTCCAGACTGTGTGCATATTGTTTAATTATTGATTGTGCTTTAATGCAAGGGAAATAACAGATACCAGATAACTCATGTGGTCCTTTAGAAAAACAGTCAGCCTTCGTCACCCCGAGGCAAGTTGGAGAACACACCTGGAGGGTGTATAATGAAAAATTTGGGCATTTTAGGATGAATGGTATATGGACAGCCCATGTCCTGAGGCACAGTGTCCCAGCCTCTCAGTTTTCACCCCATTCAGTAAAGAGGAGATAAAAACGTATGTCTCACTCCATTCAATAGCTGGGTGAGCCCGTACATACTATACGTGTACACACATTACACACTTTCACATACTGCCAGCACATGGGTCATTAGACACAGTGTGAAATTATGCTTAATAACATCAACAGATGGGCAGTCTGCTAATGGTTTCGTTTAGAAAAGGTTAGAAACACTTAAGTTTTAATTAGATTAGTAGATAGGGCTTTTTCCACATTTTGATTTGTGTTAAATGTTACACAAATGGAAAATCACAGAATTACATTTTCGTTAATTCAATTAAAAAAAATATTTGTTTCTGTCAGGATTGGAAGCTTTATGCTACAAACGAGGGGTTATCTTAGTGTTTTGAAAAGTTCTTCCAAAAATCCACAGCTGTCAGTAGTTCACACAAAAGACAAACATGGCATGAATATGAAACAAATCAGTGTCCTCCATGTCCTCACTGCTTCTGCCGAATGTTTTATAAAATAAGAGGTCCTCTGAAAAGGTTGCGCTCTGTAATGGAGAGCTCAAACGGCAATCAGTGTACATCATTTTCTTTTTCCATTGTCAGATTGCTTATCTTTATGTTAAAGCCAAGCCAAGACTTGAATCTTCTCCCACAGCACAGCCTGCAGTTTAAGTCCAAATAAAGGATGGGAGAAAATTCCTTCTTCCTTCTACCCTGTTGTTCGTACCAAAGTGCAGTGGCAGATTCTCTGAATGCATGTGCTCTTCTGGGGAGAACAGGGGGCCGCTTCCTCGCACGCTTTTTGACGCACCATTGTGTGCTTTATGACTTGTGACAGGGTGAAATCACTGTGCAGTGATTGACCCTGGTTCTTACAGTACTTGAATATGATGATGGCTGTTTCATGACTGGAATATAAAACTCCTCATCTCTCATCCTGCGACGCTGCTCAGTGGAGTTAGTTGTAACACATTTGCTTTATAAACCATGGGCATAAAACAGAAATGTAAAAGAATTTATGACGGAAGATGTTTGCATTATGCTCAACGCCTCACGATATTATTCCGAAATGCCTGCTGCTACTTCATTTATCAGACAGGATTTAATAAATAAGGTTATGCCTTTTAAAATGAGTGAAATGTCTTTTGGTACCCAGCAGGAACGTCTTCTTTAGCTCCTTTTCTGTTTTAAAATGAGCTGAAACACAAAAAGCAGCATACCCCTGTTCATCTCGGTTTTGAGAGCGTTACGAAACAATATGCGTTGGAATAATCAGGTTTTAACAACCTGGTTAAAAACCACAGTGGTTTAACAACCACTCGCAGAACGTCAAACGGTGCAGTTAACAACATAATCAAGTGCCACAGCCAACATGGCATTTTCTAGTTAGTGAAACAAGAGATATATTGATCAGTGACGGTCCGTGATTGACCCACTGATTGATCGGCTTGCTTAGGCATTTATCAGCTTGCTCGTGGTCTAAGTTCTTTGTGGCAGGTGCAATCAGAGGGCAGTCAGTTAAAGCCATTATGCAACTGTGGTGCTCAGTGACTGGCTGTCAATCACCACTCCCCCCCCATCACCCCATTATTTATTAGTAGTTACACTACAACCTCTAGTGTTTGATTTACACTAGACTCTTGAACTAAGCGAATTATTGTCAGCTGAGTAGTAAATACTGGTGTGTCTCTGTAGAATAGTCTAGAATAGATGCTAGTATTTCAGACATAGCATCATCTGTCTGCTCATACAGGAACAAGTGCTGAGAAAGTTTCTGGAGGCGGTACCTGCTCTGTTGGCCGCTCATGCCAGGCCTTTTGACACGTCCTGCTATCCAACCTGGAGCTGCTTCCTGGAGCACTTTCTCAGAAAAGGTGAAAACTTAACGGCACTTACTGGTATCAAACTCCCAAGAGCAAATTTGACCTTCAACATGTCTGTCTCTGACCGCTTCTCTCATCTCTCAGGTGGCGTGATTGAGGCTTACCCTCCTTCAGATAGTGTGACGTGTATGACAGTGGATCTGTTGGTGGAGCCAGCTGGAGGAGTATGCATGCTCTCGTGTGGAGATCAGCTGCACGGGCCCGGTTTTCTACAGGTATCAGGCTGCTCTGTACCACAGTGTTCTGTTCGACCTGATGTCCTGTACTCCATCTGCATGCAGATAGGCAAAGCCTGCCAGGAGCGGCACATCCTGGGCCATATTTCCCTGGACCTGGTCACCTTCCTGGAGCCTGGCACGCTGGAACAGCAGGTCAAAGATCCCCATTCAGATCATACATGTTCAGTAATGCTTACATTATTAACCTAAAGTCTTGTCACTGGCTCATATTAACTGATATTATGTTAGCCCAGATTAAAATCATATATTCAACTAGCTCAAAGAAAGATTGCAGTTTTGTCAGTGGTTCTTTTAAAGCACAGTTGTGTTTGTTGATGATTTTTTTTTGGAAATAAGAGCACTCGGAGACACATCATTGTCAACGGTAGATTTTACAGTCAGAGTCAGTGAAAAAAAACAAATCTTATTTGAAAGCTGCTGAGATGAGGTCAGACATGTGGCTCTAGTGAGTTAGTGCCTTTTTTACTGCCGTTTTGGCTCTCACCTTACTGTTATCAGTGCTCAGCGTACTGTGTTAGGAAAGAGATGTTACTGGGTAGACGGATGGCTCCTGGAGGGTTCCCTCCCATCTAATAAACTGTCGGGTCTTATTGTGTCAATAAACTAATTCCCCGTTTAGGGCCTTGGCCTCTGACCTTGTAATGCCTCAACCATGTGCTGGTTTGTGTCTTGGTTGTACTCCGATTATCAGACACGAGCATCAGGCATGCTCTGGCAGACTGTATTACTAACGAAGCGAATGATATATTTAAGAGTAAACCTATTGTTGTTATTCGTATTCTTATTTACTATTTTATTTGTCACTGTATCATTCAAGTGTTTACTTTGGATTGTCATTAGTTATTAGTGATAATATTGGTTAATAACAAGGGTACATTAGAATTTGACCAGCATTAAATGCAGTTAGTATGAACTGCATATGAGCAGGCATATGTGATGAAGCTTGTTTTACCACTAGTACAGCTTGATTGAATTTGCATGAAATCTCTGACACCTTTTTAATTTAATCTGTTCTTGCACATATTTACAATGTATCACATAAAAAAAAAATACTGGTGTAGGCTTTGTGATCATCACAAGTAGACTACTGGCATATGTAGTTGGTATTTTAATAGCACAATAGTACAAGCTAAATCATTAGCTGTTCAACTGAGGGCTTAATATTAACCAGGGTCATTACAATGCATGGTAATTATCAGGTGTAGTTCCGTCAGTTCAAATAATGATTTAAAATAATCTGAATCAAAAAAATAGTCTGGTCTCATTGTTCCTCACTGCAGTCAGTCTAACCTTCTTAGCCACTAGAGGGCGAAGTATTGCACTCTCGTTTAATTGTCTGCATTTAAAAAAGAGCCTCTAAAGCCTTCTGCTATTTCCTAAATGTTTGTAAGGCCTGTTGAGAGATGGGAAAAGGCTGGTGGTTTAGAACACCAAGGCAGTGGTGTGTGGACTGCCCTTGTGGAGTGCATGGAGCAGGGGGGAGCTCCTTGATCTGATCTCCTCTAGTGTGAAAGGCATTAGAGCTTGTAAAAAATAAAAATAAAAAAAGACATTTACTCAGTGCTGATGGATCCAAAAGCCCCCTAGAGAAGGCCTCTGCAGTCCATAGCAACCTGCAATGTGGGCTGCCATAATACACACATCCTTTAGAGGATTTATTACAGTGGTCTTGTTGTGCTGGGCAAATATTTGATATTTTAACAGTGCACTACACTATAGTGCAATTCTGTGGAGAGTATTGCTAAAATGGAAAGACACAATGCACCAGTAAGCGTTTGACAATACAGTGATAATTTTTGCTGCATTATGAGGTATACTTTAAAGCGCTGGGCAAGCTAACCTCCACCCCTACACCTACATCATGTATGGTGCATGCATTTGTTTGTGCAAATGAGAGAATATATTTTTTTAGGTTATATGATGGACTAGTCCGGTGAAATACAATTATCATGATAAAAAGGCACAAAGTGAATTTGATTCTGTGAGTATTGATGAGACTGTAAAAGGAGTTCAGACAGAGAATCACATGCATTACAGTCCCATTTTCTCTCAGCGCGCAAGCAGGGGGGAGAGCCCGGCCAGAGCGAACCTGTCTCTATTTGAACATCAATTTGCATTCAAACCTGTTGCTAAAAGCTGGTGTATTTTTTTTAAAGGGATTCAAAGGGGTGGGGGAAGCACATGTGTTTGCCCTTGTAGGTCTGCCTCACATTGTGTATACGGGGAGGCTCAGCTGCAGGATTGCAGTTTTTAATGAAAGCAAAGAGGCTATAGAAAACAGGTACAATCTGGGCGTATATATCAGACGCTTTTGTGGACGCTGACAATGAGGCAGGCCCGGGTGATTCTTACAGACTGTCTAAATAGCTCTCTGGAGCCTAGCCCATCACACAAACCCCCAGTATTAACTGTGGTCAGGAGACATTCCTGGATCGATTCAGAAAAAAACCTAGCCCCTTCTTTGAGCACTGCTAGACTCCTAGCTGGACATGGATCTTAATCTTGGTTATTTTGCTTTTTGTCTTGCAATAAGCAATGTATTGAGATGCAGGGCAGCTATTCATACAGGATGGACAATATTTCACAATGTAATCAATTGAAATAATTAAAAATGTTTTAAATATACTGACAGAATTCAAATAAAGCACTTACATATGATATACCTGTATTTCTGAAATATAGGATGTATACAAATAGGGCAAATTTCACGACAGGCATATTTTTAGAAAAGATATACTCCAGATTGTATTGTTCGTATTATTTCACTGAAAACACAAAGTCTCCCCTACAGTATAGATCCATATCCACAGAGTGGCTTTAGTTAGGAGTTAAGCTTATGGAATGAGAGAACCGATGCAGCAAGATGAGATCCGGCTCTAGTGAGCCCCGATTAAAAGCATTGGGGGCAGAGTTCAGGAGCTGGGCTGCCATTTGCATTCCCTGGCAGGGGCATTTAGCTTGACAAATAGAGAGGACGGCAGAGGCTGCCAACTGCCACTTAGTTATTAACAACTCTTTCACTGGTGATTTATTTCCCACTGTTTGAAAAGGGGCATAGCTATTAGTTTATTATCAGAGAAAATTAGCCCTGTTTAAGAATAAGGCCACGATGGGGCTTGACCCCTTAATATCCTTATAATGACGCCATTAACCATACAGATGTGGAGAGGGTAGCCCATCAGGCGGTAGACACGCTGTTATACAGACTCATGACCCGCTCTCCCTTGTTCGGTCTCTCTGTCTCTCGCTGGCACATGCACACGGTGGGGTATTTTAATGCTCTGCGGTTCACACATAAAGTAACCCTTTCACAACATTTATATAGGACAGTGGTTCTCAAATTGGAGTCCATGAAGCACAGTCAGGGGGTCTGTGATTTATTTTTATTTTATTAATTTGTCACAACAGTGGAAATCACAGCTCATTGTTATCAGAGTTAGTACATTTATTACTGAGCTCTTATAGTTATAAGCCTGTTTGACTGTCACTTGAGTTGAATGGGTTTAATCCAAACCTCAATAACTCAAAAACAAGTCGATTTATAAATGAAGTCAAATAGGTCCTAATGTGTTCTGTCAGTGGAAAGTTCGGGAATAAAAAGCTGTATGGCTTTAATAAACAGGCGGGATTATTATTATACACATTTAAATAATGTTCATGATGTAAATCTGTACTGAGGTGTTTCAGGGAATTTATTAGACAATTAAAGTGGTTCCTGACTACAAAATGTTTGAGAACCCCTGGTATAGACCTTTAAATTACTATTACATGCATACTAGTTGTTTTTATGTGTAGTCAAAATAAAAATAATAAAAAAAACTAAATAAAAAACACTTAATTATAACAATAAATATATATAATACTTGTGTGTGTGTGTGTGTAAAGATTATTTTTTTTTAGTATTAATTTTTTTTTGGTTTTAATTTTTTAATTAATCTTTTTTTTATTATTATATTATTTTTTTATTGTTTTTTTGTGTGTGTGTGTGTGTGTATTTCTAGGTGTGGGCTGTTGATCTGGATCTGGGCTACAGTAACCAGCTGGCTATGACCCAGATCATGCTCCATATGACAGGAGGAACACTGAACTGCCACGCAGGACGTCTGGAGGTTCCCTCTCCAGTCCAAAGCAACAAGCCCACTGCACGCCGGAGAGCTCCAACAGCTAATGCTGTACTGCTCAAATTCACATATCCTCCTTTTCCATTTAACTTCCTATTAGGAATAATCCACTACATTTCAGAATTGTATCAAGTGGTCAGGCAAATGATGTTGTTATGGCAATTCATCAAGTGGCCATGGAACATGGTAGCTAAAATTTGTCGAACTGGAGGAAGAGTTTATACATTAGCAATTTGGGTTGTTAAACGTGGCTGTGTAGCACAAGAATGTAATTATCCAGCATCTGTTGCCAGCGCGTGGACTAGAGAGCAATAATAGTCCTCTCAACAGGATATTCTCTCTCTCTCTCTCTCTCTCTCTCTCTCTCTCTATATATATATATATATATATATATATATATATATATATATAAAATCACCGCATCTATAAAGAGTGATCAGCTGAAGGTTTGTTGTTTTATTTTTGTTAAATACAACTAAACACTGTAATTATGATTTGGACCTGATTGGTGTTTAGATGTTAAATTCATTATCATTTTGATAGATGAGCCTAAATAATCAACCCATTAATAATTCATACAGCATTCATTATGCATGTGTATGCATGCCTGAGCACCTCATCAACCTGATGCCGGCCCCCTAAACAATAGACTTTCTTTATTAGCAGCAAGCCCAAGTTTACGCTTGTTAAACTGAGACTTGTATTATTTTATCAAACATTCATTTAGTTTGTGTATGCGTGTGTGTGGCTCAGTGTATTTCTTGCCCTGCTCTTGGTTAATGGCTCTAGCTTTGGCCATCACTTGGGGCCTGAATATTACAAACACAATTAAATCCCTGCTGGAAAGTCTCTTTATTGTTGGACGAGGAGGGTGCCTTTGACAGCTCAAAGCACAGCTCTATTGGAAAGAATTACATAGCCTCTCTAGAGTACGCTGAAGCCATTGCTCGTGCCTTACCTCTGTCAGAGAGAATATGCTTCACGCCTGCTCAGAGTCCTCAGAGTACTGCCACTCTCAACTAATCAGCTCCTGTAGCATGCTTTCAAAAACATAATTTAGCTGCTCTTGCGGTGAGCATGGTTGTCTTTCCGAGGACACCTCTCTGTCCTCTATTGTGCTTTAAACTAACAATCCAAGAATTGCCCTCCCAAAATCCCCATCCATCTTCATGAGAGATAAACACACACACCCAAGTGTGGGCATATGATACATTGCTCACCACATATTGTGTATCTTTTCATTCCAGGCACCGGGTCAACGTGCTTATCAAAGTGGCTCAATTAATACCTCATCCTGCAAACACATCTACAACAAAGTGTGTTCTGTACATGACGAGTGATTATTACTAGTACTGGATTAGTAAAGTAGTGTTTTCTTTGTGTCTTCTCAGCCAGTGCCAGGAACACGTCGTTTTGCAGTTATGAGCAGCCGACTGTTTCATACCAACCTCTCTATGGTCCACTATAGCGTGTTCTTCCAGATGTGCAAGGCACATGGCATCGGTTTTGATATCAAGGTAAAACCTCTGTGCTTTTTCTTGTACATTTTCTGTACATTAGTACCAATAATTACTGAGATTTTAACAGCTACTGCGTTAACTGCAATGCTATTGTAGCCTGTCATTTTGCTTTGTATGGATACTGTATCCTTTAACATCACCCACATAAAAGATTTCATTTCTACTGAATGACTGAAAATGATGATGATGTTAAGCCATGCTGACTCGGTGCCAATTAAAATTTCAGGAAATGGAAGGGTCTGTGTTTGCGCTCCATGACAGTGCAGAAAGGAGCAGCCTTGGCATGGTGTAAGTTACCGCAGATGTGCTCTAAGCCCTTAATCATCCATTAACCACTGTTCTGTGTAGAGCCCATGGAAATATCTTCCTTTTCTTTCTGTTTTCCCTTCTGCGCTTTTTCTCTCCTATCATTCACTGTATTTACAACTATCAGCTTTCTCCAAGGACTTAATTTACCACCTACACATTTCACCGCAAATACCTCAAATGAAAATTATAGTCTCACAATATACTGCCAAGCACAATTAAACACATTCATCACTCCTGTTCTATGGCTAACCACTCAAGCCCTGCTTGTTTCCCTTGTCTCTCCCTGAAGAACAACAGCCCTCTTTAAGCCTGAGAGCACTCATTAAGCTCCCAGCAGCCCCGGCAGTCAAAGAAGGTGATTTTGTTTCTAGTTTTCCGTCTGATGGCAGTAGATGGGGATCATTAGTAAGCTCGTTTGTCTCTGCATCTCGTTAACAGAACAATCTCACCAGATCTCCAGGGAGCGCTGCTGACCTTTGCTCAGAACCTCACTGTCATTCATCAAGAAATATCAGCCCCGAATATGCAAGGAGAGACCAATTTTAAGGTGCGGTGTTAATGAACTAATGATTGTGTGCTTTTTCCCCCTGAATTGAACCTCTCTTCTAAACATGAAACCTGTTAATGGCATCCTTTACACACTTTAATCAACCATTAAACACTGTCCTGTCATGAGTCCAAGGAAGTATCTCGTTAGGAGAGTAAAGGAAACAAAAGTTTTGATTGGTACAACCAAGCACCAATTACATTCACATATTTGAATTAAATTTTATCCCTCTGGAAATGTTTTGCTTTTCAATTAGCTATTTAGCAGGATAAGCGCACTGAGATAATAACTAGACTCTCTCATAGCCTTGGGAACAATGAGTGGAGAACTTGAAGTTGTTACATTTACAATATTGTTTCTTAGAGCACAAGTGCAGACATTTTGAGTTTTGAGCATGTCTGTTTGTTTACGGTACGTTAACTATTCAGTTCAACATTCTGGTTTTTGGTGCATCATTCTTTCAATTTAAAAAATGATAACATTAAATGACATAATGTTAAAGTGCAAGTATTTTTTTTTGCATATTTCAAAAGAATGGTACAAAGAATCTCATAACCTACTTTATTTTTTTTAAATCTGATTTTCATATTTTGGTATATTAAGACTTCCCTGTTTTAAAAAATCTTGCAGAATATTCAAACGCCATGGCACACATGGAAATATATTGTGATGTCACATTTCAAATGTCGTTTATTACTTTATAGTTTGATATCAATATATGTGAAGAATGGTGCTGTTGTTACAATAAAAATTTCTTATAGTATAGTATTATTAGTATCAGGACTATACACGTATTATAGAAATAGTATTATAATATTGATAATAAATATGTTTTATATGTACTGAACTGTTTATCAACTGCACAGAAATTATGATTACTAGTCAGTAGTAATTTGAGGTATATTTAGATGTATGTGTATGTGTGTGTGTGTGTGTGTTTGACAGGACCTGCTTAAGAATATCAAGGAGGTGCTGGATGTAATCACCCAGAACACTAACAAGGAGCACAAAGAAAAGGAGAAATGTGCAGATGTTTAACTTTTCCTCTTTCCAGTTAAGCTCATGTGCACCTTCTACTCCTAATAATGACGTCATACAAATACTGTGTGTGTGTGTGTGTGTGTGTGTGTGTGTGTGATATATATATATATATATATATATATATTATATATATATATATATATATATATATATATATATATATAAAGTGAAGCGCTGTGAATACTTTCCAGATGCACTGTACACACACACACACACTATATCCTGTGTGTGTGTGTGTATATATATATATATATATATATATATATATATATTTATAATATAATATAATATAATATACACACTGTGTGTGTGTGTGTGTGTGTGTGTACAGTGCATCTGGAAAGTATTCACAGCGCTTCACTTTTTCCACATTTTATGTTACAGCCTTATTCCAAAATGGATTAAATTCATTATTTTCCTCAAAATTCTACAAACAGTACCCCATAATGACAATGTGAAAGAGGTTTGTTTGAAATCTTTAAAAAATAAAAAAATTTAAAAAAGCACATGTACATTACAAAAAGCAAATGTACAAGTATTCACAGTCTTTGCCATGACACTCAAAATTGAGCTCAGGTGCATCCTGTTTCCACTGATCATCCTTGAGATGTTTCTACAACTTGATTGGAGTTCACCTGTGGTAAATTCAGATGATTGGACATGATTTAGAAAGGCACACACCTGTCTATATAAGGTCCCACAGTTAACAATGCATTTCAGAGCACAAACCAAGCCATGAAGTACAAGGAATTGTCTGTAGACCTCCGAGACAGGATTGTATCGAGGTACAGATCTGGGGAAGGGTACAGAAACATTTCTGCAGCATTGAAGGTCCTAATGAGCACAATGGCCTCCATCATCCGTAAATGGAAGAAGTCTGGAACCAACAGGACTCTTCCTAGAGCTGGCCGCCCAGCCAAACTGAGTGATCGGGGGAGAAAGGCCTTAGTCGGGGAGGTGACCAAAAACCCGATGGTCACACTCTCCAGTGTGTCTCTGTGGAGAGAGAACCTTCCAGAAGAGCAACTATCTCTGCAGCACTCCACCAATCAAGCCTGTATGGTAGAGTGGCCGGACGGAAGTAACTCTCCGACCATGATGAAACAAAGATTGAACTCTTTGGCCTGAATGGCAAGTGTCATGTCTGGAGGAATTCAGGCACCACTCATCACCTGGTGGTGGAAGAATCATGCTGTGGGGATGTTTTTCAGCAGCAGGAACTGGGAGACTAGTCAGGATCGAGGGAAATATGAATGCAGCAATGTACAGAGACATCCTTGATGAAAACCTGCTCCAGAGCGCTCTGGACTTCAGACTGGGGTGAACATTTATCAACATTTTCAACAGGACAAAGATCCTAAGCACACAGCCAAGATAACGAAGGAGTGGCCACAGGATGTGGCCCAGCCAGAGCCCAGACTTGAACCCGATTGAACATCTCTGGAGAGATCTGAAAATGGCTGTGCACCGACGCTCCCCATCCAACCTGATCCTGCAAAGAAGAATGGGAGAAACTGCCCAAAAAATAGGTGTGCCAAGCTTGTAGCATCATACTCAAAAAGACTTGAGGCTGTAATTGGTGCCAAAAGTGCTTCAACAAAGTATTTAGCAAAGGCTGTGAATACTTATGTACATGTGCTTTTTTTGTTTTTTATTTTTAATAAATTTGCCAAGATTTCAAACAAACTTCTTTCACGTTGTCATTATGGGGTATTGTTTGTAGAATTTTGAGGAAAATAATTAATTTAATGAATTTTGGAATAAGGCTGTAACATAACAAAATGTAGGAAAAGTGAAGCGCTGTGAATACTTTCCAGATGGTGTGTGTGTGTGTGTATATGTGTGTGTGTGTGTGTGTGTGTATAATATATATATATATATATATATATATATATATATATATATATATATATATATATATATTTCCATGAAGATGAAATACTGTATGGATAATATGATGATTAAAATGGTAAATCGATCACATTTTAGTGAATTGGCATGTAATTTGAATGAAATGCTATGAATGGTAGTGTTTAGTACCAATATGACCAACGATTCTTTTTATCCCAACAGCTTTCTGTTGATTTCAGTCAGGCATGTGTACTTATAACATGACATGACTGGGTGGATTGTCCGAAATGTGCTTTGTGTAACAGGTGCCCACTAAATAACGCATACACAAACGTGCAACAAATGGCAAACGCATGTAAATATAACTGATACTTACTTAAACTGAAAGAGAAACATAAATAACTACGAGTTATAACTTTTTTTTTGAACAGCACTGGTTAACTACTGGTTAATTATTGGATGCAGGCGATTAAAGAAAACCCTTTTAGTAAGTGTTGAATTTAAACGGAACCAAAGCCACGCTGTTGTTTCTAGTCGGATAGTATAACGGCGGTGCACGCTAGGGTTAGCAAGCTATCAGGAAAAGCTCATTGGGTTCACATAAGCCTTTTTATGCGTTCTTTAAGGTTTTATTGAGATTTCTATAACGCGACGAAAATGTTTTAGTACTTATTGTTTTCGTCGAAGGCGGCGTTACGAGCAGTTATGTCGAGCTGCCTAGCTAAGATAAGCTAAGCTAAGCATGACTTAGGTTTACAAAGCTCGAGCAGTATCCTTACTTGGTCACAATGGGATATATAACGTGACTGGTCCTGCATCAGTTTCCCCGTGAAGGAATGCGCATGCGTATGAGACTTCTTTAACATCTCGTCCCGCTGCCATTGAGCCGTCTGTCTTTAGATAAGCTGGAATATTTGTGTAATCAGAGGTTGTTGTGAGGAGAACATTTGAAATTGTGCATTATAGACTTTTGAACCGACAGGGCAATGACAGGAATTCTGCGAATGATCCATAGCTGCTTTTTGAGGCTTGTGCTTTTCCCAAGTACATTTCGGAATAAACGTTCCCGTCCAGCTGCCTCTGAGGTTTTGACATGCCATCTTGACCAGCGCAAACTGCCACCCTGGACCTCCTTCTGTGTGCGCTACAGTGCTGTAATCAATGACCAATTTGGCTTGTCCAACTTCAACTGGCAGGTACAAGGTGCCAACTACCACGTCCTCAGGACAGGAGCCTTTCCCTTCATCAAGTACCACTGTACCAAAGCACCTCCACAAGACCTTGACTTTGAAAACACATTCTTTGGCATACTCAAGGTCATCAACTTGGGTTAGTTCAAATTCTCTGTAAACTTGAAATGACTAGATTTACCGTTATATACGAAAACATTACAATGCTGTGGATGCATGAGTTTCTCATCCTCTCATCCTCCACCTTTTTGTTTGCAGGTATTCCATGTGTGGCGTATGGTTTAGGCTCATGGATAGTGGCTGGTGTAACAGAAACTGTGCACACTTCAGCTGGCCCAATCACTGTTTATTTTGCATATAAAGAGGTAGAAGGTGCAAAGTACTAATGCTACATGGATTACTGCAGCATTGTGTCCTTGCTACAAAAAGACTGAAATGAAATCTGTACATTTGTTATACTGAAAGTCAGACAACAGTACTGATTTAATAAAGCTTCTTTTTCACCATTTAAAATACTTGTGATAAAGGATAGTACAGTTGCAATCAAAATGATTCAACCCCCATTGAAAATCAGGTTTATCATCAAAATTTACAGCCTTTCGGCTGTTTGCAGTGAACAAATCCAACAAAAACAATTAAAATAGTTCAACACAATGAATGCTTCAAGTAGTTTCCTCAAATTCAACTGAAAATGCAACTTAGAATGATTTCTTCAGTCTCAAAATTATACCCCTTCATGGCAAGCATCTTTAATACTTAGTAGAGCACACTTTTGCTGTTATGACCTGCTGAAAACATGCATAGTTTCTGGCAGCGTTCCTGAGGAATCGTAGCCCATTCCTTATGACCAATGGCCTCCAGTTCAGTAATATTCTTAGGGTTGCGTGCTGTAATTACATTCTTCAAATCCCACCAGAGCTTTTTTATGGGGTTCAAGTCAGGTGGCTGTGATGGCCCTGTAGAACCTTCCAGGACTATTTCTGCAACCAAGACTTGGTGAAATTTGAGGTATGCTTGGGATCGTTGTCCTGTTGGAAGGTCCAATTCAGTTTCCTCACAGATGACATGATGTTTTCTTCTAGGATTTCCTGATACTTTAGTGAATCCATCTTGCCTTCCACATGCTGCAGGTTTCCAGTGCCAGAGGATGCACAGCAGCCCCAGAGCATCACTGAGCCACCACCATGCTTGACTGTGGACAGAGTGTTCTTTCTTCATTCTTATTCCTCCAGACATACCACTGATCCATCGTGACGAAAATTTCCAGTTTTATTTCATCGCTCCACAGAACAAAATCCAAAAACTTCTTTGGCATATTTATATGATTTTGAGATGCTTTTTCTTGTGCTTTTGGTTCAGTAGTGGTGTAAGTCTTGGAGTTCTGGCATGAAAATCTTCTGTGTTTAGTATACGCTCCTTACTGTACACACTGAAACCTCAGTGATTGTTGACACCAAGTCTCGCTGCAGGTCTTCTGCAGTCACTCGAGAGTTTTTCACAATGCCTTCTCAGAAATCTGGTTGATAGCTTCCTTTTTCTGCCTTGTCCAGGTATTTCATATATTTTCTACCCCTAGCCAGTTCAGGTATTTCATGTGTTCCAACTGGTGCAACTAATGAAGCCCTTATTAGTCGTATCAGGTGTGCTTGAGACAACACCTATTTTGCATATTTGTGCTGTTGTGCGAGATTCTGTTCAGGGGGTTGAATCATTTTGAAACTGGAAAAATCATTATAAGTTGTAGTTTCATTTGAATTTGGGGAAACCACTTGAAGCATTTGTTGTCTTGAACTATTTCAATTGCTTTTGTTTGATTTCTTCATTGCAAACAGCTGAAAGTCTGTAAATTTTCACTATATAAACCGGATTTTCAGTGGGGGTTGAATAAGTTTGATTGCAACTATATACTTGTGGTGAAGGTTTTCTTTACAAATTAGCTCAGCATTACTTATTTATTGTATAAAGGAAATGATGACATAAAGGAACTAGTGAGCACTGGATGTATAGAGAATTAGCTCACAGGTGCTGCAATCTGCTTGCTCGTCACTTTTTGTGTCCTCCCCTGCCAATGCAGAATTTTAAATACCTTCAGTTCATTTATTTAAAGTCAAATTAGTGTTTCACTCTCTTCTCTGTGTATTGACAGTGGGAAGCAAGAGGGGTTGCTGAAAGGACAGGCTTGATAAAATGGTTTTTAATTACCATAGAGTAAGTGTGGCCTTCATGCGGTATCCCCTCCCCTTCCCTCGCTCAGTCACGCTTGGGCCCTTTGATTTCTGATAATGTGTTCTGCTGACTTGATGCCACTCTACTTCTTTACTGCAGAATTGAAGCCCTCACATTCCCTCTGAGATTGAGTTTGACAAACTGATATATTGATTCTCTCTGCCCCTCAAAGCGTTCTGCTGAACCCATTTATCAAAGGCCTTGATTTCTTGGTCTTGTTGCCCCTCTTTTTTGTAGCAATTAGACTCAAGTAATAATTTCATGTATTACTTTCAAATCAATGGACCCTGTCACCTTGTCTTTTAGCATAGGGTAATTTTGAGGGCAATACTCCTTCAAGGGCCACAGCGTAGTTGTGAGGATTCTTTTCATATATATATATATATATATATATATATATATGTTTTAAGGCACAGGCAGAGAAGCACCCCCTGTCCTGTGCATTTGGGTGCTTTCTCTGCCAACTCATCCCTTCCTGAGGTGCAAGAAAAATACTAAAGCGTACTGAACAGGGGGTACTCCAGGATTAGACTTGAGAACTGGTTAAAAAGTCAAGAGTAAAAATAAAGAAAAGAATATATTATATGAAAAATAATAAATGAGAGTTGTGATGGATCTAAAGTTCCTAAGTGCTTTATTCCTCTTATATCAGCAAATCACGAAAAGTTACCAAAAAATCCCAAAAAACTAATAATAAATTTGAAACTAATGAACGGCATTTTGAAGCATTATGGTTTCATTTCAAGTTGTGGAAAATCCATGATGCAAGATAGTACCTGTTATAATTTATGTTCTAATAGCTATAAGCAGGCGTTCACTCACCAGCCTCTTGTTTTCCTTTCTTTATAAGTGTTAAAAAAAAAAAAAAGTATGTCGCTTAAGTTACCAAGAAAGTGGAAAGTGCAGTCCTCTGTCCTAAAAACTCCTGTGACAGAAAACTTACTGACTATTAGAACGCCCTGGCACGTGAGACTCCTTCCGTGAATTTTAAATAAATGTCTTCTTACAGAAAGCTTCACCATATCAATGATTATATGTTTTTTGTTTTTTTAAGAAAAGCACTTGGATTATGTGGTATATCCACCACACAGGTTCCTGTGAATGAGTTTCACAGCAACGTATTTGAGAGCTCATCAGAAAATCCAACTCTTCAGCTAAAAAAAAAAAAGTCCCCGCATTGCTCAGTTTGTGCTGCAATCATTTTTTTTAATAACTGTACTGTAGTCCTATGTATGCAGAAATTATACATATCTGAACCATCACAAAGCTTTTAATGTAAAAAAAAAAACAACCCACAACATAAATGTGATTTTTGACTCAAAAAGAAGAAATGGAGGGTTATGGAATGGCCTAGTCAAAGCCCGGATTTAAATCTCATTGAAATGTTGTTGTAATGGGTAGTGCGTGCAAAAAAACTAAACAAAACAAAAAACAAACACTCACATCTTGCAACTGAAAGAATATTGCGTGGAAGAGTGGTCAAAAATTCCAGCAAGTTGAAATCAGAGACTGGTGGACAATTATGCAAATCGCCTACAAGAAAAACGCCTCCTTTCTGCTAAAGGGGGCAATGCTAGTTTCTGAGGCCAAGGGTGTACTTACTTTTTCCACAGAAGAACACACATCTATTGACATTTCTGTTGAATAAACTATCGAAAAAGCTAATTTTCCTTGTGGTTTTGTTCAAGTATATCAACTTTATTAATAGTTTCAAAGAGGATCAAATGTTTGCTTGCCCATATATATATATATATATATATATATATATATATATATATATATATATATATATATATATATATATATATATATATATATATATATATATATAATTCCATTGGGTGTACTTATTTTTTTCACATAACTGTATGTCATCCTTAATGAGAATAAAATAACTTCATGGAAATCATTTAGGCTGTCAGTGCTATCTGCTCAGCCCTTTATATGTCAGCTGCTATCAGACCCTGTATCTCTGCATGGAGAATGCTCAGGCCACCGTGTCTTAATTCCTCATTGACCCTTTGATCTCAGCCCTTGGCACTGATACTGTAGCTCTGTAGCAGGATGAGTTGCAGCTCAGGGCAGTAACAGACCAGGCTTCTCTTTTTCTCTCAGGGCTTTGAAAGGGTGATTTGAGCCACGTGTAACCTAAGCTGAGAAGGCTGTGTACCTGTGTTTCAGCCAGGCGCCTGGAGGCCAGAGCCAAGCTGCTGGAGGCTGCCATATCCCAAGCAGGTGCTTACTGTTACACCTCACCTCGGTCAGCACTCTAGGATAACGGAGCAGCAAATTGGCTGCTTTAAATTAATGGGGAAAAAAATTAGCAGTGCCACACGGAAGGATCAATGCCTTGTTTTAAGGACAACGCAATCCAAACTTGTCTGTAATTGAGGGACCAAATTACCCCCATCTAAATAAAAGGTACCAATCAACAAAGGATTAAACATTTGTATTAGCAAGTTCAATTACGTGATAATGAAAGAGGGCAAGGTGAAATCTTTAAATACAAATGCTATTTACATTTTAGGTAACAAATTGAAACTACAGTCATTTAAAATGCTGTGGCTTGGGATTAAAAAAAGAAAAACACCCTCATTGGCCCTTGAGACACATTAAGATGTTCTCTCAGCATATGACTTCAGGTTTATGACAATCTATTATTTAGCAGGGGGAAAAAATCACATTCATTTCATTATGACATGGAGATGTATGGATGTGGCAGAAACAATTACTGAATGACAAACCCCTGCAGTGAGCTCTTTGGAGGTTATCACTGAGCGCTGAGTCCATCCACAGACCTCTTGTGTCTCACAGGGTGCTCGAGCAGCAGGGGGACATTAGTTGCATTGTGGTCTGTGACATAAGCTATCTGTATAAAGTCTTTTCTATCATATCTGTTTAAAAAAACAAAACAGGATTTGATTAGGATTTGCATCAATTGATGATCCTTATTTCTCAAATATTGGAAGGCAGCAAGACAACTTAAGCAATTATGGACCACTGAATCAAATTCATGAGAATGGTCACCAGAATGTCAGAATTGACAGCATATTAATTGCATTTTTTATACTATGAGTCAAATGTTATTTTGTTTCTTGAATTCTAGTTGTATTTCCAACACTATCTAAGGCAGCCTTCTACATTACTGGAGTCTATGTCTATACATCTCTCAGTATGCTGACATGATACATTTCTGAAGCTTCCCAAAACTCAATGTAAAACACAATAAAACGCACATTTTTTTTTTCTCAAAAATTGAACATTATGAAATACTGCCCTGATTATATCTAATAGGATTTGAAGTTAAATGAAAAACTATGAACCAGCTTTTTAATGTATTTAATGTACCTACATCAACAGCCTACCATTTTAGTTTGGCTCACAGTATTAAAATTCGTCCAGCAGTTAGTAAATTCCTAATAAAGTGCATTTTGATTGAGAATTTCCTCCTTTTATCATCTTGCAAAAAGAAAAGATGGGGGAATAAACAGCACTGGAAAATAGATTTACTGAGACTGTTAGAAGCTTTAGTGATTTCAATGGATTATAATTGCTGACCTCACACCATTGAGGCTGGAATTACTTGTTTTTTTTTTTTTCTTCCAGCTTGCTATTGGGTGCTGGAAGTGGTTCTTGTGGAGAGGGGAAAAGCCATTAAAAATCTATTATAGCAGATCTTTTCACCCAGGGGGAAAGCCTTCTCATTACTAAGCAGATTGCTAGGGATGACAAGTGGCTCTGTATTTCTTTTTCTTTTTTCTTTTCCTCTGCATTTCCTCTTTGTACCTTTTTGTGTGAACGTCGCCAGTTCATAGACAGACACATGAGTGCCAGGCTGAGGTAGTACGGTTAGGTTACTGCCCTGGTCCTTCATTTGTGTCCGTCGTATGTTTATGCCTGTGCTGTTTGAATCTAGTTAAACTTTGCCGAGACAAACATCAACTTTTAAGTTTATTACCTCTTGCTTTCAGCTGTTGTGACTGTTATGGGGTTCATCTATATTTGGATTTTAGCCCCTACACCCACACACACACTTTTGCTGGTGGAACTCATTTCAAATCTCTCGTAATAACTATGAAAATTCGGCTTAACGTGTCGTTTTCTGTCTATGTGCTAAGTTGATTATGACTCTGTTTTTTTCACTTCTCCCTTGGTGCTCATCTCATGTTCCCTTCATCCATATTTACTGCTTACAGTGTTGACATTAAGAGTAATGGATTCTAATGGTCTCTCTGTGAGTTATTGTGAGAGTTAAATGAACTATCCATTTTTGTTATATATTATGCAGTATTTAAAGTTTCGGGTCATTAAAAGGCAGACGCCACCCTCTGCCTCCCCCTCTAGGTTGCCTTTTACCCCCTGCCAGCTTGTACTGATGCTCCTGTCGCCACGGGCTGCGTTTAATCTGTTTTTCATAAAGCATAATAAGAATATTATGGAATAATTATTTATTTTAGAGTACTTTGTGCTTACCATTGAATTCCACATTGCTTTTCTGACTTTGTATGTGGCATGTGTATAAACTCTGAGTATTCCTTAGCCATTAGGTACCACTCTGACCTACAGTTCATGCTTAATATATCAGTTGTTGGCATAGATATTTGGTTCCATGTGTACTGATGGAACTCTAGCATCTGTAGCTCAATTCAGTTCATTTCCTATATGATTTAAAAGATTTCTTAACAAGACTCACGTAAAATGTGTGTCAAAGAAGTCCTTAGGGGCCCTTAGAGTTCAAGCAGCTGATGTTTGTAAGGTCATGATCTCTCTCTTGCCAGGGTCAACAGCATCTCACAAAGGTTACAAATCAAGAAACTGGCCTTAATTTCGTTCCATACAAATGGCTTTGTGTGTATTTCTATTCATTCCCAGACCACCTGTGCAGTGTGGATAGCAGCATGTACTTATTGGTGAAACACTTATCTACTTTAAATACTCTGTATAAGAAAGCCAGCAGTCAGGAGCAATCTTCTGAAAACTAAAAGTGGAACAAATAATTCCAGTTTCTCCACAGTGATACCTTTTTTTTCCCACCCCTTAAATGTGAACGTTGGATCTCCCAATCTTTCTGCAAATGAGCCTCGGCTTGCTGTAATGGCTTTCTGCTCCTCATGGGAAGACGGCCGTGCGTGCCCGCTCCAAAAGCTGCTGATTGAGGGGGAAAATGCAATACAGGTGTAAAGCAGACTTGATGGGGTCTTATGCGAGGGTTATGAATTTTAACCATTCTCATCTATACACTACTATGTACATACATAGCATAATGGAGGAGGAATATGCTGCCTGGACTGTTTGCAGGCCCACAGAGACCAGAAGGTTTCTGCTGGGCTGTCGTTAATTCCAGATGAGAGGATTGCTGTTATGCTAAATTAATAGGAATTAAGGAGGCCGAGTTGGTTAAGCAAGCACTTGATTAAGATCGGGAAGGGGGGCTACACTAGCAGAGAGGCTGATGTAGGTTATGTCACTGAAGGTCAATAGTACTTGCTGAGAGCGGATCTTGTGAGCATAGGGGTAGCACTCTGCCCTATGATTGGTTGCCGTGGATAAGGTTTTCGAATGGTTGCGTTGTTTTGTTCTAATGTAAAATTGGTGGTTGTGTGCTTATTGTAGTCTCCTATTCCTATCTTCATGGAAATTCTGATGTGAGGACAGGAGCACATGTCCTGCACGTGTCCTGTGACCTATCCGTGCTTTGTGTGGGTATGAATGTGCCCTTGGTCAGGCCCAGTCATTGCACAAGGCCAGACTAATTGAGGAGAAGACTCTATCTGTGGCTGCTAATGATGATGAGCGTGGAGTTGCGCAGGCCTGTCCCCTCAGGCTGAGCGATGGTGTTTGGGAAACAGCCCTGCTTAGTTATTGGCCAACAAAGGGGGAATTCACTTAATACAACCTGCTCAGATTAGTGGGTAATTGTTGCCATAATCAATAAGGCAGCAGTGCGTAAAATGGAAGGTGTGATTGTGTGGAGGAAGGGAAGTCTAAAATAGGTTTGTGGAATCTTTTCAGAACGTTAGGTCAACGCGCATCACTGTCATACAGTCTATAATATTCTGACTGCTTATGATGATGTTAATGGTCCATGTGTCTGTCCTTAGCTGTGTGTATGCAAGCCTGTGATTGTACGGGCTGTCATGTCAAGGGGTCCTTGTGCCTGATCTGTGTGTGTGTGTGTTTGTGTGTGTGTGTGTGTGTCTGTGTGTTCCTATCCATTGTAGCTGGGCCTGCTTGGATGAGCCTCATTGTTCCTGTGCGGCCTAGTGACAACGCTGGCGGGCAGAGAGTGATGAATCCTGGGCAGGGTGACAGTGATAAATAGCCCTTTTAATAACAGCTGCCCCACTTGGCCAGCCACTCACAGCCTGTGTCCTCTGTGTATTTATTCCTATGTTTATTTATGCATCCATTGCAAGAACGAAATCACAACCGTAGGGCTCCAATATGTCTTTCTTTTGGTGGTGGGGGAGGTCTTGTGATTTCACAGTTTTGAATTTTTAGGGAGACTCGATCCTTTAACCCAAACAAATCATCCATCTCTGCCTATGCCTCACCTCACCCTGCGCTCTGCATTTAGGACTTTTTCCACTTCTCTGTTTCCACCCAGTGAAACTTAGAATTTCACTGCTTTTGAGTAAAGCACTTTATAAAGTTTTTTTTTTCGGGTGTTAGTCATTGTACAGTTGAGGTATAGAGTTGAGGTCATAATTTTACATATTTGCACAATTGCATTTTAATAATAATAATAATAATATGTTTAATTTATATAGCGCCTTTTCATTTTCTTTTTTATTTAGTACTGGCCTGAATAAGCTATTTCGCATAACAGATATTTACATATAGTCCACAAGACACAATAATAACTGTATATACACAAATGAACCAGTTCAAAAGTTTAAATACGTTTGATTCTTAACACTGTGTATCATTACCCGGATGATCAACGACTGTTTTTATGTTGTGTGATTGTTGTTCATGAGTCCATTGTTTGTCCTGAGCAGTTAAACTGTCCACTGTTCTTCAGATAAATCCTCCAGATCCTGCATATTTTGTGCTTTTCCAGCATCTTCTGCATATTTAAACCCTTTCCAACAGCGGCTATATGATGTTGATATACATCTTTTCACATTGAGGACATTTGAGGGACTTGTACACAACTATTACAAAAGGTGCAAACATTCACTGATGCTCAACATGGCAACGCGATTCATTAAAAGCCAGGGGGGTGTAACCTTCTGAACAGGATGATTAGTGTAAATTGTTATTATTAACTCGCTTTGGCAAGGTAACAGCTCCGAATCTTCTCCTATAATGCTTTATGAGGTTGGAGAATACATGGCAAGGGATCTGAGACCATTCCTCCATACAGACTCTCTCTAGATCCTTCACATTTCAAGGTCCATGCTGGTGGAACAACTATCACAAAACATAAACTCAGTCGTTGATCATCCTGGTAACACGCTTATGACCTCAACTGTACTTGTGGCTGCGCAATATTATATAGTATATTGTGTAAGCGTGATTCTCAAAGTGATTCTCAAGGATCTGTGAAGCGTAGTCAAGGGGTCCTTGATATTGTTACAGTGGTGCAAATCATAAGCTAATATCAGGTATTATGGATTTACATGACACTTTTAATGGAAATGTGTTCTATGGTTGGCTTCAATGCATAGCCAAATGTTACACATTTAAATAATGAGCCAAATATGTGAATATTTAGATTATGTCCATAAAAATATCTGTATTGAGGGTGTCCATGGATTTTTTTTTAAAGGGGGAGAATCCTTTCAAAATTTTGAGGACCCTTGTTAATGCATGTTAGTGCATTTGTCCATAAGTCTAGTCAGTTGGAGCAGTAGATCATCTCATACTTCAATTAGCTCAGTTAGCCAAGTAATCACTTGTGATAATATCCATGTAAACTAAAATCATGTGCTATCAGAATAATTATAATGAAGATTGACTAATATGTCCTGTGATGGACAGGCATCCCATTCAGGGTGTATTCCCTCCACACACCCAGTTTTCTCAGTATAAATGCCAGATCCACCACGACCCTGACCAGGATAAAGTGATTATGTGTATATCATTTACACATACAGTATTTTGTAAATACCAGTTTCATAGCTTTCTGTGAAAGAACAGCGTTACAGTATATTGGGGCAGTAGTGGCTTAGCAGGTAAGGCTCTGGGATACTGATCAGAAGGTCGGGGGTCAATCCCCAGCACTGCCAAGCTGCCACTGTTGGGCCCTTGGGCAAGGCCCTTAACCCTCTCTGCTCCAGGGGTGCTGTATCATGGCTGACCCTGCGCTCTGACCCCAACCTCCTTGCATGCTGGGGTATGCAAAGAAAAGAATTTCACTAACATATATATGATCAATAAAGACTCATTATCATATCAGAATGATGAAGCATAAGAGATTCAGATATATAGTTTCAATGGTTGTTAACAAACTTTAATGTATTGACTTATTATTATTTATTGCTTAGTGTTATAGTTAATGCTGAACTTCCTGCCCTGAATTAGGATATGTACGAGAACAGCATGAATATGGCAATTTCCTACTACAACGTAATGTTTAGAAAAATGTTAATGTCGGCACTAGTAAGTGATTGGACTAATTGACTAATTAAAAACAGATGTTGGAACACAAGCCAAGTGCACACTTGTGCCCTGCAGAAACTCAGCACTGTGATGGTTTCTGACACCCCTGTAGTGCAGGGATATCCCAGAGGTACCTGTATAATAGTTACAGTTTCACCTCTGTGATTATTCGGTTGGAGTCTTTTTTGGAGTCTCGGTTGGATATTGAACGATAATGGTCTTTTGTGTTATTTGTGCAGTGGACGAAATGGGCTGGAAACGTCCACAATTGTAATGGCAAATCGTAGCGCATAATGGCCATAGCCAGTGGACCACAGCTTTGTCGGTGGCCAAGAGTTAGACTTCTTGTCCATGCACACACACACACACACACACACTCATATCTCTTCTAGAGCATATATGAGATGTACTCTGAGTCTGTGTACTCTACTGTACTGTGCTGCATCATTAAGAAGACACGGTGTGTGTCGATGGTGGGAATGCAGCATCCTATGACATCACAGGCTGAGGCTGGCAGAGATCCCTGTAATGTGTCTGACAGCTTGTGTGATTGGAGTGTGGCTGGCAGGCATTGCAAAGTGCAGATCAATATGCAGCAAATTTCCCATTAAAGAAAGATTACCTGGACCTTGCTTTCAAATAGCCAGTGGCTGCGGCGTGGATAGACCGAGCGGGGAACGTTTTGCGCACTCTGGTTTTCCAATGTAACGTCCTGTACATCGCTTTAGGTCAGTACAGCATGCAATCGATCCCCCATACTGTAGGCCACATAATAAAGAACACGCTGCGTAATATAAAGTAACTCTGTGTACGGATTTATATATATATATATACGAATTTGACATGACATGTGTTCATGCATCCCACTGTGTATTTCCACGGATCACCTAAGGATAATCACTGCGTGGTGGTAAGGTCCCAACTGACAAGCATCCCAAAATCCTTTGATGGTTCATCATCATACATTGTTTAATCAAACATAGCTCCATGGGCCACTGAGCAGGAATTTAGAAGCTGCAGTCAATTGGTGGGAGACCGTAAGGGACGATTAAGAGAGAAAGACTGCTGGGAGGTGCAAAAGTGGGGAAAAAAGACACAACAGGCAAAAATCAACACAGTGGCTGCAGAACAATCAATCAAATCTGTCAAGACTTTTTTTTTCCCCAGCCTGTGTAATTTATTGGAATTGTACTTAGGAAATGGGTACACCCTGTAACGTGTAGCTAAGATCACTCTCTCTAACACCTCGCAGCACTTAATATTGAAGCCAATCTTGGACCTGCGTCCTGTGATCTGTGACTCTGCCCTTTGTTGTTGCTGCTGTGTTTTACTGTGAAATGTTTCGACCGTACTTGGCTTGCAGGAAAGGTTTGTACTACTTTTGAAACACTGTATTAGCTGTTTTTATGTTTGAAGTAGCCGTCTCTCTCTAAGGTTTTCAAGGTCAAATATATAACTGTTTGTGTTAGTGTTCCATAGAGTTTAAATTTGTAAAAAAATATGCCTTAGCTGTGCGTTAACTGCCTCTTATAGCGCTATATAAATGTGTTCGCCTGTGTCATCGTGTGCATGTGTGTCCTAGAGTTTAACTACAAGTCAGAGACATGTATAAAACTGTGGACCACGCACACGCACACACCCTCAGTCACACACACGCAGCAGCTTCAGCAGACCTCTAAATCACGTTTTCTAATTCCCTGAGCCACATCTCAATCATTTTCCCTGCTAATTTGAGAGTCACCCTCATTTCTTTTTAAACGATTCATTTTCAGCACATTTGTACAGTAAATGGCCCCGATGTGTTCTACAATTTAGTCAATTACTGTTCCAGCCACCGAGGCTCCGGGGAGCCTGAACACACATGGCCTAGAGCTACCATCTCAATAATTGTTTCAGGAAAGTTGGGAACGGATCGCTAACATTGTGTTCTACTTATTGAAATGTCAATTGGAGCCAGTACTTCACACATCCCATTCTTCTGTTAGACACTTTTGTGTTCCATTAGAAATGTATGGAATTCTGTGCCTCACCAGATGTTGCTGGATGAGATAGGAGATTTTTGTGTGTGTGTGTGTGTGTGTGTGTGTGTGTGTGTGTGGCCTACTTGAGGGGCAGTATTACATTTATTTTCACTTATGATGAAATGCTGTTGGTGCTAACAAGGGATTTACTAGAGTAAAATTCCGATTCACAATTATTCTGTAGAATTATATAATAATTCTAGAAATGTCCAAGAATTTAATTCCAAATCGGATTGGAGCCGAAATGTGTATGAATTTTTGTACCATGTGCTAAAACTACTGTGGTAGGTTATACCTTAGAAATCGATATCTCTGTTTAGTAATTCTGTATATTATCTTACATCGTATATTATCTCTGAATTGGCTGCATCCTTCTTTCCTCTCCACTAGTAGCTGGTGTGTGATGGGCGTTCTGTCACTAATGGCTGTAAAACACTTTGAGTGTCTAGAAAAGCGGTATATAAATGTAACTGTAAATAGATTGTTAGCGTTCTCCTAGCTTTCTCTCGTTTCTCGCTACAGTGTCTCTTTTGGTCAGGCCAAGACAATAGAAACGTATTTATAATAAATAAGGGATGTGACGGTGACACGTGACCACATCGGTAATACCGGTATCAACGGCGGGGCAGTGTGTTTCCCCCTCGCACATGAATGCTTGTGCAGCCGTGCGCATTTTACTTTCGCGTTCGAATTGGTCGCGATTTGGGAGCAGCAGTTGCCTTAATGGTGGGTTCAGTATTATTCTTAGTGAAAAACACAACTACAAAACAGTACAGTGAAAAACTCGCTTATATTAAACATAAACCTGATCTCACGCCATCGTGTTGTCAGTCAGCTCGCCTCACTCTCTAAATGAAACCGTACTCGTGCTGATCTGTGCTGCGACTCTGACTCATTCGGGTCATGCTGAATTGCGTTCGGTGTTTAATTGTAGCGTCCGTTCTCTAACTGAACTAAATGATTTGTATTACTATAAAAAGGTTAAACGATAGTGGGGGCAGTGCGGCGATTGGCAAGTGATGTAATGGTTGTGCTGCCGAACACCGTGTAACACCAGTAACACCGACTATCGCAGCAAGCCTATAACATAAGCATTTATACTTCTTTCTTTGCACATTCCCTAAATGTAATTCTACAGCAGGGTTGTACAATTGTAGAACTTCTCCCGAGGTCCTCTTTAATTACAAATTAATTAAATCAGAATCAATTAAAAAATTAGATTCCTTTAAATGAGGTCTTAATGGGTGTTAATGAGGGGGAGAATGTGTAACCGGACCACACAATATGACCCAGAGACCCCAATTAACTAGCTCATTTTTTCCCATCTATCTTCTACTTGGCCAATCTCCACTGAAGTGAAATTCAGTTGTTACACAGCAGGTCTAAAATCACAGTTCTTTCCTAGAAATTACTCGCACAGCATTCGGAGATTAAGGCTCAACTGGCTACGATTACATTAAAACTAAGAGAATAAATGTCACTGCTACTATTTATAGTTCTAGTGTCAAGCATAAATGCAAACGTTGCCTTCTAATTGCCTGTGGAGCAATTGCTGGAATGATTGTGCTCTTCTGTTTGCAGCCAAGCATGCATTCTTAAGCTGAAATGCAAACTCTTTCTGTTAGCACTCACCATGTTAATCCAGGCCTATTATTCATGCAGCTTTATTAGTTGGCTCAGGATGATATGGCATTAGGCAGTCAGTCTATCAGTATGCATTAAGCTGTCTCAGGGAGGTGATCGAGAAGGAAAGGAGAGACCTGGTCAGCCTCAGCGTGAAGACAAGCCCAGGCCTATTAACTCCAATTGACTGTGACACACATGTGGCCTTCTAAATGACTGGTTCCTTATTGATTTCTCTCTCATGCGCTCTTCACTTCCCCTCCGAAGCTGCCAAGGCCAGAGTTCTTTATCTAGACTGATCGGAGACGTGTATTGCTCCTGCATATGATACTCGAAGCCAGAATATGCCCTTTCTTTACTAAACACACTGTCAGTATTGTACAGAACTGCATTGTCACATTACTTCATGTGTTCTGGCACGGAGAATAAATGAAGTATTTGAGGGGTGCAGTCGCCGTTCCTAGCTGCACTCTGTCCTGCATCTGTTGCCAAAATGAAGTCTGACAGCAGACATTGACTTCATATCACCCCCCAGTCAGTCTGAGACAGAAGAGATTGTGCTCTGCTAAAATCAGCTATCGATAGACAGCCAGATAACTTCCATGCAAACCAAAGAGATTTATTGATATGCACAACAAGCCAAAGGTACAGTATGGAAGCAAGAAAATGGTTTTCAAAAGTATTTTAAAATTAAGTCAACACCCAAAATATTTTCCGTGACGTCTTTCTGTTGGCAGTAATACATATTCTAACGTAGAATTCGGAAAAGTCCTTTACGTTGCGCAGTGTTTCATTCTGTACAAATTCCTCATTTAGCATACGTTAACCTACGCTTTAACTAAATCCAACAGGGATGTCTGAATGTGATTGGCAGTATGGCTTAGTAAAAATAAAAGAACGGAAGAATCAGATCAAGTCATTTAGACATCATGTCTGTCGTCTTGTGAAAAAAAATATATAAGATTATTTTATGTTAATTTTTAACAAAGTTAGTGTTGCTTCCAAAGCATTGGCATGTTTGTAGATTATGTGATGATAGATATTCAGAGGCAGTCGTGTATGTGTGTGTGTGTGTGTGTGTGTGTGTGTGTGTGTGTGTGTGTGTGTGTGTGTGTGCGTGCGTGTGTGTGTTGTTAGATGAACAATACACTCTTTTTCACTAGTTTTTGTTTTTTTCTTACTCACTGGATGTTCACTCTGCTGAAGCTAAATGGAATTGCTTCTGTGTTTCCATCTCTGCAGTGCTGTGATTCTGTCTAAAAGTTAACAGTAGCAAAATAGTTCTAATTACATTTTATTTCTTTTCCCTGGGCTCCACAGTTTATATACAGTGACCTTCACGCTGTCACAAGCTTCTGCTGACCGTACCGCTGCCTCTCACAACGGCTGATTAAGAGTTTATTGGAACTATGAGTTTTGCTTAAGCATACAAAAATTCGAAGTATACACCGATTCACTAATGCTTTTGTGCATCTTTTTACATTTTTACAGTGACATGTGCTAGATGATTTATTATCTTTCTTTCTTTGTACCTTGTCCTACAAATCTTATGGGCTATGAAGTATGGTCTATTCTTCCATCCTGTTCATGTTTCTATGTGCTTCACGAAATTGAACCACAAATATCATATTGATTTCTTTCTTTGTTCCACTGAACTTGAGATGACCCTCTGCATGTGTACGTACACACACACACACACACACACACACACACACACTGTGTTTCTGTGTGTATTCTCCCCTGTCAGTCTTTTGGTCTATTATTGTAGCAGTGAATCAGAAGTATTTATCGTTTTGTTTCTGATGTTAAGCCAGTAGAATGCATATTGATTTTGAGATTGAGAGCTAGACCTGTTTGCCAGTGAATACATCGGTAGTCTATGTAAGCTCTGCTTTTCCATCAAGAAGATCCACTGTCCGCATTCCGCTAAACCTCCTGCTTACATTTAAGAGCCTGGAGATCCGAGCTTACAAAAGCGCTTCATGCTTATTGCTATCATCGATTACTAGCATGCAGAATATCCGAATATCAGAACATATTAATAAACAACCTTGTTAAGTCTCAAGAAAAGGGCTTTTGTTATGGCTAATGACCATTCATTTTTATACAGCTTTAAACATGGGCTGTATCTCTGCTTCTTTTTTTTCCACTAACCTTTTAATATTTTATAGGCAGAATACCTCATTAATTCTTGTTTTTATGACAGTATAATTGGAGCTGAGCAAAAGCACCTGACTGCTCTGCGTTCCGGCACGCTGCGAAAGTCAATACTTCAAGCCAAACAACTTCGCACTCAATTGAAGTGTGCAGAAAATCCATAAGAGCTCCATTTCTCTCTTTATGGCAGTGAGGGATAACCATCTCTCATTTACAGAGCCTCTCTAAATGGGATGTTGTCCTCTCACAAACTCTTCTTCTCATTCTTATGGAGAATTAGTCAAAGTATCAGCATTCCGAGTGGAAAGTGGACTATAGAAAAGAGAATACGATAGGATTATTAATTATGATTGACAATCATTCTCTCTCTCTCTCTCTCTCTCTCTCTCTCTCTCTCTTCTGTCACACATTCCTGACCTAGCTTTTTCAGAAAGGGAAATTCTGTGGTAACCTTTAAGTTAATTATTAGAAAGAACCTTTTACCTGAACCTAAATTTTAGCTATTTAATCAGCATATAATTTGTTTTGTGTTCCAGTGCCTATATTCAAGGCCGCATGTGATGTAGGTTACCATGTTGGCAAGTGACTTGCTTGATTCCTTTTTTTTTTGTGGAATAGGGCATTTGAGATATTGTTTTTCAACCAACTGTTCAATGGGACCTGCGTTTTACTCAGCTGTGTCCACGTAGTTGATGCACACACACATACACAGAAATTCAGGGTTTTTTTTTAAATGACACTTCCAGGCTTTAACGTGTCGGTTTAATCATCGTTTCTTACTGTAATCAAAACTTGACTATTAAGACTAGTATGAAAGGTAAAGCACTAACCAAAATATTTTGTTCCTCCTTATGATCTTTTTGAGTGTGACTGACCATTGCAAACTTGCTATCCGGCTGGTGTATGACCGCCACAAAGTGAGTTTTAATGGAGGCACTGAGCTGACCTGAGTGCCATAAGCCGAATTGATATCCGAGGCCGGCCTGTATCTTGCTCAGATGGTGTGCCGATCTCTGTCTCTCTCCACAGCCATCCAGATTTTGTGTGCGGTCTTTTAGAGAGGGCCATGAATAGTGCATGTCCAAGCTTTCATTACAGGCCAGACTGGAGTGTAAGTAAGAGACAGGAGGGAGCAGGACATGGGCACACTGTAGCGCAGGTCAGCTGAGCCAGGGGAGGAACGAGCTGTCAGTTAAACTGAACCTACTTACTTCCCATTCACTCGCCAAGGCTAGCACATGTATGCTGCACTAACCTTGGGTCAGGTTCTTTGTATGAAACGGATTCTGCTGGTGCTGCATCTTTTTGTATGCCTCTATTTAGCATGACCAAGGCAGGAATGAATATTCAACAAAATTGTTTCTGTGCTCTCTCGCCCCCATCAATGCAATTGCTCATGTACCTTGCGGAGGGGGAAAAAAAAAGCCGTCTGCTTAATACGACTCAGAACTGCATTCCAAACGGTGGTAAATTTGTGTCAAATATTTGGCAGAGCAATGAGCATGACCTCGCAAAAATTCAGCACATTCAAGCAGTGCCTCAATGAATGTGCGGCATAAATAAAGCCAGAACCTCTATTATTTGCTTAAAGCCTGTATCATTATGGCTCTGAAAACATCTTGTGCTAGCAGAAGTCTAATTACCTTTCTGCTAGTGTACAGGGAGCAGGATAATCACCATCAAATGCCAAGCACCATAAGGTACCTTATGCCTCAAAATTAATATCTTCTTCCCTACTTAATTAAGAAATGAAAGTCTTGCTTAACAGGTATTGATTGCGGCTCAGAGGAGAAGTAAGCCATCAACACTAAGAGGAGCAAAAAGGGCCCTTGGGTAGATGCTGGTAATGCAGCAAGTAGCGTGAGGGGTGTAGGAAGAGGACATCTCATGTTGTCTGTTCAGTGACATTAAAAAAAATAAATAATTTAAAAAGAGGCTGCATTTCATAAGAGCAATTTACATTTCTACGCCTTGTAAATTCAAATCTCCAAAGTACAGATGGACCATTAAACATCAGCATCAGCTGTCTGAGTTGAGTCCAAAGAGATTTTTAGGATTAATTAATGTGTTGAGACACTTTTAAAGTGCATAACTGGACACCGTTGCCTTAAGTATGGGTCTCACTGGGAGACAGTTACACTGTTACTCTTAGTGTATGTGGCCCTGTGTATGACTGTGCAGACTGTTGTTATATTTGGTGTTTTAGCTATAGTGCTACCAGTATCAAAGGTGATCTATGTCAACATCAATCTCCACCCTACTCTCAAGAGATTATACAAGAAAAAGAGCAGCGTGGCCATTAAGCTGAAAATTCCTTGCATCCCCAGTCTCTGTGTTCGTCTCAGTAACCTAACCGCTGGGTCTGAAAGAGTCGGTGTCATAATTAAATCATCAGGTCTTCTATTTTAATCGGGCTGTAACCCAAACCTCAACAGGGCCTTGTGTAACGCTATCAGTGAGGCTGCTCAGGCGCTGACAGGCCGATGAGGCTGCACCACTTTGAGAATGGGCCGACGTGACTTGCTCATAGACTCTAGCTGGCCCAGCTAACACCCGGCCAGCGCTTATCTGAGCATCTCTGAAGCGTGATGCTTAGTTACTGCTGCGGCTATTGTATTTACCGCCTGCTGCGTGCTGTCAGACAATTCTCGGCTCATGGATCTAGGTTGGTTTGTTTTGGTCAGTATGCCTCATTGTGGAATGTCTCATGATGTCCATGATGAAGTCTGAAATAGTTAATTTGTTCATATAATACTGTTCCAGTACAGATGACCACAGTATAGACGTGGCGTTCATGCGATGGTCTAGTATTCGAGTATTGCTTGCTGTTAAGTTTCCACAGTTCTGAAAAATCTGTTTCATAGCAATACATGAGAAGTCTAGGTTGAGACAGGAATATCAGAAGAAAAACATGTATTAGGTGAAGTATCCACTTGAGCGATTTTGGTGTCAAGAGGAGCCAGTAAGAGTGCAATAAAAATAAAAAAAAGGTCTGCTGTGAAAGTGTATGAGTACGTGTGAGTGGCTCTAGTGGCAGGTGATGGTCACCGTGCCCCCAGTGGAGTGACTAATACACAGGCAGGTGGTGATGAATGGCTGTGTTTGGGGGAGCAATTGTAACCTATCCCCTAATTGGTAAATTGAACACACAAAGCTCATTCAGTAATTGAACCATTTAACCTTTGGCGTAGAGTTCAACAATCAGCAATGGAACTGTTTTAACCCTATAATGACTCACATGTCTTCTTTCCTGCTCTCTCTCTCTCTCTCTCTCTCTCTCTCTCTCTCTCTCTCTCACCAAAGCATCGTAGAAAAAGATCTGTTATTAAGAAACACATTATTATATCAGTATCCATACTAAGTAATGGAGAGTAGAGAACAGATATATTATTATTAATAAATAATAAATAATATTATTAATGGTCACAATAATAATAAGAAACAAAAAATCATAAAGAAGTAAACTATTACCTGAGAGATGACAAAAACATGCGTGCGTGTGTGTGTGTGTGTGTGTGTGTGTGTGTGTGTGTGTGTGTGTGTTTAGGTGGGTGACTCACTGTTCCTCATACTGTGGCAGGCAGATATACTATATGGTCAAAAGTTTATGGACACCTGACCATCACACCCTTATGTGAGCCTTCCCCAAACTATTGCCACAAATTTGGTAGCACACAATTGTAAAGGGATTCCCTTCTCTGAAACTAAGGGGCCCAAACCTGTACCAGGAGGATAATGCTTCTGTGCATAAAGTGAGGTCCATGAAGACATGGTTTCCCAGGTTGGGTTGAGAGATTACATGTAGCGTGCACAGAGCCCTGATCTCAATCCCAGTGAACACCTTTGGGATGAACTGGAATGAACCCAACATCACTAATGCTCTTGTGGCTGAATGGGCAAATCCCAACACTCATATTCCAAAATGTAGTGGAAATCCTTCCCAGAAGAGTGGAGGTTATTATAACAGCAAAGAGAGGACAAAATCTGACATGGGATGTTCAAAAAGCAGACGTGAATGTGATGATCGGGTGTCCACATACTTTTGGCCATATCCTGTACAAGATTTTGTGCAAAAGCAAACCCCTCCTTCATTTCTCCTTAGAGGAAGGGGAGTTTGTCCGTGTTGGGCAACCCGAATTGGGAGTGTGTGATCTGATTAAATTTATTAAATATATACTTGTTTGGAACGTGCAGGTCTGTCTCAATTGCTGTTGCACTGTGTGCACACTCTGCTCAATCTGTGGTCAGTCTGATCAATTTGTGGTCAGTCACTATGCTCAGCTAATCTTCCCCTGCATACTATCACTTTAGGGCCAGATAGCACCGCATTTTACTTTGTAACTCACCCTAAAATTATCAGTTGTTTTTATGTGTAATATTATTATGTATTTTACATAGAGGTTCGCAAGCTGAGTCTAATGAAATTAACTTTATTTCTATCTATCGGCTCTGAGAGGACGTTAGGTCGAAACTGGATGGCCCTGTTTAGTGTCAGCTGAATTATTAAGTAGTGTGGTGTGTCTTACAAAGCCCATCTTGGTGTGTGTGCAAGAGAAGGCAACTGCAGGTCAACTCCCCCAAACAACTTCCAAAACAACTTCCCCAATCAAAGAGCAACATAATATCTGTGGCTTAAAGCTACCTCTTTAAACCTAACACAGATATGATATTCTCCCGTGTTGTGTTGAATAAAAACACTTTGTAAAATCGGTACAGTTTAATACGCAGTCAATAAAACAAGGTTGGAGTGATGTGCTACACAACAAACATTAAACCTAGTTGCAGATATTCCCAAAAATGTTTGCCAGGAGTATAAGGCATTAAGGCCATAAAGCGTGGCAGTCTTCTGCTTCTTATAGTTGTAGTATGAGCAGATATGGCTTTCTGTTGTTTTTGCATTTGTAAATCTATTTTTCTTTGATAGATTATATTTGCCAGTGCTGCTAGGCTTTGAAGTGGGAGAACAGTCGATGCAAGCTGAGCACTCGCTCTCTTGAAAGTGTTCCATAAATCCACCGGCATCCATCCATTCACACCCCTGGGCTGGCGCGCATCTCTGTAAAGAGCTATTAGATGTTCCATTGGTCAGTGAGTGTGTGTAAAAAGCTCCATGGGTGGATGCTGCACGCTTTTAATGAGTGGGGGACCGGGGGGGAATGCGAGTAGTTAACACTGAGAGATGCTGAGATCATTTAGTCCCCCGTGGCTCCTGACACTGACTTAATAGTCGCCCATTTTCTGAGATGCATCTAAACTGCCTCTGTGGAGCCTTTCTGCACTTTGTCAGGGCAGGAGTACTCTGGTATACAGATGGTCTTTTTGTGATACTTTTGCCGTTCTTTGCCGTTGTCAGTTGATACTGATGATAACTGGAGGAATTCTAACTCGTAGCTGTAAGCTATTATAAGTTTAAGTTGCCGAGAGTTGTTATTGTACGCTAATCTACAGCCAGTGTCGTTCACTTTGCATAGACTAGAGCTTTAACCTGAAACCAAAACATGTTCATCAGCAAACCAGTGAACGTTGGCTGAATGCGTTTACAGTATGCGGCAGCATGTTTCCACGTAGCTGTTCATTCCCCCCACCCCACCACCGCTGAGACTTACCTCTCTATTCGTCGTTCCAGCTTCTTGGCTCCCATCAGTCCTGCAGTCATTAAGACCTTCATACCGTCATTGCACTCCTTGTCCCTCACAGCCGCGCGCCAATTGTTTCCCATCACAAAACTGCCCATGTTGTAATTACCATTCACACAAACAGGAGAGCGGTTTCAGTGCTATGCCGGCAACGGCTGGGCAAGCATGGGGCAAGTGCACAATAGCGAGGGTGTACAGGGGGCTGTTTGCGTAGGGAGGAGTGTGCCACAAGAGCCGCCCGTTATTCACCACACGCACCAACTTTAATTAATTTTCATCGCCCCTTTCTCAGAGCGCTACAATGATGCTGACCCTGCGCTTCCCGGTTTGAATGGAGCCATCTCCTCATCACTGGCTGTCAGTAGGTCAGCAGGGCTTGCATTTCAACAGAGCAGGCCCTGGAGAGTACACTTATTGTCTTTCCTTAGCATGAGTGTGTAAATGGTCGTGTGTGCGTGTATGTGCCGTGTGCACACAGGTGCTCTTACACACTGGTAAGTCAAAAAGTGCTTTACTGTGGCAGCTATGTTCTCCTGATTACAATTATTGATTCTCCATATGTTAAAGTAAGGGCATAATATATGGACACTTGACAAAATGCCCTGTGTCCCTCTTTTCCGGCATTTATTGATGGTCCGGGAAATAATATAGATAACATTGGCAGCCATTGATGAAAAATTCCACCAGAACATTGAGTCTTGATTGTATAGCCTGACATGTTTCTGATTGAACCATTCTACTCCCAGACTTCATGTCCACTTTGATTCCCTGTGACGCATGTAGCTGCAGGTACAGCTTGATCAGGGGTTAATAAAATAGATGTCGTCTTGATACAGATTAAGCCACAGGATATAGAGACTCCCTTTGGTGTGTAAGCCTGATGTCTGATGTTCTCCATGCCTTTTCACAGTGTTTGATTCCCCAGTTCACCTGCTGCGGCTTTGTGGAATTAAACAGGACATACACAATATTACCACCCATGAAGTGTCATATGCTTATGACAGCTTTGATATGCTGTGCGCTTGAATACGGCTTCTAGTGGGCCTACTCGGGATCGAGGCAGGAGTGATTAACTAATGGTGGCAGCACTTTTAGATGTGTAGTTGGGTAGAGAAACATTGAAACCAGTTCAAAGCCCACACTTAGCTCAGCTGTTCCTCTGCTGGACTACCATTAGGAGATTAAACCAAGACATGGCTTCTGGTTTCATAGTCAGCTTTTTTTTTTTTTTCTTTCGTTGTCGTTTCGCCAATCAGACCAAAGAGGGTAAATAAAACTGAATCTATGACAGGCTGTGAAAACTTCCCTTTCTCGTGTGAATATCTGAATGAGATTTTAGGTCATATTTATGCAGAAATATAGAAATGTCTAATTCTTTCAGGCACCACTGTATATTAGGCAGTAAGTAAACAGTCCGTTCTCGAAGTTGATGTGTTGGAAGCAGGAAAAATGGATAAGCGTAAGGCTCTGAGTGACTTTGACAAGGGCCAGATTGTGATGGCTAGACGACTGGGTCAACGCATCTCCAAAAAGGCAGGTCTTGTGTGGTGTTCCCAGTATGCAGTGGTTAGTACCTACCAAAAGTGTTCCAAGGAAGGACAACCCGTGAAGCAGCGAAGGGGTCATTTATATGAGCGCCCAAGGCTCATAGGTGTGCGTGGGAGGCGAAGGCTAACCCATCTGGTCTGATTCCATAGACAACACAATTTGTTAAAAAAAAAGAAAAAAAGTTCATGCTGGCTATGATAGAACGGTGTCAGAACACACTGTGCATTGCAGCTTGCGGTCAGATTGTTATCACAGAACTACAGTGCCACGTAGTTACCTGGTGGCTAGATGTGTTCTTAACTTTTTTGTTTTGTATTCATTTATGATTACCTCATAATAAAGTTTGATCAGGATGAACCTTTTCAAAGGTTCATTGAGTGCAATAAAATGATTGAATAAATAAGAATTATACCTCCTCCCTTGTCTGAATGTATAAACAATGTTTGTAGACTAGCTCCCATTACCACCTACTCTCCTGAGGCCTGTAGCTGCTGGATGTGGTAAAGTAACACTGTAGCCTAAAGGCACATGATGAGCAGACGCTCCTCGTCCTGTCATCGCCTGGCTGATGGAACTGAGGCCTGTGTGACTGACTATTCCCAGTTGAAGTGTAAGTGTGTGTGTGTATGTGTGTGTGTGTGTGTGCGCACGCCCTCGGCATGTCTGAGTGCTGTCACTCCCTGCTTCCCGGCATCTATTAATGCTGCCATTATCATGCTAATCTACATTGTATGATTACATAAAGTAATTTATGCACAGTTTTATTGCGTGACTGCACAGAGACAGGCTTCGCTGCTGATAAGCATGTAGTGAAGAGACTCTCCATGTCCAGGTCTCTTCATCCTGTCTCTCTTGTTCCGTTACGGAGCTCTTCATGTCTTTATCAACTGCCACACCTACTCACTGAATTACACACAGCTTGTCATTTAGCTATGACACAGCGGGTCATTCATTACTTTATTGTTTTATTGCGGCAGTAAATTGCTCTGTATGTATGCTTGTCATCTGAGACTGTTGTGTTCGGATTTATACAATGTTGTGAAGTATAATTCCTCTGTGACGTTGTGTTCAGTTGAAGCTTATAGACTGTTGTTGCTAAAGAGGTGTATTTGGAATAGAAGGAAACGTTTGTGGCAAAACTATAGCGCCGGTGTGGCGATCCAGAGATTTTGACATATGAGTATGATAGCATTAGGAACAATGTCAAGGACAAAAAGAAGGACTCGTACACCGCCGACCTTCTTTTTGTCTTTGCTGCTGTGTCAGAGAGGGAGCAGGACTAGGACTTGAATTTTCTTTTTCTCGTTTAGTCACAGCCACTGATCTGATTGGAAATGCAGAGGGCTGTTAAATTAAAACTGTATTGCACTTATTAACATTTTAACTACTAACCCCACCCTCCTCTGATGGCACACAAGGACACGCTTGACACTGGCATGTTGCAGAGACAGTATGCAAGCGCATAGCCTGGGCGAGTGTCAGCAAGTGACACATTTGGTCAGAGGGGGATGTTTTATTACTGAACACACTTGATGCGTTTCCTATGCAAAAGGCCTCCCCATCCCTTCCTGAAACATGGCGTGAAATTCTTCGCCACATTTCCCGGCTCCACTGAAACACTAGTTGTTAATGGAATCCTATTTGTGCTCCTATTGGAGGGGCTAATGGTGTCCCTTTGAGGGGAACGCTCCAAATTAAATAGCGTAGATTCGCATCTGTCAGACAAAAACCAGGAGGCTCTTTGTAATCAATGACCCAGGCCAGGAGAGGCTCCATGGGGGACCTCTCGTTCATGATGGCATCGAACGCGAGGACACACCGGGGACAATGGAATCTCCCTCAGCAGGATCCAGCCTCGTGCAGGACTATCTTCCTGAGGGAGTAGGTGGGGGGGGGGGGCAAATGGGGTTAATGTACATTTATAAAACAGGGGCGTAAAATACTTAAGCCAGGGTCTGATTTATAATACCACAATATGACCGAACAGTAAGGGGAAATCTCTCTCTTTTTTTTTCTTGCCATTCTGTGCAAATATTGCCGGCGGTGTTGTGTTAAAGTGTTGAACCCCATTAATTTTATCACCCCCACTATCCTCTCCCTCTTTCCCTCTCTACATCTTTGAATTTTGTTTGGGGGAGAGAAGAGAGAAGAGAGAGGGTAGCGGCCTCCTGCTGCTGTGGAGATTTTCTCCTCGTTGTTAATTTTCCTCGCTCCATATGGCGCCACAGACTCCTTACCTGCAGGCTGTAGCAGGCTGGCGGCAGGAGGCGGGTAGAGAGGGGAGAGGAGCAGAGAGGAGAGGCAGGCAGGAACTCGAGCCCGAGCAAGCAGCCAACACACATCCTCAGGCCCAGGCTGTCATTTACACAGCCCTGTGCATCTGTGTGTGTGTGTGTGTGTGTGTGTGTGTGTGTGGCAACCAGTCTTCCTGCCCTCCATGCAAACACACCCATACACAAACATATCTGACACTATTGAGAAACACCCTGACACCTGTAATAGAGCGACTCGGGGACAGGGGAAGAGGGCAGTGTGACGCATGCTGTCCCAGTCAGGAGCCTCTGCTGGCCATCTTCACACAACCATTTTGCCAGATCAGACTTGTGTAACTACAGTATGCGCATAGACCGTGCACGTACATGTGTGTAAGCGTTGCCCTGTGGCAGAACTGTGGCCACATAACGAAGAGGTGAGCAGCATTCCTTTGTTGATGAAGGAAAGAGAATGGATGGGATGGTTTCATCTTGGCTTGTCATTGATTAGAGAAGGCTCTTTAATTCCCTCTCACCCCATGGTGGGATTCATTTGCATGTTCTGGCAGGAGGTAATGGAGTTTTGTTTTACGATTCGCTCTGAAAATCCTTGAAGACATAAGACATGATCTGATGCATATGCAGCCGCCAGCGAATTGCCTTCTGATTGATTGTTCCCTTGTTCTTGTTGCCTTTTTTCTTCCTTCTTTCTCACTGTATATTTTTTTTTTTAGAGTAGCGTGTTCGACATGGTGTGATATGACTTTATGAATATATATGAGATGAGTTATCTGTCATGCTTTCGCTATATACATATACCAATATTGTTTAGATGGAGCATGTCATGCACAAATATGTAGAATATGTTTAGAAAGAGAAGGATACCTTTTACATAAACTAGATATATATAGTCAAGCTAGTGCAACTCTAGCATGTTTTGTTTTTGTAGTATTTTGTATCAATCCTCAGTCTTGGATAAACTTATCTCAGGGTGTGGTGATACACTGCAAATCTTACAGATTCCAATATTCACAGATTCTGATGTTCATTATAAAGCTTTTTTTTTTTAGTATTAGAAAAAGGATGTAGTTAGGAGTGTGTAAATCTGGATTCCCCAGTGGGTCCTGTGAGTTCAAGGGGTTAATAGATCTTGAAATGGATACACTGTGCTCTCAAGGCTCTCAAACTTTTTTTCTGATAAGTGCTTTATCGTATACATATGCTAAATATTCCTTTCAGGGTCCACTGCTTATAATTACTGTAAGAGCAAAGCTGCCTTCCAGCACACGTAAAATTTAACACGACTTAAAATCTTTTAATCTTGTTACAAAAGATTTACTTGAGCACTTCGGTCTGTTCAATTTTATTCCCTGTTAAGAATAGTGACTGGTCCATGACTGGACCCTATGACTGGATTCTTGTGTGTGGGGTTGCCAGAGGCTGGGTTGTTCTGAAAGGGGGTCTGGAAAGTAGTGGCGCTAAAAATTTGTCTGCCGTTGGGAGAGGCCGTGTCTGGGGTCACAACTAAAACTGGGTGCCGCAGGCAGCCGGCTGGCCCATAATTCCTGTGCAGACGAGAAGAGCGGTAACCTCTGCGCTAGTGGAGCCCACTCAGTCGGATTTCATTTCACCCACAGGATTGTCATTTTGATAACAACGAAGAGTGTGGAGAGAGACACAGGCCTCCTCTCTTTCCAGCTATCTTTCTCTCCAGGCTTATCTCCATGGAGACCACTGCTGAAAGCCCTGTGGTTTATTTTTGACATAAGTTTGCAAATTTGGACACCCAGAAGTACAGGCGTTCCTTGAGGTGGTTTAACTGCAGCTCCACATTTAAGCTGATATATGCTTTATTTTACAATCCTCACCTCATTTACATCATTACATATGCATGTGTATGTGTGTGCATGGGAGAGGGGGGGGGGTGCATATTCATAACTTTTTTACATGTTGCAAAACTGAATTTTCAGAAAGTTTAAATGGGCTCCTAGGCTATGACTGATGTGGAAAATGATGCGATCAGGAGGAAATACACACTTTTCCTGATTACTTCCCAACCCTATTGAGGAAGCTTAGATGATAAATATGCAAATTAGCACCCATTGGGAAGCATGCCATTTGAATTTTAACATGCAAGAGTATTGTAATGTGATAAGTAATCAGATTGGCAAAATGTGCTAAATGCAACTTTGAATTCCCTTTGAGATAAATAAGCACGCAAAATGTGTGTGCGGGTTTATTGCCGCTTTTAATGACAGTTCGTATTAACTAGAACGAATGGATAATTCACCTAGCAAACGCACGTTAATATCATTTTCCCATTTCCTCCTGCATGCGCTTGGCAATTATAGTTATTTTTGCAATGCAGGACGAATTCATTATCCATGTCGACTGATAATTCATTTGCTAGCAGCCGAATGGATGTTGTGTCAGGTGGGGGGTCTCTAGGTATTAACAGAGAGAGGGGAAATAGCGACGCTTTATTTAATTGAGAGGACAAATCAATAATGGCATTGTGGCTTTGTCAGGAAGATCCTGCAAAATGAGCAGATAATGACGTGCAGGATAACTGGAGGGAGGGAGAAGTTGCCTGAATTCTCACTCTGTGGTGTGAGTATAGAAACCTGGATCAAATACAGCTAGACGGAATACCAGAAAAGTTAGAAAAGTTCACAGAAGTCGAGTTTAGACTGGAGATGCACACTTCCCATTCAGGGGTTCTTCAGTCCAGCATAATTTGGTGGGTTTTTTTTGTTTGTTTGTTTGTTTGTTTGTCTTTTTGTTTATGCTTCTTTTTTCATCTCAGAAACACTTAATTTAATATATATATATATATATATATATATATATATATATATATATATATATATATATATATATATATATATATATATATAAAATATGGACTGGCACCACTGTCCAGGGTGTACCCCGCCTTGTGCCCGATGCTCCCTGGGATTGGCTCGAGGTTCCCGGCGACCCTGAAGAAGGAGTAAGCGGTAGAAGATGGATGGATATATATGCACTATATATATATATATATATGCCATGTACATAATAGAAATATTATTTATTTGTTTATTTTAATCCAGGCCTGCCTAATTTTTGTCACAACCTTGTGTGAAAATCTGAAATATGTTGTGATCTAATGAGACCGAGGCAGAAATTTTGGGGCATAATTCTACAAGCTATTTTCTGCTAAAACAAGACAGCTTGTAACCCAAAGAACGCCATACCCATGGTGAAGCATGGTAGCTTCATGCTATTGGGCTGCTTCTCTTCATCTGGGATAGGGGCTCTAGTCAACATAAAGGGAATCATGGAGCTCCAAATGGTGATCTACAGTTGCAATCAAAATGATTCAACCCCCTTTGCAAATCAGGTTTATTGTCAAAATTTACAGACTTCCAGCTGTTTACAATGAACCAAATCAAACAAAAGCCATTGAAATAGTTCAACACAATGAATGCTTCAAGTGGTTTCCCCCAAATTCAACTGAAAATGCAACTTAGAATAATTTCTCCAGTTACTAAATAATTCATCCACCTGAATAGAATACCCCACAACATCACAAATATGCTAAACAGGTGTTGTGTCAAGCACACCTGATACAACTAATCAAGGGCTTCATTAGGGCAGAAAATATATGAAATACCTGGACAAGGCAGAAAAAGGAAGCTATCAACGGCTGCAAGAAGATTTCTGAGAAGGCAGGTTGTCAAAAACCCTCGAGTGACTGCAGAAGACCTGCAGCGAGACTTGGTGGCAGCAGGCACTGAGGTTTCAGTGTGTACAGTAAGGCGCGTATACTAAACACTGAAGGTTTCCATGCCAGAACTCCAAGACTTACACCACTTCTGAACCAAAATCATATAAATAAGCCACAGAAGTTTTTGGATTTTGTTCTGTGGAGCGATGAAATAAAACTGGAACTTTTCGTCACGATGGATCAGTGGTATGTCTGGAGGAATAAGAATGAAGAAAGAACACTCTGTCCACAGTCAAGCATGGTGGTGGCTCAGTGATGCTCATTAACCATTGATATGTTATATATCTATGTTGGAAATACAGTTTTAAGAACTGTATCAGTGATAGAGCAGCTGTGAAATTCAGGCTAAACTCAGCCGATTGTTTCATTGATTTCCTTGTATAGTGATTTTGTTCATAAATTATAATGGGCCAAAATTAAATAGCCCTAAATATCATGTTAAGTAACAAACTTGTCTGGGTAAATTTATCAGACCGTTTGCTTTAGAAATAGCACATTAAAAAATTTTATAGACGGGTAAAAGTTAATGTTGACAGAAAAATGAACAGTAAAAAAAGTAGAACTATTCCCCAAACACATTTAAGAAAAAATTATTCTACATTCATTACTACGATAAACCACTCCATGAATGTGATTATAATCTGGATTGAAACTTTCTAATCATTTTTTTGACTGATTTGTGACCCTATTGTAATGAAATTCTGAACCATATTTGTTCATTTCTTTCGACAGAACAAATCCAAATTAGAGACCTGGCAAAAAAAAAGAAAAGAAATCTCTTGTGGGTTTGTGTAGTAAATTATACCGATTCTTCTGTATTTTGTATTTGATATATTTTGTTGCCATTTTGTCATTCCTGAGTAAAAATGTCTTGGGGCTCATTGTGTATGTGTCACATTGCCAAACAGCTCCATTCCAACACAGAGTATGCAGATTATTGTTTGTTGGGGAATTAAGAGGAGCTTTTAAATTGGATCAAATGTGATGTTTTCATGGACTTTATCATTCTGCATTGTGTTGATAATGAGAGGCTGCTCATCGATCATTGCTTCTCTGAAGTAAATGGATGAAGCTAAATCATAGTTTAAAGCAAAATATAAAACCTACACTTTGGCAAGCATCCAAATATGGTAATTCCTATATATGATTTTAGACTCAACTTCAATTTAAATGGGATTTTAATTGAAAAGGAGATTATTGCATGGAGCCTGTCTAGAGAAGAGCGGTATGCGAAAAGTAGTTATTTCCTCTGTAAAGAAAACTCACAGTTCTGAGTACAAAATCAGAAAAACAACATTTGCAAAATGGATTGAGCATACATGTGTTCTTCCAAGCTTGCAATTCTGCTTGGACCTAAAAGCTAGCGAAAAGTGCACGGTTCTCCACATTCCCTTTCCAAATCAAGGCGCGGTCTATTAACAGTGGTGTATTTTCATTATGGAAATGGTGTTAACACATGCCCACAGATTGCCACCAGCCATGCTGTAATTTCCTCCCAGTGATCATAATGTGTCCGAATGAGTCGTTTTGATTATGACATGCTAATTACATATTCGCCGTTTCCTCTCTTGCGCTTTATTCTGCTTTTCTGACTCACTCCATCCAGGGATCTTTAATGGTAATCTTTTATGAGTTGGAAGGAAAGGCGGAGAGGAAAGGGGGGTGAAAAAGAAAATATCACGGCTCCCTGTGTTCCTGACGGCAGTGTGAGGCCCACGCTTCAGCAGTTCCCTTTAAATTTCCCAAATTGCATTTCACAATGAAGAAATACCCAAGCCCTTAACTGCCTGTATTAGATTAGACACCATTAGATGTAATAGAACATTTCTACCCCTGTGATATTTTCATAAGAGTTTGATGCGTTTGATTAATCTGGGCACATTTTATTGCATTAATGTTTTTTTTTTTTCCCTCACCGCACCACTGTAAAGACATCGTATGTAGGCTAATGCTGTTTTCTTCCCCCTCTTCTCCACGTCTCTCCCCCCTTCTCTCTCTCTCTCTCTCTTGCTCTCTCTCCTTGTAGCCTGTTCAAGTCTGTGCAGTTATTGCAATGCATTGTTGATGAGGTGAGTCGCCGTCTTATGTGCTGTAGCTCCTAAAGTCATTGGTAATGAAGTGGAAAGCTTATATTTTGTTTCCTAATGAAGCACGGTGGAGGCGCAGGCTGCTGCCGTTCAGGCTTGCTCTGTAATACCAGACTCCCATGGTCCTCGCTCACAGCCTGGTCCAAGAATACCAGACAGGACAGCACGAGGGTGGGTCTGGATGGGTAAAGTTGGCCCTGCTAGCTCAGGCCTTTTAGGCAGCATATTGTCTACAGATTGACAGATTAACCCTAAGTAGGTAAGGTCTGTTTATATTGACAGTGCAATTCATATTAGACATTCCGGTTTTACAAGCTGATATTTGGTTTAGATCATTATGATACCGATACAGCAAAGGATGTACAATATGAATGCCTGTATCTTAAGTCAGGAAGTGAAATGGGGAAGGAGAGGGAGGCCTGGTATCTGAACATTATTATCAAATGTCCTGGGTGTCTGAGAGAAGAGTTATTCTGAGCCTAGCTTCCAGAGCAAGGTCATTTTTAAAACAACGCTTCTGACACTAAGTAGGTCACCTCTCTCTCTCTCTCTCTCTCTCTCTCTCACTCTGCTTTTTACTTTCACCCAAACTATCTGCCTACCACAGCTGATAATTAAACACACTCAATTATCGCAAATTTAATGGGATCTCAGAGCCAGTGTTGTATTTAAAAGGTAATGAATAATATTTTAATTGCTTACAGTCAGTAAGTGTGTGAGCCAAGTGTGGTTCTGTGTCTCCACGTGTAATTACTAAACCAAGCTAATAAGATCTGATAAAGTGTCCATGCTCACTGCTACTGTAGCCCTTAAAAAAAAAACCTCCATCTTTTAGTTTTCCTCATTGCATATCTTTTTTATAAAATTATTATTATTATCAAAATGTTACCTTGCGTGTGTGTATGTGTGTGTTTGGGGGTTAAGTGCAGGGTTAACATGCACTCCCAAGACTAAAAGTGTCCTTTCCCTTCTCGAGATGTGTAATTAATAATTAAGCAGCTGCAGTTGTAATGGCCTAACCTCTGTGAACTTTTCATTACTCACACGACAGAGGCATCACTCAAACTCCACCGCCTTCCTGCCTCCCCCTCTCTGCTCTCTCCCCCCGCTGGCTAGAGAACACCTATTTCAGCATCTATATTCAGCTGACCAGGCCTCTAATAGGGGCCTGGACTGAATTAAAACTCTCAGTTCCATAGAGAGCAGAAAGCCACTAAATCCCAGTGAATACTTTTCTTCAGTAATCCTGTTCAGACGTTACTCCCTGGCCCTGGAATGAAGTGACTGAGTGTAAGACAGAAATGTAGAGAAGAAAGAAGTTGCCATGGGTTGGGCTGTGTCTATTATGGAAGGAAGAGGAAATGAAAAATATGCATACTTTGTTTTGGTTGTTTTTGTTGTTGTTTGATTCTTTTTGCACTCCTCTGTGGATCTGTAAGTGTCAATATACATAAAAACACATCCCGAACACATAAGAAGCGTATTTAATTTTCTCCCCTGTAATTACTGATCAGTCTCTTCTCTGTTCTACCTCTAATTGGGCCATAATCATTACTTGTATATTTACCAGTCAGTGTGTGTGACCACGGTGTGATGTTCTCTCTCCAGTATTTGGGAAAGATGAGCCTCAGTGTCCTCCAACAGAGCTTATTCTTGCACTCTTCCACTTTCCTTCTCTCTCTCTCTCTCTCTCTCTCTCTCTCTCTCTCTTCCTCTCAAACACACACATACATATACACACTTTCCTACATCGAAGACTGCTGCCATTATGAATACATGCATGTCTGCTGGCCAGATTGCCTGGCTCAGTAGATGGAGGCTCACGCTAGGCTGACTAGCCTGCGGTGCTGCACTTACGAAGAAGGGGGGCATTCGGATTCTGGGTAATGATACATTGCTCATCTGAATGGCCGCTGCCTTCCCCTCGTCAAAAAAAAAAAAGAAGAGTCTGATTACAACAAGTCACTCCTGAGTTAATTTAAATGGCCCAGTGCATTATGGCAGGTAGCAGCAATGAAGGCAAAGCAGCCAAAGGCTGTTTCTCGAAGTCTCAATTAGATTGTATGTGAGGCTTGATTGCATGCACTTTTTGCCCTTTTTGTTTTTTTTCTTTTCTTTTTTTTCTTTGCTGAATTGCTTGCACATTGTCGTGGTTGTTGTTGTGAGAGCAGCTCCCAGGCTGCTTTTGTATGCAACACCAATGTGATCGCTGTCACGGGCGACTTCTTTCCTTATTTTGCTACAACATATTGAACTGTGTTTTAGCGCTCCTTACGTCATACAACTCAGTCACCTGGATTAAAGGAATTGGTAGAACTTATCAGCATATGGCGCTACCCCTGTGCTATTACCATGCAACACTCATTCTAGAAATCTCCTTCTAGAAATCATCCACAAGACAAATCTTGGTGCGTGTATTGGAATTGGTTGCAGAAATCATTATATTGTTTCAGTTGAAAGGACGAGAAGAGTAGAGTCGCATCGCAGCATAAACACTGACTCAGCCGCCACTTTAATAGAAACACCGGTACACCTTCATTCAACACACATTTGTGCAGTTATATAATCACCACATCATGTGGCAGCAGAGCAGTGTATAAAATCGTGCAGATACAGGTCAAGAGCTTTAGTTAAGGTTGACATCAAACAACAAAATGGGCGGAAATGTGATCTTAAGGACTTTTACCATAGCATGGTTGTTGGTTTGAGGATTTGCTGATCTCTTTGGGACTTTCGTGCAGAATGGTGCGAAAAGCAAAAAACATCCAGCGAGTGGCAGTTCTATAGGCAGAAACACTTTGTTGATGAGAAAAGCACTTTTTTACAACCGTGGAAACGAGAAAATGAGGAGAAAAGCATCTCAGCGCAACATGCAATACCTTAACGTAGATGGGCTACAGTAGAAGAAATGAAATTATCTAAGCATATTTTGTTTCCTAACCAGCTTTTCATCAAGTCCTATGATGTACCATGAAGTATTTTGTTATTCCACATAATGACCGTTTTAAATTGAAACCATATTGAATAGTTATTCTGTTGCTTGGCATATCAAACAGGATTTTAGAAGAGCGCTGACATAAGCGTTCTTGATAACGTGACATCTAGTGTACCTACCATTAGGGTAAGCATTCCAAGTAGACAACACAATGTAGCTAAGCCCAAAGCAGCAGAATCCTGTACAACCAACATGCTTCTAGCTATTTAACTTAACCCTCCTGTTATGTTGGGGGGGGGAAGTTACCTCCATTATGTTATGGGTCAAAATGACTTCCACAGTATAAACACACATAAAAACAGCAAAGAACAGCTTAAAACAGTAAAGTTGTATTATGGCTTGTCCGGAATAAACCATAAGAAGAAATATTTGCATATTTCTATGACCCTAAATGAGGACAATTCAATGAGAAAAAGAGAGATTAAGCAGTATTTCAAACATCTCATATGTGGAAATGGGTCAAATTGACCTATAACATAATAAGAGGGTTGAAATACCTTTCTTCAAATAGAAACTGGTTATCCTCTGGGCCCCTCTCTCTTCTCTTTTTTGCCATTTTATTTTTAAATCCTGATTTATAATTTCCTTGTCAAGTGACAACTCATCAAGGCCCATTCTACTCAATCGCATAAACCACTGACAGTGACTAAATCATTTTTGGAGGAGGGTTATTGGTTGAGAATAGTAAGCTTATTTCATCAATATTACATGATTTTCTAGCTTTGCCTAAATTCTGTTTCAGTTAGTATGACTATTCAGTCATAGCATGGACTACTGGAATTTGACCCCTACACTTATATGTTGCAGGAGTAAAGTGCTGGTGACTTTACTCTTTTCTATTCTTCCACCGACTTAAGAATACTAATGAGACTTGTATAGCATGATGATATTAATGTCTTCCTGCGCTAATGTGCTGCTGAGGGAGTGCTAATATAAACAAAATCACTCTTACAGGAGCCCTCACTTCAGGGCGATAGGACAACACCAGAGGAATGAATGTTTGCAATGTCATTAGTCTGAATCCCATCATGTTAATGGAGTCTTTGTGCTCTCATCACCTGGTGTATATGTGTGTGTGCTGCAGATGCTGTTTACAGCCTGCTGGCCATATTTACACAAACTGGTAGCCTTAAGCAAGCCTTTGGCCTGCTCACTGGAGAACCAGCGCCCTTCTCCTCCACAGCTATTATTAGTGTAACCCTCACATGCATAATTCATCAAAATGCAAACAGGTTTAATCTTTAGCCCTAAATTCTCCTACCCTCTCCTATCTCCAATATTGGCTGTCATGGTGGTACAAAATATGGGTCATACACAAATGTATGCATACAGCAAGCAATATTGGATCGATATTTAGTGACACCTATTTCAGTCTTCATTTTGCATCGAATTGAACTTGTACTGAACACTCACTGGCCAGTCCAAATAAGTCCTCCGGGATCACACAATGAGGACAATTTTTCCCCATAATCATACAATCTATATGCACAGAATATGAGTGAGAAGTTGAAAAAAGTTTGACTTTGCTGTGAGATGGAGTTGCTAACAGGAATGTAGCACTCTTTCTCACTTCTGTTTGTGGCTTGATGGAAATGTCTGGTTTGTGTTCACATACACACACACACACACACACACACACACACACACACACACACACACACAAACACACACACACACATGGCTGCAGCTATTTGCACTTGGGACCTCTGAGAATCATCTCAGTACCCTGGACAGCAGCCCTATTAAACCTAAGAATGACAAATATGTGTGGCAGCCTGGGAAAACCATTCACATGGTCAGATTTCTACTGTATCTAGTTCTGAAAGTTACTGAAATATGTTTTGCTTTTGCACGTATCTCAGTCAGACGTTATAGCAAGTTAAAGTCTGCTTACAAAGTGAAAAGGAAGAAAACTGCATTTAAACATTACATTCAAATTTCACTAAAACACACCAACACACTAACTGTCTAAAAAGCAACCACTATTTATTCATTTGATTGGCTTTTAATTTAATATGCAAAAAAATAAGATATACAAATTATAGTACTGTATTTTATATGTTACACACTTTTATTATAGAATTCTTCTTTTATCAAGAATTATAAGTTTATGATGGGAAATGTGTAATCACTGTGATCATCAGCATGATCCTTCAGTCTCTCTGGTCTTATCATCTGAGGTAAGAAGGTGTTTGATGACACGTGCACTTTGACAGCTGGTCTAATGTCCTCCAGCATCCAACAACTTACTATGTGACCTGCAACCGTTTTAACACCATGTTTGTTCAACTGGCATCTTACCCAACGTGTTCTTTGCAAAAATGTTATCCTAGGCAAGACGTAAAAGCAAATAAAACATTTCCATGTCATTTTGCTGAAATGTATTGGTCAAATTTTGGCCTAATAGTTCATCAGTTTCCCAGAATTCTGCCTCATCCGACAGGTTTTCTCAGACAGCCATGTGTGTCCAAACACTTTTGGGCTTGAAAAAGGGATACAAGATAGATTGTGTGTAGAATTTTTGTTTTATATATATATATATATATATATATATATATATATATATATATATATAAAGCTACTCGCTGGTTGTTATTCATCTCCACTTCACTCTTCTCTTCTACAATTGGTACAACAACAAAACAAATTTACACCCAGCTTATCAAACAGAGCTCATGGTAACTCTTTTTCTCTGTGCATTCTCTGAACACCAGGCTTTCATTCCTTTCTCCTGCGGGGCAAAATCACAAGGAGGAAGAAGAGACGAGGAGGTCATGACCGGGACTCTTGGTCAGGATGGCTGATGGCGTCACCTCACCCAAATGCCTCTCTCTGCATACATATCACCCCTCTGGTGCACATCCATCTGTATGGAAATGCAGAAGCTTCCACAGCTGGAATCCCACAAAAGCGCTGTCCTTTACTAATAGTTATTATCTTAGCGGACTGCTCCTCCGATAGACCCTGCAAAACAAGCACTTCGCATCTTTATGGTAATACCCCGCTATAGTATGGAAAATGCCCCGGGCGAAGCACGAGCCCAGACGCCGGTTTTCATTACTATAATTCCCATTATCACTGGCTGATGCTCATCTGGTGATTGGCACTATTGGCTGACACACTGAGCTGATGGAGTTTTCTTCTCGACGTTATTCTCTCACTCCGTGATATGAACACCATTCTACTGTTTTAAATAAATGCAAGGTGTCTCTCTCTTAAGCTAAGATTTGTGTTCTTGTAGGTTTGAGCTTTAGAAAGAAGTATTATTTACAAGGGACACTCCAGTGAAGCATGGCTATATTTGACTATATTTTGAGCTGAACTGTGAGGCTTTATGTCAAAATTTATAGAACATAAGATAAAAATTATAAGTATGTTTCTGAATTGAGAAACATAGTAGTATAGTAATTTAGATCCTGATAGATTAGAGACGGTCGAAGACTGTGTGTGTGTGTGTGTGTGTGTGTGTGTGTGTGTGTGTGTGTGTGAGAGTGAGTGTGTGTTGGTGTGTGTAATTGTTGCTGGAGAATGATTGACAGCTGTGGTTGTATGCAGCAAACCTCCTCCTTCCTCAGCCTGCCCTCACTGTCACATTGCCTTTTAGCACTTTTGTTCCCGGCATGCCTCATGAGAGCAGAAGCCTACAGTGGCAGATGAGCCCCTGCCTGTGACAAAAGGGTCCCTGTGCCCTCCATAATCAAACGCAGCAACAGCACCCCCTCTCATTTCGCACTTCTCTCTTACTCTGATGACATTAGAACACACACTACACCAACCTTTTTTACCATGGTGACCTTATTCCCGCTCTTCTGTCTCATGCACGCACACACATTGGGCATAAATGTGTGCTTTGCAGCAGTGTAAGTGGTGTGCATGTGTGTGTGTGTCTATGTGTGTGAGACCCAGGGGCAGGCTTTTAGGAGGCAGATAAACGTCAGGCCAGGAGAGGAGTGATGCCTTGTTTACACATTAGCAGGTTGGAGAATCTCCGGCTTTAACTCGGCACACTTGTTCTTTACAGCCCTCAGGAGGATCCGCTAATATCCCCTGTACCGCTGTTTCCTTCTAGCTTTACGCACAAACACACACATTCAAGGGTCCTGTGTGTAAAGAGCCCTGTTTGAGACCTCCATCTGGTTAGATGAAGTTCTGGAGCCCTTAGTCTCTCGTCTGACCTTGAGTGAGTGTGTGCTATCTGAAGAACTGACTACTGTGCCACTCAGTGACACCATTAGTTAAAAAGAGACATCATTCCCAAAATGATAGATCCAGTGCTGCAGACCTGAAATTGCCCATCGCCAGCAGATAGAGTGGTCAGAGTTTTACTTTCATGGGAATAAGACTATTAGTATGTAAATCTGTAAAGTCCTCATTATTACACTGACCTTCTTAGCTAACATGCTCATTCTGCCAATCAATTCTTCCCCCCCCCCCCCATTTGTTATATTCACTTATGTCTCATATACAGTAGCATTTAACAGAATCTCTCACATTCAATATGAGACACTGGTTTTACAGTTGAACATGAATATACATGAAGGTGTTCGATTCCAAATGCAGAGTTTTATTTGAGATTTTCCCACAATCATTTTTTAGATCCTTTAGCCTGGGTCTGGAATCAGTAAGGTCAACAAAGGTGTATCGATATGAGGAATACAGGAAACCAGGCAAGAATAAAGAAGATCTAGGACATTAAGAAGAAAACCAGGGCTGGAGGAAATTAAATAATGTGGCAGGAAATAAGGTGTGGGTTAACAATAACTGGATGTAAAGGCCTTATGGGAGACCAAACAGATGTGTTAGGTTTAAGGGTGGACGTTTAGGTACGTTTATATCTCTCTCAACATCAGTTCCAGACTGTAGATTTTGGTGCGGTAGGACAACATTAATAATGACATAGCTTCAAACAAAACGATATGCCGTTATATTTGACTCACACTATAGGCTGCTATCTAGAGAATTTGTAGAGTAATCTGTAAGGGAGGTCAGAGTATAAAGACTTACAGACTCACCATCGTTCAACTGTGTTTGATACAACAGGTGCACACAGAATCACTAATATCATTAATCGTCTTTTTACAGGTTTGTGCAATATTTCCAACCCAACAACACATCGTCAAATACCACACACACACACACACACCACACACACACACAAACAAAGAAACAAAAGTGAAATTAGCCCCAAAAAATTCATTGGAAAAGTGAGATGCATTTTTCTTCTTTTTCAGCCTTTGCATGTGAAACAAGAGTTGTGTCTCAAATGACGTCCTATGCACTATGTACTCTACTGTCTAGTGTATGAATTTTAAAAATCATCTCAAATGAACACCAGAGATTTTTTACTAACAGGAAGTATAATCCATTTCCCAGTCGATGGCACGTAATGCAACGCCGCTAGCTTTAGCAGAATACCCAGAGTCAGCAAAACTTTATTTCTTTATTTTACCTTTTATGCCCAATATGACCTTTTCCCCTTTTCCGGTATGTAAACAAAGCTCTGACTTGAATGCATGAAGTGTCCAACATTCCACACTTGGTTTTTTTATTGTTGTTGAATAAGGTCATCCGGGTGTGTGAAGTGCACTTCTTCTTGTTAGAATTTTCACTGTGAACACACTACTCACACTATTTATACTACAAAATTGCATCGAATTGTGCATAAGAATGTAATTTGGGACACACCAAAGGTCACTGTGGTACGCACACTTTTTTGATGTACAGACATCATCCACTTCATAATAGTCTCCCTTTCCCTTTCCCAAGCTTACATCTTACATCTTACATTTACATTTTACAATAAAAATAGATCTGTACATCATAGACGCACTGTCTGCACTTTCACTTTGCCTTTGTTTGCAGAAATGTATTAGATTTCATTCTGGATATTTGCTGTAAAACAAGATCATGGTGGCCATGGGGTATTTTGAAACTAACCCAATTTGGCTTTAAAACATGGCCCTGGTAACATTGTCATTAAGTGTATTGCCCACTGCTCCTCCACTGAAAATATTCATGAAGTGAGCATGGGGCAGTGTTCTACCTGTCCTTTATTACCGCTTGTTGCAGTCCCCATTTTTGACCACTAGGTGCAATAATAACTCTACGAAGATAAATGGGTCAGTGTGTGCTAGTCCATGGCTGCTTGCCATCTAGAAAGGAGAGCAAATCAACAGAACATTTGCTTATAGCTGTCAAATAGCAAGATTTTTATTTTATTTTTAAAGGCTGGTTACTTAAAAGCAATAATTAGTATTCGTATATAATAAAAATAAAATGTAGCCAATTGTGAAAGAGGACTTATAATAACTTATAATGATTATAAAAACTTATAATGATTATCATTTGTTGAATGGCTGCTATAAATGCTCTCTCTCTCTCTCTCTCTCTCTCTCTCTCTCTCTAGACACACACACTGCAACTTCCTAACATCATCTAATGAGGTGATGACCAACCACTTGTTATAATTGCTTCAGACTACTTTTAATTTTCAAGCTTATTAATCATATGTAGAGTTATTTAAAAATGCATGAATTAATATTGAATTAAAAAGCTGATCAAAGCCTCAAAACAATTAAAGTGTAAGGTGAGATTTCCCCAGGGCTGGCAGTTTTATTTTAATGGAGTGTTCAGGTGATTATCACACTTTAATATGCAGCCTGTGATTAATGTAGGGCCACTAAACTGATTTTTCTTTCCCTCTTTCTTGCAAAAGGTTAGCATGAGCCACACAATGACCTCCCAACTTTGTGTTTGAATAGCTTTTCCCCTCCCCATTCAAGCATCATGTGCTGTTAGAAACTGCCCTCAACACTGGTGCCAAGAATGGAACCTGGTATGATTTCTATAATGTTAATGTCTATGTTTAATTCTTATTAGCACCAGTATCATTTCTGGGCAAAGTCCTAACTTAAGGTTTGGTCTTGGATAGAAAACACTGTGTTGAACTGGTTTAAGTAGGCAACATTTGTCCACATGTCAGCAGGTGTAACTATTTATGACCTTCTGAAATAAAGTACATGAATTTAGGCTTAAGCTAAATATGTAAATCTGTTAAAAAGTTACTAATGATTCTGTAAAATTATTTTTATGATTGAGCAAAAAAAAATAATGCTTAAAAAGAAGACACTACTATTTTATTTATTAGGATATTTTTTTTCCAAAGTGATTTTTTAAACATACATCCACACAATTTTACAATTACCCAAAAATGTAAGGAAAGATCTATTGCCTGTTATTGCGTCCACCATATAGAGCTCCATTCGACCCACACCTCCATCACCCTTTGTCAAGAGAACCAAGAATCTCTGTTATGTGACTTAATTTTCTGACTTGACATGTAGAATTAGCCTCACTACCACTCACAAAACCAGGCCAGGCTTTCCAGTGACTCTCCTCTGACACATTGTTAAACAATTTGGTGTTTTTCCAAACCATATTCGGCCACTATTCCAATGTAGTGTAGTTAGAGCCACAAACCTTACCCTCTCATTCCTATTGACTGTGGCTGTGGGAGTTTGAGGAAAGCCCAGTGAAGTGTGTGCAGCTTGTTGACAATCTTACATTAAAAAGCAATATCTCGTCCAGCACTATTGTTAATTGTGAGATTAATAATTGTAGTGGCAGCAGTTTGTGTTTATAGCTATGTGTTTCTAAGTTTTTTTATTATTATTATTTTATTTTATTTTATTATTATTTTATTTTATTTTACCATTTACTATAAGTTTCTAATTTATGGAAGCAATTGTATTTTATTTTATTTTTTTTAATCGAACCAATGTACTTGTAATCTGGCAGCAATAATATGCTCGGTTAATTTAGATTAGTTGTGTATGTTCCCGTGAGACAGTTCAGCTCCTACTTAAGCCACAAGATGAGGATGAGAAATTCAGTGGTTAAAATGTAAATGTTGTTTGGTTAAAAAGGAAAACAACAAACAAATGCTGTATGGTACAAACTAAAGCATCAGAATTTGAGAGCTTCTGTCTTTCTATATGCAATACACTGCACAGTTATAAAAATAATAATAATGGTAATAAAAAATAAATACAGTATACTTTTGTCCATTGATTCGTCTATTCTGTTATTTTGGATTAGAGGTGAGATCCGTCATTGGTGGTGAAACGCGCACCTCATTGGCTGATCTCCATTTACCGTCCCATTTCCCCAGTTCTACTAGATGTTGTAGTTCCCTAGCTGTCTCCTTTGACCAGTGTGAACAGGATTAGTGCACAAGGGCACACACTGAGAGCAGCCCTACGAGCTAGGCTATTACCAGCACATCTTTGTCAATGTCAAGTAATTAAATTGTCACCGTTTAATGTTCCGGCCTCGCTGGTTCTGTTGCAGCAATCTTTCCTTAATAAACAGTCTAATCGAAACGTTATTTTCAAGTGAAACAAAAGAACCTACGAGAGGCGGACCGAGGGGCGAGCGGGGAGATCAATAAGCAAGCTTGGTGGGCGGCTAAAGAAATGTAGTCTACTGGGTTCATGGTGTTAGGGTCCTGCCACGACAATTTGTTTCCAACAGCTGCGTTAGTTTTAGGCCTGTAGGCGTTTAAGACTCATGTTAATCCCTAGACTTCTGACTAGGTTTATTAGTTCTGTTAAACAAACGCATTGAAGATGTTTTTTTTTTTTTTCAACTCCTGATTTTCAGTGTAGGATAAGCACACTGAGATTTAAAGCAACATCTCTTACTACAAAGCGCTTATGTAAACGTTCTGAAAACAAAACTATAGAATAACTTATTGTTATTATTAACAACAACAATATAATAATAATAATAATAATAATAAATAATAATAATAATAATAATAATAATAATGTATTTAAAACCAGGGTTAATATTTCCTGTTATTTAACTTTCAGCCGGAACTAAATACACAGCTGTTGTAAATTAATCAACACTTTCTGACCAATCAGATTCGAGAATTCATCAGCGCCGTGTTATAAAGGTAACCTGAGTAAACTAGGTAACACATGGGGACTCTCTCTCTCTCTCTCTCTCTCTCTCTAAAAAAATCTTACAAATTTAAAACAAATGCGAGTAAAGAATTTTGTAAATACTATTATTGGTGGTGTTAATTTTATTGTTATTATTATTATTATTATTATTATTATTATTATTATTATTATTGTTGTTATGTTGTTGTTATTTATTGTTATTATTATTATTATTATTATTATTATTATTATTATTATTATTATTATTAGAAATAGTAGTAGCAGTAGTAGTAGTATATGGTATAATAATAGCCTATGGATAAAAATGTATACAGTCCTCAGTCAGTGCAAGTAACCACTCCACCTGAGAGCTCTCACTCACCCAGAGCTGTGGGATGGATGTTCCTACCACCCAAATTTTGTTACCCATGAGGCAAGGCTCTGCATTACCCACTTATACAGGCTATACATAAATAACTGTACAATTTAGCAAATTTCTGAAATGTAAAATAATAATAATAATAATGTTAAGCTGAAAAAACACGCAAAATTGCTTACCGATAGACTCGACAGTAACGTGGCTATAATGGGAAAAGAAATTTGAAGCAGTCAAAAGCCTTGCCGTTTCTCCTAAATAATTTAAAGAAGGCAGGTCTTATAGGTTACAAAATATCTCTGCGTTATAATATAGCTACGTTAAGTGGATTTTAACCAGACTCAAACTACTGAGTATTTCCATGTACAACCTACATCTGCGAAATAGAAATGTAAACGCAGTAGTTATAATAATCTCTTAACTCCAGAATGGAAATTAGAGGAAAGATTGTTTTGAAGGTTCTACTTTTTCCGTCACTGATTAAACGTGAATGCCAACACACACCAGCAAAATATTGTATGCTGCACGCGTTTGTGGGTTTTATTAATTGGATGGCTCATGGATAACCTTATTCATGTTTTTGCCACGTTCTTTTTAATTGCTCAGAAATGACATGCTTGCTACTGGCTAATACTTTACGCTGGCCTTAGTTAAACAATAATGTGTGGTTTGAAATATATTGTAATTCTGATCTGGATCTGTTGGCTGTACTCTTGTTTTAGGGCAAACTTAATGACGGGGTGTAGACACACAGGTTCAGAAAAGGAAGTGTCAGTTTCCCGTGATCCTGCGCGCAATCGTGTCTTGACGTGTGTGTCACAAATAAAGGATATCAATGTGCCATTCACCCAACTCCTGAATAATTCAAAAGAAGGGAATAATTACAGTCCAAGATGGTAATTATTGTTGGCGAAGAAGAAAGTCTGTTGTTTGTGAAAGTCAATAGCATGCCACTGGGTCGGATTTCTCCCTCTGCCATCATCAATATTGCAGAAAGCAATGGAGAAAGAGGGGCAGCAAGAAGCGCGTCACACACCAACTGAAACTTAGTTACTTTTTTCAGAGGTGTTTTTATACACTGAGGTTCTAACACAGCGCATTCATTCATCTAGCTGTGTCTTTTTTCTTTTGTCTTTTTTTCAATTCAAACACAGCCTAGTCTCTATTGTTTCTCTACATCATTTCTAACTGCTGTGTTAACTCTACAAAATGTCGTGCTTGGAAAAATGAATGCAATCCTCATAAGGTGTAAGTGGACAGCTGAAAGTTTGGTTATGTCCTGGGAAACGGACCATATGTGTGTAAAGGAGAGAGCCCCCACACCGCACCGCTCCAAATCGCTTCTGGAGACACTCGCCGTTTACCAAGTCCCGCGGCGCACATCATTTCAATAACAATGTTTTATGCTTAAACGAATGCAGATGGAAAGGCTCAAGGCGATGGTGTCGTTCTTTTTATTATTTTTTTATTTTTTTTATTTTATATAATATATATATATATATATATATCTTTAGCCTAACTCATTTATCATTTGTTCGCATTTAATTGAAACAGTAGATATTCTATTGATTAACGACGCGTGGCGACGACGAATTACAATTATGAAAACGTTTTTAGAACAAAAAAATAAAAAAATCTGTCGTTGATTATTTATTTATTTATTTGCAATTTGGGAGCTATTTTAAAATTTAAACACCCCCCCGAACGCCCCCAACCCCCCACACAACACACCCCCGGTGTGAGCTCTTGTGAACTTTAGATGACAGTGAGCAATGGTACTAACACTGGCTACTGATACCCCTGTGCGTGGCTTTGTAGTGAGACACTGTTCATTGATCGCTCTATAAGTACTTATAAATAATGAATACGCCTGTAATACATATAGCTGACCACTTCACTGCTACGCTAAATCAAATATTTTACAGTCATTCATTTGCTAAAGTTATCATATTCACGCGTCCTTCATGATCTACCCGAAATTTTGTGAAATTGTGAGATATAAAGATCCGAATGAAGCCATAATCTAGCAGCTGCTAAAGTAAGATCGCTAATCAAGAATACAAATGAGATATTATTTATGTCTGTTGACAGTAGTCGATTACCTGTTGATCAACCCTTTTTTAGGCACAAATGCGTTTCTCATTTAACACTAAACAGGGTTTCTAAAAGCATCATAAAGGTAGAGAGAGAGAGAGAGAGAGAGAGAGAGAGAGAGAGAGAGAGAAAGAGAGCTAGAGCGCGAGCGTGCTCGGTGTGATGCTCGCTCCACCATATGAAGATGACTTGGGGTGCTTTTGGAAATCTCAGTCCATATTAATACGAAGGGTCTCGGCTAAACTCTCCTAGTTTATCCAATCAAACAAGTGAACAAGGTAACATGCGGGCTTCTGTCAAATAGCTCACCGCTCACACAGCCACGCGCGCACAAACACACGCGCGTACCCTTTCGCGTGGTAGACTAAAAGATCACGTGGTGAACCTTAAAAACGTCTCGGGCCTCTGTGACAGCAGCGTCCGTCGTTTCCATTGGTCCCGGAGGCGGATGCTTAATGTAAATACGCCGGTGCTAAGTGGGAGTGCCTCGCCATTAGTTTAGCTGTCAGTCGATCTCCAGCGCGCGCGATCTACACTACTTTATGTGATAAAGGCGCGCGCTGGCACGCGGACACTGCGCGGACTGCAGCATGCAGAGCCACGCGCTCTAAACCCGCACAGAGCGACTCCACACAGCCGATCACATGCAGCCGGATTCCCAGACTCTAACCAAAACAAGAAGGAAACCACCGAAGAGAGAGAGAGAGAGAGAGAGAGAGAGAGAAATAAATAAATAAACACATTTCTTAGAGGAGGTGGCTGGCGAGATCTCGACATACACGACTCAGAGCTTCTTTTCTCCTCAAATAAGGTAAGCCTTAATCATAATCTTCATAATCACATCATCTTATTCTAGTTCCCGTCACATTTCCCCAATTTCCTCGTTAAGATCACTTTTTTTTTGCATGCTTTATTTCTTTTTCAATGCGGTTGTTTTATAGCTCAGTTATACAAAGCCTAAATGTATTTACGTCGAAACTTTAAAGAAAATAACCGTCAAAATTGTTTTTTTTTGTCTGTTTGTTTGTGTTTTTTTAAGATATATTTTACAGTCTGGATCCATAAATAGCTGATTTTTTAAAAGTATCTTACTGCTGCGAATTTCCACCGAGACCTAGCATCATATTCATAACAGCAATAAAAACCAGCACACAAGTTCTCATACTTTTCTGAAGCTCTTTTGCATGGCTCAGAGTATTTTTTTTAAATCTTCCGTGTTCTGACGCAGTTGCTCACCTTCAGATCAAAATATATTATTCTCACAGTAACTACATGCTAAAACTACCGTACAATATCCAATACAAAAACGACTAACCTATTTTCATTTTTATATAAAAATGTTTTTTAAAAACTATAAGAGAACGAATGCAATGTTAATAAAGCACAAAGAGTTCATTAAGACTAATGAAGAGGATAATCTCAGTATAAAGATCTTCACCCATATTCTTTTCATTTGAATTAATGAAGCCTAGAGAAGTGCTCATGTGCTGCTGATGAGCCTTGAATATCCCATGTAAGTTCCCTTACATAGCTAACGAAAATGTTATAATGTTATGTGCTTTAAAAAAATGTTGCAGTATGTTACTGCAGTATTTGATGTTATCCTTATATTTGTCTATTTATGTATTTTATTAGGAGAAGCTAAGTTTCCTCTACGTATTTACTCTTGTGTCCATGGCCCTTAAAACTACCCCATGTCTATTATTATTATTATTATTATTATTATTATTATTATTATTATTATTATTATTATTATTATTATTATTACTATACTATTTCCGTCGTTTGAAAATATTTCTCTTTTTAAAGTCTGTTGTAGACTTTAGGCGAATGTGCTTTCTGTTTATAAGCTCTCTCTCTCTCTCTCTCTCTCTCTCTATATATATATATATATATATATAATTTTTTTATTATTATATATTTTTTTTCTAGGCTAATTTTTTAATCTAGAAAAAGAACATTTCACACTCTTTGTTAGTGATATTAGCCTTTTATGTTTCAAACCTGCACTTTTGTAACAAGTGTTTGGTGTCCGCAGATTTCCAGGAATGGAATCTATATCGAGCCAGCTATCAGCCGGAAGAGATTCCACTTGTTCACCAAACTCGAAGCAGGAGTTGCAGTCCTACACCGGCCCCACACTCAAACCCAACCAAGTCAGCGAGACCTCTCTGTACGGAATACCCATCGTCTCCTTGGTCATAGATGGCCAAGAACGACTGTGTCTGGCCCAGATTTCCAACACCCTCTTGAAGAACTATAGCTATAACGAAATCCACAACCGGCGCGTGGCTTTGGGCATCACCTGTGTGCAGTGCACCCCAGTTCAGCTGGAGATCTTGAGGCGCGCAGGCGCTATGCCCATCTCCTCACGGCGCTGCGGAATGATCACCAAGCGCGAAGCAGAGCGCCTCTGCAAATCATTCCTCGGCGAACACAACCCGCCCAAACTGCCCGAAAATTTCGCTTTTGACGTGTCACACGAGTGCGCGTGGGGCTGCCGTGGCAGCTTTATACCGGCCCGGTATAACAGCTCGAGAGCGAAATGCATAAAGTGTTCGTTCTGTAACATGTATTTTTCACCAAACAAATTCATATTTCATTCTCATCGTACGCCCGAGTCCAAATACACGCAACCCGACGCGGCAAACTTCAACTCGTGGAGACGGCACCTAAAGCTGACGGACAAAAACTCTTCGGAAGACGTCATCCACGCTTGGGAGGACGTGAAGGCCATGTTTAACGGAGGCAGCCGGAAGAGGACACTGCCTGGACATGGGTCTGAGAGTTCGTCCCCACTGAAATCACAAGGCCCCGTGAGTCGAGCCCAGGGTAGTTCATCTGAGGTGCCCCATAAAACCCTTCGCTGTGAAGACGACAGAGCCACTATGCCCATACCGAGTGGCATCCGCAGTTACCCTGTGATCCCGGTACCTAGCAAGAGTTTTGGGATGCTGCAGAAGATTCCGCCACCCCTCTTCCCTCATCCATATGGCTTCCAGGCATTTGGACTGTGTCAAAAGAAAGACGACGGCGTGGTAGGGGATCAGAACAAAACTAACTTGCCTGGTGTATTCTGGCCAGGCGCGAAGGACAGCGCGTACCCTTCGTTTCCCATGTTTTGGCCCACGGCAAGTGGCCTGCCCATGGCTCCTTATCACCACGCGCCCCCGAAACCGCCACCCGAGGTCCTTTGCGCACGGCAGCACGAGTTCGATGCGTCGGAGCCGATTGAGAGGAGCGCCAGCACGCCCAAAGACAGCCTGATGGAGAACGAGCGCTGCTCCAGCACGCAGTCCAGCCGCAACGACGAGGACAAATCCGGTGATGAGACCCGACCCACGGAAAGCGTGCCAAGAAAACCGAGCTATGTTTCGGCCTTCAGGCCTGTCGTTAAAGACACAGAGAGTATAGCAAAGCTGTACGGCAACAGAGGCCCGTATTCGGGAACCAGGCCCGGCTACCTTTCACCTGACTTCCTGAGCGAAAGTTCGAGTTACAGGTCAGCCTCTCCGGACGTGGACGACAGCGCGGAGGACCCGGATGTGGACGTGGAGTCACACAAAGTACAGGAAGATGAAGAATGCCTCCAACTTTCAGTGGACGACCACCACAGCCCACCAGCTCTGCCTTCTCACGTGCACGGGGATGGAGGGAAAGGTCAAGGAGAGGAGAACAGCCGCACGGTCGCAATGAGCGATCCACACACTACACACTCGAGTGAGGCAGAGAAGCAGAACAAACCGCTGCTGGAGAGCAACAAACCCACAACGCGCTATGAAGTGAGTATCAGCCACTGCCTGATCCACAAGCATCTCAACGCTTGACCACAAAACCCCCGAAAATTCACCAGTGTCCGTCTGCACTTATATAAACACTAGAGCAGATCATTGGGCTTTTTGCTGCGTGAAGCGTATACTAGTCCAAAGTTAATTCAAATGACGTAGTAAATGTAAATATTAGGCTAACTGTGTATATTTGACAGTGCAAATCTATCCACGAAAGCTCAGCTTTACATTTATATTTACCGCTTGTTGTAATGTTAATACGAGGAGAATTGCAACTGCTTCTCATTTTGTAAATTAATTCTAATCACTTTGGTGAGTTGTCACGATTATTGTTCTTCCATTGTGGATCTTTAATTTGCTCCAAATAGGCCTAGCGCTTATGCAGATTGGGTTTCCCATTGTAAATGTATTAAAATAGTCTGTTTTGGGTTTTTTTGCAGTCTCAAGAGGGACGCAAGAAAGAGTGAAATTGAAGATAATTGCCACTAATTGCCTGGTTAATTGTTACAGGTGTATACACATGAAAGGATGGCGCCCCTGTATCAGATGAGTGCGCCATGTTTCGGCTCGACGGCCACTTATCAGCGCGAGTCCAGCGGTAAGCTCCACTTTCAGCGTGGCATAGCTCGTCAACACGTCGTGTACAGTCTCTCACGCTGTACTGAGTTTTTTGAATCTACTTTCAACATTTATTTCCCTCAGTTAAAGATGCGCACGAGGAGGAGCCGTCATCCACAGTAGAGGAAATAACGGCACCGAAATCAGTGCACGAGCACAGCAGCGCTCCTGAAGGAGGCCCGAGGGAACCCGAGGGTGAGATTAAGGTTTCGTGTCCGCATGGAGGGGAAAATAACTGAATGTTAAAACATTAAATGTCAAACATTAGTATCGATATAATAATAATAATAATAATAATAATAATAATAATAATAATAATAATAATATTAAATGTTATTTTCTCTGTGTCCAGATATGCGCAGTGAAACAGGCAGAGTGTCACTGATAGAAAAAAACATCGAAACCATGGCGAAAGGTAGGCCAATAATAATAATAATAATAATAAAATAATAATAATAATAATAATAATAATAATAATAATAATTTTGTACGTGGTCTCTAATTGAAGTGTGTTTTAAAATTTCGTTATCTTTGCTGACCCAGTGACCAGTCAGACAACAGGGACATATTTTATTTCATATATAAATTATATGTAGCCTACTAGCAACAACCTGATCATTGTACCAGACTATTTTTATATTTAAAAAAACCCAAAAAGTAAAAACCCCCCAAAAACTCGTGTATATAATAATATTGTACTGTGTGTGTGTGTGTGTGTGTGTGTGTGTGTGTGTTTATATGTGTGGGTGTGTAAACCTTTGTGTTCAATTTTAGAAATTTGTAAACATGAATATTATGGCAAAACGTCACAGCCTTAAAATTCAGGCACTATAGACAGGAATAGCTCGATTCATTCACGGAGCTTAATGGGCAAGTCTGAATATTGTACTAAAATGTATGTATAGCCTACTTATTTAACTATTTTTAAAACCTATTTTTAAAAATGCCATTTTATTTATTTTTCATATGAAGTTTGGTACTTATTTATTTGCCCAAGGTCATTTCACTTCAAAGACTTTACAAACTGCTCTTAAATAAGCATCTTCAGATGATGAGTGCTGGTGAAATAGCTTCTAAACATTTTTCTTTAACAGAAGAGCTACAAAAACAGCTAGTGGAACAAGTGGAGCTGAGAAAGAAGCTGGAAAGGGAATTCCAAAGTCTGAAAGGTATTTTCCCACAGGCATATAATGTCATTTTTATGACGCAATGCTTTTCTCTTTGTTTCTCCTCATGTTCAGACTCTTTGTGCCCTTTCAACAAGAGACGCACTGTAGTACGATTAGATTTTTCTCTAATTATAAAGTCCCATTTAGCCAACGATAATATTGTTCATTTCTGTAATGTAATGATCGCTTCCTGTAGACAACTTTCAAGACCAAATGAAAAGGGAGCTGTCGTACCGAGAAGAGATGGTCCAGCAACTGCAGATTGTTCGAGGTGAGGTCCGAATTCCCCAAAATATTTGAATGCACAAAATTTCCCCCAAAATATTTTACTGCACATGCACAAAAGTGACAAAGACCTATTAATAAAACTGTATTAATACACAAAAATTATTAATTTCTTTCATTCTTCTTTTCCAGTTTTTGTCATGTAGGCTGGATTTTTTTTATACTGTAAACAACAACAGCTATTCAAATCCAAATCCAATGTTCTGCAAATAAAATCCAAGTTCATTGGGTCAAGTTTACTTAAATGTTTAATGGATTCATTGAATAATGATTGATTCATTACTTTTCCTTATTATATTTAAATTGTATTTACTACAGCACAAGGAATTGAGAGGAATTCAAATGTGTAATCTCGGGGGTGACATTGTTCCTGATTATCATGTTTTGAATATCCTCAGTTTTAGTGTTTCATTTAGAAGGCATTATGGTTTTTCTTTCTTTCTTTCTTTCTTTCTTTCTTTCTTTCTTTCTTTCTTTCTTTCTTTCTTTCTTTCAGTTTGTTTAGTATTACAGTGAGGAAGGTATCCAATATGAGGAAAATTCCTAGGTCATGAGTTCTTTTGCTGACTTGTCTCAGTATCAAAAGACTATAAATCTGACTGTCTGAATCTGGAGATGAGTAGATAAAGCTAGGATAATTGGCCTTTCATATCTGAGTCATTCTTTGTCTCTCCTGCTCAGACACATTGTGCAGCGAGTTGGACCATGAAAGAAAGTCTCGTTATGCTATTCAACAGAAGTTAAAAGGTAATCAATGATTCTAGCAAGGCAAATAATAAAACCCAAGCTAGGCATAAAGAAAATGTGCTGCTTAAGGAAGTGCTTACGTACAGTTTCTCTGCTGTTGCAGACATTTGAACTCGGATCACAGACTTATATTTAGCTTGGAACATTTTGCTTGCATCAGATCACAAGATTTTATGAGGATTGTGTTGCTTTATGGCCTACATCCCCTTTGACCCTCTCTCCACTCTCCGTCTCTTACACACACGTGCACACACGCGCACACACACACACACACTGATTGATCTTCATAGACCTTGTTGTTTTAAGCGATCCGCACCCTTTTTTCCCAGAAGCTCACGACGCACTTCATCATTTCTCGTGTAAGATGCTGACCCCTCGTCATTGCTCTGGGACCTGTACATTCAAGCCTCCTCTACTACCACCGTGATGCCTTCAGCTTGTCCTTCACAAATAAGACTGCCTGAGACAGGGACATTGATATACCAATAAAAACAACATTCACAACCAACAGAATTCCTCAGTTATTGGTCTGCGGTGAGCAAATGTGTATGGTAGTATCCTAGTTCTCAAACTGTAATTATTACTAAATAAAAAAAAAGGCTTATTGTATGAACTGTATAATTTATATAAAATCTAGCTCAATAAGAAACTCTGACATGTTTCACTGAAAACAATATCATCTGTTAAGAAAAAAATTGTAATAGGTGGCTTTGTGCAATGCATATATTATGTAATATATTTTATTTATTGTGATACTCTTTCTGTTGGTGAAATGTTAGGGCACTTTCTTACGTTAGATCCTACACTAATTTATTAATGTATTTTTAACAGTTTTATTTAATCCATGTTGTTCATCAATGTTGTTTGTTCTCATGTGTAAACAATGTAAAATTGATGTAAAGCACTTTAAATAGACAGCACTGACGGCAAACCTGATGACTGAAATGTGTATTAAACTATCTTGTTAAACTATATTGTATAACTATTGTCTTATTACGCACTGTGAGAATTGTAGCTAGCAATCTTGTTGCAAGAAGATATGTCAATAGTATAAAAAGGCAAATGAAACATTTTAAGACATGGACATAGACATAGAATTCAAATTTTGATTGGACTACATTCACACACATACAGTTGAAATCAGAATGATTCAACCCCCATTGCAAATCAAGTTTATCGTCAAAATTTAAAAGATATTTATCTTTTTCAATAAAAAAATCATAAAAAAGCACTTTAATAATATAACAGTAATCCCAAATTTAAAATGACTTAGATTTGCCAGCTTCTTTAAATCCCACCGAAGAGATTTTTTATGGGGTTCAAGTCAGGTGACATGTGATGGCCCTGTAGAACCTTCCAGTACTTCTCCAACCAAGCCCCGGTGGAATTTGTTCATCGTTCCACCGATCCCATCGTGATGAAAAGTTCCAGTTTTGTATTCATCGCTCCACAGAACAGAATGCAAAACTTCTGTGGTTTATTTATATGATTTTGAGCCGATCTTTTTCTTGTTGTTTTTTTTGTTTTTTGTTTTTTTTTTTTTTTTTTTTTTTTTTTTTTACCCTAATCCTGTTTTTTTTATTTTTTTTATTTCCTCACCGTCTTCGTTGAAGTCTTCAAGCTGTTCCATTTCTCAATACCCTGCCCCCAAAATCGGTTTCGACAGTCGTTTTAGCTTGCTTTTCAGCATTTTTTGTTTTTGTGAAGAAAAAAAAAAATATTATATTTTTTTTTTATTCATGGATAGTATAAGTATTTAATGTTTATGGATAAACCAGGCCAAAAAAAAGAAAAAATTAATTGTTTTGTTTTGGTGGGTGTTAACAAACCATTAGAATTTGTTTTTTTTTTAGGGATTCTATTCAGGGGTTGAATCCTTCGTTTTAATAATTTTTTTCTGCTTCTTTTGTATTTTTTTTTTTTGCTTGAAGGTTGTTTATTGTTTTGTTGATTAAATTTTTTTGTTTTTTTGATTTTTAGGGTTGCATTTGGAAACTGGAGGTCATTATAAGCTGCATTTTCAGTTGAATTTTGGGAAACCACTTGAACCATTTATTGTGTTGAACTATTTCAATGGCTTTTGTTTGGTTTGTTCATTGCAAACAGCTGAAAATCTGTAAATCTTTACAATAAACCTGATTTGCAATGGGGGAATCTTATTTCAACTACCAGCCTCAGAAAAATTTGTAGTTTGGCACAATAGTGAGTCTATCAAATAATAAATAATAATTATTATCGTATTAAACATACTATTGTCATATCACAAAATTTTATATTAAAATATATTAGCATGCAATTTTTTTTTTTGTGTTTTGTACAGGCAATAATTAGTACACCATAACCGACACAAATATACCTTCAAACATTCAGAATATTGTTTAACAGTGCATTACAACAAAATATAATTCTCAAGTGATCCTGATGTTCGTATATAATTAAATTGATGTCTTTCTAACTTATCTGTGCATTAATTTGATTCGGTTTCATCATTAATATTCATTTTATTATCTAAACAATGAGGATTAATTCGATTTTAAACCTTATGAGTTTCCAACGTAGAAAATAGTGATGAAACGTTTGTAATATTTGGTCTTATAGCGCCATCTAATGGACGCTCTTTTCCAAACTACATATAATAATACTCAATGCAATGAACGAGTGAAACTAACACTAGACTAGTTATAGGAAGAAAAAGAGTCCAAATTAAGTTGCTTGGAGTAAGCATTATAAAGCCATGGTTGTCAAAGTGGAGCCCGAGGACCCCGATGTGTCTGTGATAAAAAGAAAAGAAAAGGTTATATACAATTTTATATCAAATCTGGAAGTACTGTTAATATGATAGTGTTTCAGATCTGCATGTTAATAAGAAGCTCCAGTGGCTTGAATAATTTAATGTGATATCAAATTAAATCTGTAACGTGATCATAAGGGGTCTTTGGAAATTATTTTACTCTGTAAGGGAAATCTGGCTTCAATAAAGATTGAGAACCCCTGCTCTAAATATTATTTAAAATACATTTCAACCTACACAGTTTCCAGGATTGGATCAAATAAGAGTTAAACAATGAATACTTGCCATAATAATAGTCACACACAAATATAACAATAATATACATATGATGTACCTTTATTTCTTTTTTTAGCTTTGTGATGTCAGTTCATTACAAACCATGGCATGGATGTGCCATTCAGTTAAGCATACCGGACTTTGATTTGTTGTAAGCTGAAAGGGTACTCGTGAAATTAAAAGGAAAATAAATAAATAAATCAAACAAGACAAGCGTGTTTCCACTGTTTTGACTGAATCCAGTTTTGAGGTTCAAAGCAATATTGAACCACAAAGATAGCGTGAAAAAGTGAGTAATGAGACTTATTTATTTAGTTATTTATTAACTCATTAGCCTATATTAGACTTACATGCATTCTGTTCTATATTTCCTATAATAAAATGAATAATAAATATTGTAAATGCTGAGTAATATTGTGTTGCATATACCAGTTGCCAATACAGATTTCAGCTCTTTTTCATACCCTGTAGAACCTTTCAGCAATAAAGTTAGCTCTATCATTTAAAAGACACAATATCTAGAAGGCCATTGCAGCAATTGGCAAGAAAGTAGTAGGTCTTGTTTGCAAGTGGTTTCCAAAATCAGATGAGTGTGATAAGGCTGAAAGTGCATGTCACTTCTAGAATGATTTTAAGTTTTAATATAAGTACAAACTACCTGAAATCCCTGCTGAATAATCCAGCTCAGTCTGGCAGTTACCACCTAGTAGACTGTGTTTAATAGCCCAGATGAAAAACAAAACAACAACAACAAAATAATAGACACCATCACAAAAAATTTTTATCATTTCCAGTACAAATACCATTACAAACCATCAGCTACCCATTAAAATCATTAGCATTATTAGTCCTTGATGATATCCACTAGACACAACATGCCACCAATAGAAGGATAGAAGGCAAGAAATTACCAGCACAGGTACCATTACAGTTTCTATTAAAAACAATACAATTCCAATTATAACCATTAAAACCATTACAAATTCTATGCGGGGTTTTTTTTCCCCCCAGCATGGAGTTGGGAAGTTATTACTGACGGAATTGATTAATAATCGTTTGCGAGGTTTCTAATCGCTCCACTATTATATTATTTTCTTAATATTATATTATCTACAATGTAGCGTTAGTAGAGGTCCTTTCACACTCCAGACTCCTTCATGTCAGCATTCATTGCAGCCTGAACGTTATCAGCTACTCGCTGGTTCTTCAGCGGGGATGATGGTGTTTTTCATTCGGTGTTTCTCTCATTACGTTCTTCGCATCCTCTATTTAATTGGGTGTTTCTCGTATTACTGCGTTCCGTTAAATGATCCAGTCTCGTTAGTTCGGCTGCACAGGTCTGGCCTATCTGAATACCGACGGTTCGTTTGAAAAACTGGGCGCTAATTTTGAATCGGAGGAACGTTATTAGAAACGCGGCTCGCTCACGTGCCGGGGGCCTAGCGCGCATGCGCCAGAGAAACAAGATGGCGGAGAGTGCGGAATTGAAGGTAAAGCGTAGCCGAAAATTTTCTATTCATATCATCTCTAATTGAGGTATTCTTGACTGCTTAGTGGTGTTGGGGTGTGTTTTGTTTATATCAGGCGGTGTGCCAAATGTGTCTTAAGCGGTCTAGCTACATAGGCGGCTTCGATGCAGGATGGAGGACCGTTGTTATTGTTGTGATGTTCAGACTTGGTTTTGTCAACAGGGCTGGCTGGAAGCTAACGGAGCTAGTTAGTCCTGTCTGAGCGAGCGAGCGAGCTAGCCAGCTTCCTCTTCAGCTTGCATGAGCGAAACGGGTTGATGTTTAGTTACTTGAATACGGAAACCTTGCTGTAGACTTGGCGTGTGTTGTGGGTTTATCAGAAATTATTTGACCGTGTGTATGCTGGTCCGCGACGCTGCAGTCTCGTTGTTGAATGTGTGTGTGTGTGTGGTAATACGCAGCAGGCTGCCGCTAGCTTAGCTGGTTTAGCTCGGTTACTCGCGCCGCCTGTGTGCGTAGGCTCTGTGGCTTTGCGAGCCGGCTAGCGACTTGTGCATTATTAGCTATGTCTGTAGCTCGAGAGGATGGATTAAAGCTAACCGCTGGGCTAAAATGTTACAATTATTACCAAATTAGAGAAAACACAACACACACACACACACACACACACACACGATGAATGTTTTAACCCTCCCCCCGAGCTAGAAAACCCGAATGACCCTATTAATGTGGGGAAGTCCTGCTGTGATGGAGCTAATGCTAGTGAAGTGAAGTGGGCAGCTAGCATTAGCTCTCTGAGCTAGCAGCTGTGTGTGAAAGTACTGTGAACGTGTGTGTATATATAATGTTGAAACGTGTGTGTGTGTGTGTGTGTGTGTGTGTGTGTCTATCTCAAAACTAATGTGTTTCTGAACGATGGGATTAAATGTGTTGTGGAAATGGGCTGGATTGGAGCTCAGAGCTTGCTTGGAATATTTTGGTTAAGAAATCCTTGGGGGGTTTGGTGTGAACAAGTTTATTTTCTATAAGAATTTTTTTTTTTGAAGGATATTGTACCATGCTTGAAGAGTTTTATTAGCTGTAATAATTTCAAAAGAAATCCGTGAGAATAATGAAACCTTCAGTTTAACGTTGGACATGTTGAGCTGCTTATGGTGTGATGGTAAAGTGTTGTGAAGTGCTTGAAAGCATCACGTTGAAAGATTATTGCTCTAATGCATTGTTATGATTTTCATCGTGAGATTTACAGTGAAATATAATTGTAGTGCGATGAATACCAATGCAACGCACTTTTGCATCACATTGGACGTAATCGAGATGTTATTGCTTTATTATCTTGACTCGCCCACATGTTGCACATGTTATCAGACTCGTAAGTGTGTTATTTCTCGTTTTGGACTTTTAATTGGATCTGAAAATCATATTTAATTCGAGCATTTGATCGGCCTGAGATTTTTCAGATCCGTTTTAAAGTGATGGGGAGGAGTGTATTGGTCTGATTTGATTAGTATAGGTGACTTCATATAAAATTCTTATGTTTTCTCGAGATACTCTATTCATATTTATAGTAAAAATTCAGGACTGATCTAAAGGTCAATTTCACATGGAAGGTTGAGAAACTATTTTGATCAGTGGTACTGACCTATTTCCCTTTTGTCATGTTCGTTTCAGTTGTTTATAGTAATTAAGTTGTTTTTTTTTTTTTATAAATAAAAAAATAAACCCAGATTGCTTTTAGCTATAGACGCACGTCTGTTGGTGACATAATGTACATTTCTACAGTAAGAGAGTGAGAGACCTCAGGATTGTGACTTTATGAGCAGGAACACAGGAAGTATTGAGCAGTACGATTAAAAGTTCAGATTACAGTGTAGTTTAAAGTGAACAGTACACGATGTCCAGCGTGATGGCGTATTTTATTGTTCTTAAATAGAGGACACAAGTGTTTTTACAGGACTCTGTGTTCTGTAGCAGAATATTGCTGTAAAAGCACCGCTCCAAACAAAACACAATGAATAAGTGACTTGTGTAGTTTCCCAGTTTCAGACTGAGCTGCTTCAGACTGAGCTTTTCATGTTATTTTGTGTTTATATGCCGAGTAGCCATAACATTAAAACCCATTGAGAGATGAAGTGAATAACATTGATGATGTTACACTGGCATCTGTCAAGGGGTGGGGTATATTAGACAGCCAGTTCTTGAAGTTGATGTGTTGGACACAGAAAAAATAGGGCGTGATTTTGACAAGGTCCAGATCGTGACAGCAAGACGACTGGGACAGGGCATCTCCAAAACAGCAGGTCTTGTTCCCGGTATGCAGTGATGAGTCCCTACCAAAAGTGGTCCAAGGAAGGACAATCAGGCTCTTTGACGCGTGTGGGAAGTGAAGGCCAGCCCATCTGGTCCGATCTCACAGAAGAGCTACAAGTCGCTGAAAATGTTCATGCTGGCTATGATAGAAAGGTGTCCGGTCACCTAGTGCGTCACAGCTTGCTGCGTATGTGGCAGTGTAGCCACAGAGCACCCATGCTGACCCCTGTTCATTGCTGAAAGCACCTACAATGGGCACGTGAGCATCAGAACTGGACCATCGAGCAGTGGAAGAAGGTGGCCTGGTCTGATGAATTACGTTTTCTTTTACATCATGTGGATGGATGGTGTGTGTGCATCGCTTACCTGGGGAAGAGATGCCATTATGATGCTCTATGGGAAGAAGGCAAGTCAGCAGAAGCAGTGTGATGCTCTGGGCAATGTTCTGCTGGGAAACCTCGGATCCCGGAATTCACGTGGATGTTACTTTTGCCACTTTTCCACTACCGTGAAGTGGAACACAACTTCCAAACAGGTGTTTGGAAGTCGGTAACGTGCGAGATGTAAAAATCTAAGACAGAAACCTTTGTTGTAATTTTATCTGTAATGAGGGAGATGATGCATACTTTTCAATTAATAGAATATTACTATACACAAAGTATGTATTAAGTGACGCACGTTTATCCAGGAACAATACAGAACCACTCTGTAATGAGAATTCCATTCTCCATCAGTGCACGGCTCACATTTAGTATCGATTCAGCTCGCTTGGAACCTCGACTGAGGTGGTACTAAAAAAAATACCAGGTATTATCCTCAGTGGGAAGTTCCCAAAAAGCAAGCAGAGTGGAGCCGTACCATGCAGTGGAGTAGTGCCATTAGGTACCACCTACCTAAACTTTGTTGCGGACCAAGTACACCCTTTCATGGCAGCAGTATTCCCTAATGGCAGTGACCTCTTTCAGCAGGATAATATGCCCTGCCACACTGCAGAAATTGTTCATGAATGGTTTGAGGAACTTTACAGTTCAAGTACTGTTCAGATGTTGACTTGGTCTCCAAATTCTCCAGATCTCAATCCGATGGAGCATCTGTGGGATGTGTTGGACAAACAAATCCGAAACATGGAGGTGCCAGATACCACATCATACCTTCAGAGGTCTTCTGGAGTCCATGTCTTGACTGGTCAGAGCTGTTTTGGTGGCACCAGGGGGGCCTTCACAATGCTAGGCAGGTGCTTTTAATGTCATGGCTGATTGGTGTACAGGTGCATCTCAAAAAATTTGAATATCATGGAAAAGTTAATTTTATTCTAATATTTTGAGGTACTGGATTTTTGATTTCCATGAGTTGTAAGCTGTTTTATCAAGATTTAAACAACAAAAAGTCACTTTTTGGATTAAATTGTGGGAAAGAAATGAACTTTTCCATGATCTAATTTTTTTTTTAATACGCCTGTAGATATCAGCATGTTCTAATAATGAGCACAGAGTATTTACAAACCCTCAATTTCAAATACATTTTCCATGATGGAAATGTCTCTAACACTTTCTTACATAAATTTGATCACTGACAAATGAAGGAAATACAGAGGTTAGAGTAAACAACTCGGATACTGCAATAAAAAATTGTGTATTTTATCATTTTTCTGTTGTTTTTGCAGTGTTTTGGTTCTGTCACCTCACGGTCTTTATGGACAATATTTTAATGTAGTTTTCTTGCATATAAGTTCGGGCTGCAGCTACCAATTATTTTCATAATCGATTTATTTTAACCATTATTAAAACCATTTATTTAAACCATTATTTTATCGATTAATCAGGTTTTTTTTGGGGGGGGGGGGACTTTTTCAGTACCCTTTTTTTTCTTTTCTTTTTTTTTAATGTTTACAAAATCCACAAATTGAGTGTTACAAATATAAACCTGCCCAAAAACCGTAGTTCGAAGTCCAGATTTACTTCCATAATTTCTCGGTCAGAATGTGCACTATCAGCGTGATCCCGCCCAAAGATAGCTATGAAGAAAGAAGGCGAGGCTTCAGAGAATTCAGGCGCCATGTTGAGGAAATGCTGGGTGTTTCAGTGCAAAAGCAAAAAAACCCTTTGTTCAGCCTTACGGAAACGGACGAAACCTGGGCAAGTACAAGGCAGGCTACACACAAAAGCAGGGCGATTCCCACTTTGCTCAGACAATCTCGCGCTTCTGAATCAGAACCTGTAAGCGTGTTTGATTATTTTATAAAGTATCTGCTATCGACTGTTCAAATGTGGAGTTTGTGTTGTGGCCCAGTTGTAGACCTCTGCTAACGTGCTACCTAAAGTTTGCTAAGTTGCCTTTTTTATTTAGTGTGTGTTTGTATGTTGGTGGTCTGACTGAGACGTTGATTGTAGCTGCTGTTGTGATTGTGTCTTGAAACGGTTTACATCGATCGAATTACAAGTATTCCAAAGATATATTTAATAAGTCGGGTTTTCATAGTTAGCCCTGTCGGCGGGGTCGGAATTTACATCTGGCCAATCAGAGCACTCTGGGCTTTTCAGAAGTAGCGTTTCAGGCAGCCTGGGAATAGAGGCACTTCAACAATGTACAGTATTTGATAATGCGTTTTCTGAACGTTAAAGCATGTTAACCTATTCTCTTACAACCAATGAACAACATAACAATTTAAAACGTTTAAAAATCATGACATGACTCCTTTAGTCACTTCTATTTATCATCACCATTAATATTATGTGCTTTGTTGTAAGGCCATTTAATTGCTCATTTTATTGGTGAAAACTGAAAATTCTCTGCAAAACATGACTTAGTACTTGGTGGCAAAACCCTTGTTGGCAATCACAGAGGTCAGACGTTTCTTGTAGTTGGCCACCAGGTTTGCACACATCTCAGGAGGGATTTTGTCCCACTCCTCTTTCAGATCTTCTCCAAGTCATTAAGGTTTCGAGGCTGACGTTTGGCAACTCGAACCTTCAGCTCCCTCCACAGATTTTCTATGGGATTAAGGTCTGGAGACTAGCTAGGCCACTCCAGGACCTTAATGTGCTTCTTCTTGAGCCACTCCTTAGTTGCCTTGGCCGTGTGTTTTGGGTCATTGTCATGCTGGAATACCCATCCACGACCCATTTTCAGTGCCCTGGCTGAGGGAAGGAGGTTCTCACCCAAGATTTGACAGTACATGGCCCCGTCCATTGTCCCTTTGATGTGGTCAAGTTGTCCTGTCCCCTTAGCAGAAAAACACCCCCAAAGCATAATGTTTCCACCTCCATGTTTGACGGTGGGGATGCTGTCCTTGGGGTCATAGGCAGCATTCCTCCTTCTCCAAACATGGCCAGTTGAGTTGATGCCAAAGAGCTCCATTTTGGTCTCATCTGACCACAACACTTTCACCCAGTTGTCCTCTGAATCATTCAGATGTTCACTGGCAAACTTCAGACGGGCATGTATATGTGCTTTCTTGAGCAGGGGGACCTTGTGGGCGCTGCAGTCCTTCACGGCGTAGTGTGTTACCAATTGTTTTCTTGGTGACTATGGTCTGAGGTGCTTTGAGATCATTGACAAGATCCTCCCGTGTAGTTCTGGGCTGATTCCTCACTGTTCTCATGATCATTGCAACTCCACGAGGTGAGATCTTGCATGGAGCCCCAGGCCGAGGGAGATTGACAGTTCTTTGTGTTTCTTCCATTTGCGATTAATTGCACCAACTGTTGTCACCTTCTCACCAAGCTGCTTGGCAATGGTCTTGTAGCCCACTCCAAACTTGTGTAGGTCTACAATCTTGTCCCTGACATCCTTGGAGAGCTCTTTGGTCTTTGCCATGGTGGAGAGTTTGGAATCTGATTGCACTCCCTTTAAGAGTGTGCTCCTAATCTCAGCTCGTTACCTGTATAAAAGACACCTGGGGGCCAGAAATCTTTCTGACTGACAGGGGTCTCTCACTGTTCAAATAAATCTACCATTAAAAGTATAGACTGATCATTTCTTTATCAGTGGACGAACGTACAAAATCAGCAGGGGATCAAATACTACTTTCCCTCACTGTACCCTCATCCATGTGAATAATCTTCATGAAACATCATATTCCAAAGTATTGTCTATGAATCAGCTGGATGGATTCATTATTATTCACCATTACTGCAGAGCAACACGCTCTATATATATATATATATATATATATATATATATATATATATATATATATATATATATATATATATATATATATATATTATAAAATGAGAGAGAATTTATATTATACACTATAGGCTTAATGCCATAGTCGGTGTTCCCGGTGATGCACAGTGTTCGGCCACACACCGATTAAATCACCACTGTCATTTTGCTTTTTTATTGTAATAAAAATCTTTTAGTTCAGTTAGAGAACGGATGTTACAATTAAAAACCAAATGCGTCTGCTCAATTCAGCATGACCCCAATGAGTCAGAGTCGCAGCACAGATCAGCACAAGTCCGGTTTCATTTATCACGTAATTAGAGTGAGGCGAGCTGTTTTGTTGTGGTGTTTTTCGTTAAGAATAATAATGAACCCACCATTCAAGCAATTGCCGCCCCTGAATTTCCGCAAGTGTGACATGCGCATGGACATTCATGAGCAAAGGGAAAAGAGGAAAAAGTGCTAATGACATCCCAGTGATACCGGTATTACCCTTGATGTCACGTGTCGATTAACCCTGTCACATTCCTAATGTACTGGTGCATTTTATATACAAACCCTCGCCTACAGGCGAGTTCATAGTACAGCAACTGTCAACATCACCGTATGTGTGAACATACCTTGAGAGAAATGTAAAGGCTAATACTTCAGTCCCTGTCATTTGAAGAAATGTGAGTAGTACATTTGGTGAAACTGCAAAACATTTTAAAATGCAGTATTTGGACTTAACGTGTCATGTCATGCTTTAAAAACAGCGTTCATTAGTCAAACATCTTAGTTTTTCCAAGTTGTAAGGCAAATTTCAGCGACTTAAAAAGCACAAAGTTCAAGGTATTTTTTTGTTTTTTGTAGGACATCTTGAGCTGTGAGCAAGTTCCTGTGTGTAATTTGTCCCAATCTCCATTTTCTTAGAAACCGAAGTTCTCTTATGCAAACATAAGCATACATATGCTCCGCCCACAAGAAACACTTTGTACAACACATGGGCAAAGCCTTCCTGACTTATACTGGCTAATACAGGGGTTTGGTTGACTATTCAATTTTGAAAACATTTGCATATTTAATACCTGTAAAACCTTTGACCAAATTATTCCGTCACTCTGAGATCATTTGCATTAGAAAAGCAATAATCGATATTTGGCTTTAAAAAATATATATATCCTTTATTTTTCTTCTTCCCCCTTGACTTCGGGTCAAGTATACATGTTCGCGCCGGCTTGTTTTCTTGTAGAAAGGAAACTAACTTATGAACAATAACATCCCCTTGCTCCTGTGTAATTGTTTGTCATGCTGTTTCAGTATGTCAGAATGTTGTGACTCACGGTAACCACAAAAAACCCCCATGCCGAATAAAGAAGTTTTAAATCAGGAACTGAATGTGTAAAGTCTGTCAACAGGTCTTATGTGTTCAAAATTTAGTGTGATCTGGGTTTCTGCATAAATAGATTTAAAATTATGATCAAAATTCAGATTAATAAACATGAACTAATGCAGATTTTACCGCATCATATGAATCATTAATTGGAAATAAATGGAAGGAGAAGGTGAAGTGCCTATATTTAGTCTTACTAGTGTAACTCGTTATTGGCAGTGGACTAATATGGATGATTTGCTTAGCTGTTCCGTCCATTTGACGTGTGTCTTTATCCATCCATTTCGGTTAGCACACATTGACTACGTTTATATGGACAGCAGTAATCTAATTATTGACCTTACTCTGAGTAAGACAATATTGTGATTAAGGTGTTTACATGAGTCGCTTTTAGAATATTCCTTTCATGTTCCCGTTTTACATGTTATAGGACGTAGTTAGATTAACAACACGCGTCATTACGTCGCCACGCCGTCTTACGTCCCCTCCAGAATTTCACGTATCAACAGTTGGTCTTCGTTATGGTACCGTATACAGTTTCGGGTGTTTTTATTTAAAAAATGTACGAATGCTTCAAGTGTGGTTAATTATTTGTCATGCTATACGTGCTAATAGACAACTGCCTGGAGGAAAAGCTCATTCACTTGAAGGCAATGAGCACAGGACATGAAACATATTTGTTTCAGGTAGTGATTACTTTCACTTCATGCCAACTTTATGTAGGGGAGTCAGTAGAAAACAAGGAGGTGGGTCTGTGGTCTTTGGTTGGTGAAAGTGTGCGACTTCATTCCTGAGAACTTTAAGCCTGAGAGACTGCATCTAGTTAGAAGTTTTATTGTATTTTCCACCCACAAGCCCTTTTATTATATAACGACTACCAACCAGGGAGGGTGAAGGCTAATATGTGCTTTCTATAAGACACTTGATGCTGGCCCATGCACCTGTACAAACTGCTAATGCTGTGTCACAGGGCATTAACACACTTGCAGGAAAGAGCTGTTTGCCCTGTTCTGCATACATGAGCTCACAGACAGACGCGGTTGTTTAATGTTGCTGTGGTTGACGAGAGAGAGTATGCCATCCCTCCCATCCAGTGAGAATACACAGTTTTGCTTTATAGACAGCTGTGGCATCATCTGGATGTGAACTCATAATCTGTTGACAACAGACTGACGGCTTTTTTTTTTCGGTTTCACCACTCGGGAGCTTGGCATATGCACTTATTTTAGTTAGTTTGTGTGGTAATGATGGGTCTTTTTTTATTTATTATTTTTATTCTATACGTTGTAATGAAATGCTTTGGAGTAGCATTTGAGTGCACACAAACTCCCAATCTTACCATGAATGTAGTGCCTCTAGAAATGCATGCAGACATGTGCACCATGCAGTGGCAGCTTGTCAGTGCTTGGGATAGAACCCCAACTTTCTGAGCACTAGAGATGTAACTGTATGAAAAGTTCATACCACGATTATCTTGACCAAAACTCTCACTGTTCTCAGTATTATCACAGAATTGTTAAAACGTGCTGAAAATGTACAAAAAGCACTGATGCACACACTGAAATCATTTTGCATGTGAAAATCAGCAAATAAAATTAGCAGCATAAACATGATAAAGTTGGCACTATGTAGCCATGGGAGGTAAAAGTTTCCCCAGTGCAGGTTTTCCTCCAGCATCACTGGGTTTGCCTGCTGCACACCCACTCTGTAAACAAAGAAATAGAAAAGCCAATGTTTATTATTATTATTATTATTATTATTAATATTATTATTGTTATTATTATTATCATTATTATTGGTATAGTTATTGTTTATTATTAGCAACTCACACATTTTAAATGATCAGATATATCAGTTGGTTGGCTAAACTACATTACATGTCACATGGCTCTCTGAAATTCTTGGTTCTGGTTAATCCGCGGTCTGATATTCCTGTTTATGACCGTCGTCAGTAGCAACACAGTATAACGCGATGCTCATCCTGAAACTCCGGCTTCTTTCATGTCTCATGTTCTCTCCTGTCATACAACGTGACTGGTACCATCATGCGTCTGTTATGGTTATCGATTGTATTAAATGAAATCGGAGGACTTCAGTATTTTATTTGATTTGTTTTGTATACTGGGATGGATTCTAAAATAATAAGGAACAGGTAAAATGTTCAAATCTCAAATCACTATTAGTGTATATAATGCTATGAATGTACATTATCCTTTAAATGTTGCACTTATTTGTTACTGTTTTGTTTGAACTTATTCCTTTGTCTTTGTCTTGCCGTGCACCTGCTCCGAACTTTTTCTTCGCGGAAGCTTGTGTTCATTACAAGTGAGAAGAAATTATTTCAACCCAATTTTATATTTTGTGACCAACTATTTACTTTCCCTCATACTTTTCCCAAACTCATGCATTGAGCTAAAAGATAACTTGCCTTGCATTCACTATAAAGTGATGGACAGCTGTCACGAAGATGATTCAGCAGATTGGACGTGTTGCCCAAGAAAGTTGCAGCGACTTTCTTCTGGCAAACTCTGCAGGCAGGGTTACTGTCTTGTGTTTTTTTTTATTTTTAATTTGTTTTTTTTATTTATTCATTTTCATATGATTCATTTACATGTTTAGGGTTACCGTCTTCTATTAAGTTTCCTTCAGCATTTTTGTAGAATGTGAAATATGACCATGCTTCGGATTTGGTCCTCTTGGAAGGTTGGGTCTCTCGAGCGCCGTCACCGCCTTCCGCCATGTTTTCACTCTCAAAATAATGTTGCGCCTGCGTCAGATTCATGCTGGGTGTGTGTGGACAGCATTTACCGTGAGTTATACAAGTCACTATAATCGTGCGTGGTTTTAATGGTAATTGAATGTGACACGCCAATACTAACTGTCGGGATTTTCATCATGAAACCCATGTGCCAGTTGCCTCAAACAAACATAATATAGGACCGACTTTCAGGTGCTTCACCAAATTTGAGGCGTTTCCTCACTTTGTTTCAAATGAATGAGAGCATCGGTTGTACACCGGCTTCAGAGGATCAATTATATGTATGCTGTCATCCGCCTCGAATGGGAAGTATTTCCATATTTGACTTTCCACCTTTCCTCTCAACGAGTCGGTCGGAGCTAAACTTGTCGCCATCTTCTGTAGATTTTCCCGTGTGTTTGTAGGCGTTCTTCTTCTTTACCATTTGTGGACCAACTAAAACACTTGCGCGTATTTGCTGCCCCCATCAGTTCCGGAAGAATTGCAACCTCTGTACCTTCATTACCAACAGTACCTACACGCTACTGCAGAAAAACTAGTACAGTCACGTTTTAAGGATGTTGGTACCGGAGTATCGGTTCTCGTGACATCCCTAGATAGCACGCACTGCTTCTCTTTCATCTCATAGGATTAGATGCATGTATGCACTGGTGAATTTTATATACGAACAGACTCTCTCTAGAATGTTTCATTTTAGCGTCAAGAGAACTTGTTTGTTGTCAAAAGTGGAATGCTAGTTGCATCCTCCATATTACTATGGCAACCAGCAGTAGGAACGTCTGCTGGCAAAGTATTAGTACAGCAACTAGCAGTGATGAAACCGCTGTATGTGTGAACGTAGCATTAATCATCCGAGTCTTATAAATGAGAACTTCTGAAACAAACCATTTGTTTGTTTGTTTGTTTTCAGTAGGAATAGCTTCTAACATCTTGCTGCTCTACTGAGTGACTCTACAAATAATGAATTTGATAAGGGATTTGTTTTGAACAAGACCACCTTCACAAAGATGATGCCTCATTGTTAATCTTAACAAGCCGAAATGAAACCGTCTGAATGCAACACTCCTTGTTAAACTATGAAAGTATTGCACATGTATTCCTGCTACACTGAAAAATATCGAGCTCCTAAAATGAAATGTAAAATGATGCCATAACATCAACTGTTCAATATATTTGACTCCCCCCAAGCAGAAACATTCTGTGCTTTTCGTTTTGGATGTTCATGCATCATTGATGCGTTGCTATGAAAGTCATGTCTGCTTTTCGCATGCTGTGTTGTCATGCTTGTACGTTTTTGCGTGATGCTTAGCTCCTCTGTTCGTTTATGGCATCGTTCAGAGTTTCCGTCTGTAATACGTGTGATTTTTGTCTGTGGCGGCGTAGGAAAGAGGAGGGCCTGGCTTGCCCTCATGTTCTCTCTGTTACGCTTTTAAAGGTCAGGACTCTGCATTAAAGTTCATATCTGACCTGGCAAACCTTTTTTTCTGCATTTTGGTTGGACTGCTTCATATAGCTTCTTGTTCTACATAAAACAAGATTCACCCCCGAAGCTTTGCTGTCATTCCTACTTGCTTTTCGAACACTAGGACTGTTCACAAGGTTTTATTTATTTTACATTTTTTACATTGCAGCTGAGATACTGCTATCAATAATCTATTCAATCTGGAGATGTATATTTCTTAAATCTACCGTGCCCAAAGCGCACCTATTATGGTTTTGAAACATGACTAATTTTGTTTTAAAGGTCTCGTACAACAGATTTACATGCAACCAAGGTCAAAAAACACTTTAATGTGCTCATAATTGTCACAAATGACTCGGTAAATGATCCGCTCTACAGGATTCCTTCTAAACTCCTCCTTTCAGAGAACCTGCTCTGATTGGTGAGATGTCCCAGTCTGTCGTGATTGGTCTATCGCTGTCAGCGTGTGTCTGAAACGAAACGCCCACTACCATAATGACTTTAAGCTGCGTCTGTCAACGGGCAGCCGATGAAGACCAGAGGTGGGGCTTTTTGTTACAAACCCACGTAGGTTAGTACAGGAAGTAAGTCTGGAATTACTAACGACTCGATTCAGCTGTTCAGAATCGGTTCCTTCTTTTGGGAGACAATAATTCCTTCTGATGTGCACTTATTTTTTTATTTTTTTTTAAGCTGTGCTGAATTTTTACATTCACAAACAGCTCTATAATACACTACATGAAAGGTAATATTTGAAAAAGTGTAATAGGTGCACTTTAAGTGACGTCACTTTATCACAAGGTTTTTAAAAAAAATGAACTCCATGTTACAAGAACCTTTTAAAATGAAAATGGTTGTTTTGTGATGTATTTTGATGTGATAAGAGTCACAAACACTGTTCTTGCTTGTACTGCTTTTTCTTTTCATGGGGGTTTATAAATAGTCGAGTACTGTGACAGTTGCATGATCTGTTTCTCCCACAGATTAGAAATATACTTCACATGGGGGCTTTGACAAAACCACTTCAAACATGATTCTCTTTGCAAGAATGTAATTGTTATTTGCATTGTTGACTACAGCAGTATTTAAACATAAGTCATACCACAGAATGGTTGAGTTCTTGAATCTGATTGGTCGGAAACATTTTTACATAACGCAAGTTGGTCTGAAGTTTCCCGCTCAGGAAAGTCTATAGGGCAGACGAGTTTATGCTTTCTCAGTAAAAAGACCGTTTGCGAGATAGAGAGGAGGAGAGACTGGTGTGTGAGTGATTGTTTATCACAGCTATATCTTAACTGAGAACAGATATTAATTAAGAAAATAATGTCTGTGATGACATTTACCTTAAACAGAACTTGTTACAGAAGTGTAGCACATCTAGCTGTGGGGTTGAAAAGGTTTTGTCTTTTTTTTTCTTCCTTCCCTTTATTGTGCATCAGTTATACATACGTGTATGTGTGTGTGTATATATATATATATATTTTTATTATAATTGTGTGCAACAATTATTGGCACCCCTATGAATTCATATGAGAGAAATATATTTAAATCATATTCCCATTGATATTTACATTTTTGCTTTTATTTTTTTATTTTTTACACCTGGGTGACTCAGGACAGGAAATTGTTCATCCATAACTTCTGGTTTCACAGGGGTATAAATATGAGGTAACACTGGCCAAATTCCCTTAGTCATTCATAATTGGTAAGACCAAGGAATATAGCTGTGATGTGTGGCAAATAGTAAAGAAAATAGTATAAGCATTGAAAATCCCCATTTCCACCATCAGGGGAATAATTAAGAAGTTCCAGTCAACTGGAAATGTTTTGAATCAACCTGCAAGAAAACGTTTGTCTCAATACACTGAAGAGGATTGTTCGAGTGGCCGTAAAATCTTCAAGGATGACAGCTGGAGAATTGCAGAAGTTAGTTGCATCTTGGGGTCAGAAATTTTGGATTGCCAAAACTACAATCTGAAGTCACCTACATCACCACAAGTTGTTTGGAAGGGTTTCAAGAAAAACCCTCAAGAAAAACCCTCTACTCTCATCCAGAAACAAACTCGAGCATCTTCAGTTTGCCAGACACTACTGGAACTTCAAATGGGATCGGGTTCGGGAAATGTACCTCATGCCCGCGGTTAAATATGGTGGTGGCTCTTTAATGTTTTGGGACTGTTTATCTGCCAGAGGACCTGGACATTGTTAGGGTCCATGACCTCATGAACTATCAAAGATCAACAGATATTGAATGAAGACCTGTCTGCTTCTGCCAGAAGCTTAAAATGGGTTGTGTTTGGGTCTTCCAGCAGGACAAGGACCCAAAGCATACATCAAAATCAACACAAAAATGGTTCACTGATCACAAAATCTAGGTCCTGCCATGTCCATCCATGTCCATCCCAGTTCCCTGACTTGAAATCAAAGAAAACCTGTGTTGAACTTGAGTAGAGTCCACCAGCGTGGACCTAGAAATGTCAAGGATCTGAGAGATTCTGTATAGAGGAATGGTCTCCGATTACTTGCCATGTATTCTCCAACCTCATCAGGCATTATAGGAGTTGTAAGACTTGGAGCTGTTATCTTGGCAATGAGACTTAGCAGAAAGTATTGACTAAAAGGGTGCCAATAATTGTTGCATTGTAATTGTTTCATATCCATGAGGGCAGAGTGTTTTTGTGAATTTTTAAAACAAAAGATCAGAAGGTTCAACAATAGACCATTTTTCTCTCCATTGTGATTTTTCTTCTTTGCTCATGTTTACCAAGGGTGCCAATATTAGTTGAGGGCTCTGTATATGTTTAAAGGTATGCATGTGTATGTCTTTCTGTATAACGGTAGAAACAGGATTTCCTCCTTCTCTCATTGCAGTGAAGAAATATTTTTGTGATTTTGTGCTTTCGGGTTTTTGGCTGTGCTTGTGGTCATTTTGTAGCAATCTCTCGCCTACCATAGAAAATAATTATTTATTCTGGCTCATAAGTTCAGTGGATCAGTTACTGAATATTACTAGTTTATAAGCAACTTTTACTATGTTTTCAGGGAACGTTCTCTTTGTTACGTATTGTCATGTGCTCTGTTCTAGCTGTGTGTGTGCGTGCGTGTGAATATTGCAGACTGCTACAGCACAGTTTCAGTTTCTTTACAGTTAGACAATAATAACTTCTAGGGTAATTAACATTTATGCGTGAATAGTAAAGAATTGTGTTTGGGCTCTTGGTGTGTTTTCTACCGACTTGATTACTAAATTAATATCACTGCAGGTATTCTACACCGAGAAAGTGTACGTACACCTTTTAAACTAAAGATTTTGGGGCTTTGGAAGGATTAAATGATTTTCCCATTTGAGTGTTTCTAAATCTAGAGAGAAGCCGCAAAGTTATATACTGTATATACTATACGATTAAGCAAGTACTTGCTTATTCTACAGTTCAGATATACAAACTGTGCAATATGGATGCTTTTAAAATAATGTCTCGATCAACATGTTCCCTTTCAAATCTTTGAGGTTTTCAAAAATAGGTCGAATGAAAGTGCAGTCTGTTATCTACCTTTCTGATCTTTCTGAAACTCTCCTGTGGAATTTGACTGCCTTTTTCGACTAGAAGTTTTGGTCGCTGAACAGGCCGGTTTGTGTGTCCTGCACGAATAGAATCAAAATATGTTTCAGGATTCAGTAAAGTAAAGGCAGGCTTAAGTGTTGTGATTACAGTGGAGTTTATTTTTATATATATATATATATATATATATAATATATCACACACACTCACACACACGTTAAATTGCATGATAGCAAGTGTATAAAGTGGCATCTCTTAATAAGGAATAGATTAATTTATTTTACTCACGGTTTCATTTTTTTAATTAACTTTTTTTTTTTCATTAGAATTTTAATAAACGTTATTACTCTCTTTAGCCCTTGAGACAAGCCTTTAAAACTCTTAATTGCTCAGGACTGAGTCTTCCCTTTCAGTTGGGATCTGGGAAGAAAAAACTACGTGTGTAATGACAATAAGACTCTTCTAATCTGTCTTTCACAAACAAGAATTTCAACACATACGTTTGTCTTTCACTTGCAAGCAAGTACAGGGAATAAGTTTAAGGGCCCGTGTTGAACTCGTTCTAAAACATTTTTACATCATACGAATTCAAAACTAATATCATTACACTATAGCAATAATCGTATTCAAACACTGGAGTCATGCAGTAAAGGCAGACCCAATTATTTAAGCTTTCTCGAGCGTATTGTAGATTCCATGCACCATTACGCAAAAATGGCACATCAGCAAGGCATAACCACAGATGATTTTCTCCATTTATTAATTGAGACGTATACGTTTAAACACGTACATGTTCATTGCAAAGAATACCCCGGACTTGCAACTGAACACACTTCATCTTCAGCTTCGTCCTCTGTTAGTGTGATCTTGACTTGCTGCAACTACTGTGACTGACAATTCGATCAAGCCCAACTTTGTAGAAGCCACACTTACACACCTGAAGCGATCAGCATGTTCCAGGCATAATTAAGTTCTGTATTTTTTTTTTCTTCTTCTTCTAAGTGTGTACTAGGGGAAAACCAGCAGGCAAACTATAATGCAAAGATCAAATTCAGTCATTATTGAGTAACAGATCCTAGTTAGTACTAATACATCATAGCTGTTAAGTCTTGTAGTTCCCAGTGGATTATTTTTCCACTGCAATGAGCCTTTCCTCTTATCAGCAAACTGCAAATTCGATAGCTGAAGCCAATTCGCTGGCTTACCCGTGTTGCTTTTCTGCAACAACAAAAACCATGTAGCTGTGTTGTAGCTGTAAATGCAACACAAAACTGTATCAGAACTACACATACTAATAAACGTTCACACAATGCACATAGTCCACCATGTTGGAATTCAGTTTCATTCATGGGCATTGCCTTAAAGATGATGATGATGATGATGATATTTGTACTTAGGAAGGAGCTGTAGGTCTTACAGGAAAGCAAGAAGAGAGGAGAACCACATATAAGCACTTGGAAATTCTACTTTTGTAGAGGTTATAACTTGAGCAGATCCTGGAGGGAAAAGTCTCACTGGATAAATGAACCTGCCAGTGGCAATGCATGTTTATATTTATCTGTTGGTCAGTTCAGATATTTATATGTTACACTTGTACACACGTACGTACATACATACATGCATACAGCTGCTGGTCATATAATTAGAATATAATCAAAAAGTTGATTTATTTCAGTAATTCCATTCAAAAAGTGAAACTAGTATGATGTATACATTCATTACACACAGACTGATATATTTCACGTGTTCATTTCTTTTAATTTTGATGATTATAACTGACAACTAATGAAAACCTCAAAATCAGTATCTCAGAAAATTAGAATATTACTTAAGACCAATACAAAAAAGGATTTTTAGAAATGTTGGCCAACTGTGAAAAGTATGAGCATGTACAGCACTCAATACTTAGTTGGGGCTCCTTTTGCCTGAATTACTGCAGCAATGCGGTGTGGCATGGAGTCGATCAGTCTGTGGCACTGCTCAGGTGTTATGACAGCCCAGGTTGCTCTGATCGTGGCCTTCAGCTCTTCTGCATTGTTGGGTCTGGCGTATTGCATCTTCCTCTTCACAATACCCCATAGATTTTCTATAGGGTTAAGGTCAGGCGAGTTTGCTTAAGAACCGGGATACCATGGTCCTTAAACCAGGTACTGGTAGCTTTGGCACTGTGTGCAGGTGCCAAGTCCTGTTGGAAAATGAAATCTGCATCTCCATAAAGTTGGTCAGCAGCAGGAAGCATGAAGTGCTCTAAAACGTCCTGGTAGACGGCTGCGTTGACCTTGACCTTGCGTTGACCTTGGCCCTCAGAAAACACAGTGGACCAACACCAGCAGATGGCACCCCAAACCATCACTGACTGTGGAAACCTTACACTGGACTTCAAGCAACGTGGATTCTGTGCCTCTCCTCTCTTCCTCCAGACTCTGGGACCTTGATTTCCAAAGGAAATGCAAAATTTACTTTCATCAGAGAACATAACTTTGGACCACTCAGCAGCAGTCCAGTCCTTTTTGTCTTTAGCCCAGGCGAGACGCTTCTGACGCTGTGTCTTGTTCAAGAGTGGCTTGACACAAGGAATGTGACTGAAACCCATGTCTTGCATACGTCTGTGCGTGTCTTCTTGAAGCACTGACTCCAGCTGCAGTCCACTCTTTGTGAATCTCATGAACATTTTTGAATGGGTTTTGTTTCACAATCCTCTCCAGGGTGCGGTTATCCCTATTGCTTGTACACTTTTTTTCTACCACATCTTTTCCTTCCCTTCGCCTCTCTATTAATGTGCTTGGACACAGAGCTCTGTGAACAGACAGCCTCTTTAGCAATGACCTTTTGTGTCTTGCCCTCCTTGTCCATGGTCCACTGAGATACTGTCTCCCAGCCACAGATGACCGAAGCGTCACTGGGAATTGACTGTGAGGAACGTGGAAATGGATCGATTATATTATACAGCAGTTATTTCTGGTTCTCTAATTTGATAGGATGAACAGTGCTTATATCTACTATAAACACACGCAGGTTTCACTGTTTGCATAACTCCACTTGACTGTGTTCGTCACGGAAAAGTTTCAATTCTAGCAACAGTCCCACGGTAACCATTACAACAGTAGCGTTCGCTACATCAGCAGCAGGTGTGGCAAACGATACATTTCTTCTGAATATGACTCCTGGCTTAACATATGAAAGCTTGTCAGATGAAGATAAACAGGAAGAACGGAAACCAGTTTCACCAGATGTACCTTTAGCAGGAATGTACAAATCATTGTGCGCTAACTAGCCAACTAGACTCGCGGAGCCTTGCATATATTCAGTATAACCGCACTCTTGCTTGTGTGATGTTGCTTAATTATATTATATTGGGAATGTACTATTTGGTATAATTTGAAAGGAGTCATTTCATGATTTTTAATGTTTTCCTTTTGTTTGCATCTGTTTATGCATGTGTAAGCTCTACAAAGTCCCAAAGCTCATACTTTCCCGCAAAGGGATTTATTCTGTCTTAACAGAGAACACTGCTCCAGACCTGCCCAAAACGTGTCGTTCAAAGTCCAGATTTACTCTCGTAATTTGTCATTGTGCGCACTATCGACATGATCCCGCCCAAAGACAGCCATGAAGAAAAAAGGCGAGGCTTCAGTGAACTCGGGCGCCATGTCGTGGAAACGGTGTGTGTTTCGGTGCAAAAGCAAAAAAAACCCTTTGTTTAGCCTTCCGAAAACGAACGAAATTAGGAATCAGTGGTTACTGTTTATTTATAATGCTGTTCTTGAGCAGTACAACCCAAACATTTGCTTGTGCACAGCGCATTTTACGGAGGACCGCTTCCTGAACCTGGGCAAGTACGAGGCAGGCTACACACAAAGCTACTCCTGAAAAGCAGGGCGATTCCCACTTTGCTCGGACAATCTCGCGCTTCTGAATCAGAACCTGTAAGTGTGTTTGATTATTTTATGAAGTATCTGCTATTGACTGTTCAAATGTGGAGTTTTGTGTTGTGGCCCAGTTGTAGACCTCTGCTAACGTGCTAGCTAACGTTTGCTAAGTTGCTTCAGTTTTATTTAGTGTGTGCTTGGTCTGACCGAGATGTTTGTAGCTGCTGTTGTGATTGTATCTTGAAACTGTTTATATCGATCGAATCACAAAAATCTGAGCTTTCCAAAGGTATGTCACACGGGTAAAAACACACAGAGTTGTGTACATAGCATAGACGGCCTGCTGGCTGGGTCGGATTTTACGTCATATCTGAAAGTTGAGAGTTAAAAAATAAATAACATTACCACTGTGAAACGTTCTGCTCAAGTCATGCTTGCAAACATGCTTCTGCTTAATCATCTGCGTTTTCTGAATTGGGCTCGAACTGATACGGTAAAACTGAGTAGATGTTGCGTAGGAGCTTAGAATTGCTTTAGAAGCTTTGAAGGTTGGAGCTAACCCAAGGAGCGTTACATTTCCAACCTGCGTGTAAGACTTTTTGGTCTCAGTTTTTGCTTAACCACCATGCAACAGGTCAGCTGGCCAATCAGAGCACTCTGGGCTTTTTGGAAGGAGGGGCTTTGGAGAAATCTGAGCATTTCAGGCAGCCTGGGAATAGAGGTAATGCTATAATGTACACCGTTTGACAAAAATGCCATTTTTAAACATTAAAGCATGTTAACCTATTCTATTACACCCAATAAACAAAATTATTCATGTTTTAAAACATTTTTAAAAATCATGATATTACTCCCATAAGATTTGGACATTTCACCCTTTCTGGCAGAGAAATGTTATTGTAAGTTGTTTGATAATGTGGGTTGTGCTGTGTCTTTCTCCATGTTGAAGATTATTCTGAGAGTTGTTTAGAAATTGTCTGCGGTGCTCCGTGCATCTTTTGAGGCTGATTATATTCAACTATCTGGCAAAAAGACTGTCAAAGGGAAAAGCCTTCTTAAGGCATGTATCTGATCTGCCATATGACATGTAATTTAAAAAAATTTCAAAAATGTTTAGCAGTTCAAACCTGTAAGTTGTGGCTGAATTACTATTACAGGATTGACATTGTGATTCACAGCATCTCAGGAACATGTTTTAGAGTCATTTTCTGCCTCGTTTTTTTTTTGGTTTTGTTTGTTACCCAAAAATCCTCCACACTGTAGATTTCCACAGATTCCCTAAAGATTGGACCTGTAGAGAAAATGCACTTTTTATATGGACATATTGTCTGATATCCTTGGCATGTAAGTTGAATGCAGCAACTATTAGGGAGTCAGCAGAATCTGATGAATGTGTACAGTGCCCTCCACTAATATTGTAACCATTGGTAAATATGAGCAAAAAAGGTTGTGAGAAATTCTTTGTTTAACCTTTTGATCTTATGTAAAAAAAAAAATTCACAATGTTGTCCTTCTGGAAGATCCAACCATGGACTATATTAAGCTTTCTGGCAGAGGCAGTCAGGTTTTCATTTAATATCTGTTGATAATTGATGCCATGTATCAATACTAAAGATGTCAATGTCTTCTGACAGAAAAACATCAAAGCTACATCCTTTAAACCGTGGACATGAGGTACTTTTCCATATAGCTACCTCTCTGTGCACCAAAACCACCTCTGGTGTTTATTGCCAAAACTCTCTGTTTTGGTTTCATCTGAACATAGAACCCGATCCCATTTGAAGTTCCAGTAGTGTTCCAATGATGCCAATATTATTGGAGGGTACTGTATTTGCATTTAACAAAATTGTGAAGATGTGTCAAAGTCCCCAACTCGTGTTTGAAACAAACACAGACAATGTTATATTCTGTTGCTACCTCAGTAACTGACTAATTAATAAAAAAAAAATTCCATTTACTAGTTTTTCCCTTAATTTCTTGCTTATAGTCTCGAGTCTTTTGATCTGTCGATTACTGCTACACAGAGGTCATTTCAGTGACCAATTTAGTTTATCACGGTTAAGTCATACGACAGTCTCATTCATGCAAATTCAAATTGCGTGAAGAATGTATGAGCAGTCTTTGGTAAATGGTCTGCACTTACGTATCGCTTTTTTCCAAAGTGCTTTACACTGTGTCTCATTCACCCATTCACACACACACCAATGGTAGCAGAGCTGCTAGCTTGCCACCCAGAACGACTTGGGGTTCAGTGTCTTGCCCAAGGACACTTCGACAAGTGGAGTCACATGATCCGGTAATCTAACCACTAACCCTACGATTAGTGGATAACCCGCTCTACAACTTGAGTCACCGCCCCTTGTCACTGGTTAATTTTTTCAGCTCTCTGTGAGCATGACCTTTTATGCAGTATTTGTGTGTATCAATAAATGTACATCAGCTGTTCCACAAACGTGTTCGGTAGTTTATGGGTGATTTCCATTTATCAATATACACATGAAAATCAGCAATACTGAAATTCCTGTATGTTTTTATTTGTTTTTTGTTTGTTTGGATTGCCCTACAAAAACATTAACACACACACACACACACACATATATTTACTAAAAGATTGGTAAGTGAAGTATATTGTGTAATTTGTATGGAGGTGAGCAAGGTTCACTTTTGGAGAAAATTGGCTCACGAATTTAGGTTTATCCAGTCTGCAGTGACTAATTTAACCATGTGATATGATTTTATCTGGTTGCGGAATGACTCGACAGTTGAAAGTATGGTTATGGATTTCTTATCTTGCTTTGTTGCTCGAATATGCTACGAATATTTTTTTTAATTAATTTATATTTAAACCAGCTAGGGGTGGCTCAACACTTTTCTAATGGACTGTGGATTTTTATAGATAATGGACCGTAATGGGAGTAATTTCACCCATCTGTATGTCTTGATCAGTGGTGTGTAGAGTTGGGTTACTGTAATCGAATGTCTTTTTCTAATAACGCAGTAATGTAACGCATTACATTTTAAATTTGTCATTTGATTACAGTTACTTATGTCAATAAAATTAATTTACTTCCCGCTTTTTCCCCTCGCATTTATCGCCTTTAAAGTGCTTTTGAATTCCCGTGCGGCCATCGTGCATTTTCGCTTTCGAATTAGCAGAAATTCGGGGACGTCACTTGCTTGAATGGTGGGTTCATTATTATTCTTAATGAAAAACACAACAGAACGGTACAATGACATACTCACTAATATTAAACATGGACTTTTGGAACCAAATCTTCCTCCGTCGTGTTGTCAGTCAGCTCACCTCACTACTCTGTCGTGCTAAATGAAACCTGACTCCTGCTGATCTGTGCTGCGACTCGTTCAGCTTTTTATTGCAGTGCCCTTTCTCTGTCTGAACTAAATGATTTTTATTACTATGAAAAAGCAAAACGACAGTGGGGGTGGTGCAGCGATGGTAGAAATGAAAACCTACCAGTCATAACCTAAGGCAATGATGAGCCTATTTGATAATATTGATAAATTCCTTGATGACTCCTGTATGTTAGCACATGTTGCAATTCGGCATTAATATTGTGTGAATACATTACTTTCTTCTTCACGGTCTTGGGTTAGCGTCCGTCACAATTGTGTGACGTGAAAAAAATGTAAGGATCTACATTATGTGGAAGCGTTATGAGCGATGCACTTGAGGACCTGCCTAAACATGGACTATCTTCTTTTTGGGACTTTGTCAATTTATACTCAATTTATAGATACAGATTGGCTTGTAACCCGTGTCTCCTGCTACTTTTCTTCAGATGTCAGCTTGTGCCATTCGAGGAAAAGAGTCTGGCCTCCCTTTCTTAGACAGTATGTTTGTGCTTGTGGGGAATGGGCAAGTTTAATAAAAATGTGTTTGTGTCTGTTTTACATGAACAGTCCAGCTGGCAATAAACTGACAAGAAGAGAGTGGTCACAAAGATGGAGAAATGTGAGCTGCTAAGGTCTGCAGTTCTTTGTTTTCATTGGCGCTTTGCTTCACTGCTTTTGTTATGAAAGCTCGCTGGTTCAAGTTTAGATTCTGTCTTCCCTTCCCCCATTATCTCACAATCTCTGCTCTCTCCTGGAGCAGTTTTATAGAAACCAAATGTTAGGTGTTAGGCCGTTTTAGTTCAAAATGCAATATAAGAATTGTAAGTGTTTTTTAGTTTTGGTTTAATCTGGGATTTCAATCACGGCGTTATCTTACCCATCACAGGAAGTTTCAGAACTGCATGTTCTCACAAGAAAATATGTCTTACTATTTTTAAATTTATCTTACGTTTGCATTTTTTTATGTAGTTATTAATGTGACTCGAGAAACTTGTCCTGGTATCTCTGGGACAGGATATCGTCTGTATTATTATTATTATTATTATTATTATTATATGCCTGAAAGATAAACTGAGCGAAGCTGTGGAGCAGGGATTTGAAGCCAGTGTGTTGGGGACATCAGTAACTGGGGAACAGTAGAAATCTTACAGTAAATTGGTGTGTTTTCAAGATGTATATTTTGTTACATTATAACATATGATTAATAATCAAAACCAAAATGAATTTGTGATTTTATTTGTTTTCTGGGTCAGTAGTGTCCGACTACAGTGGCAACGAAGTTCATGTTTTCTTTCTGTCTCCCCTTTGGCATAACAGCAAATGGTGATGAGCCTGCGTGTGTCTGAACTGCAAGTACTCCTCGGATACGCTGGTCGCAATAAGCACGGAAGAAAGCACGAACTATTGACCAAAGCACTCCACTTGCTGAAGGCTGGCTGTAGCCCCGCTGTACAGATGAAGATCAAGGAGTTGTACCGCCGCCGCTTCCCCACAAAAATGGTGTCCCCGACAGACCTCTCTCTCCCTGGGGTCCATTCCACAACAGGTGTAGCATCTGCAGGTTTACCTGCAAGCCTCGCCCAACTTGGGTTTGACAGCCATGGCGCGCCTTCTCCTCTGCTGCCTGTCTCACTCCTGGGGCCCAAGCATGAGCTGGGCCTTCCACACCTGTCTTCTGCCCTGCATCCTGTCCATCCAGACGTCAAGCTTCAGAGGCTTCCTTTCTACGACGTGCTGGATGAACTGATCAAGCCCACCAGCCTGGGTAAGTTAATTTTTTTTTTCTTTTCTTTTCTTTTTCTTTTTTCCCCCCCTCTCTAGACCCAGCTGGTTCTTTATACTCAGTGACACTGACGTCAAGGTGCTCTTGAAATGATTTATGGCTTATCAGGTTGGATAAGGTCCAGTGAGGCTATATATAGCAGTAGTGCTAAAAATAATGGAGGCAGTATCATTGGAAAGGTGGTGTACATATTTGAGTCCACTCGCAAGCTTACTCGTTTTAGTGACCCTCGGTTAGTGGGCAGAAATGGGCAACAGATATCTTATTGCAGTGAGTGAATGTTGGCATTGCAAAAGTTTGAGCTTTAAAACAAGGTGGACGTGACATAACCAGTAATCTCATGACATTACATGAATAGGAACGAGCCCATATTCAGCCTAAGAACAACTTATGTTACATATTACTCCGATGTTGTTTACCTTTTATATAAAAACACATTTACCCAACTACGTTGTTAAATCATATTCGCTTGAACTTCAATTTAAAATTTAAGCAGACTGACATTTTTGGCACTTTATAATCACATGGTTGTGAAAATTTAGTTTGTTGAAGTTCCTCAGTGAAGCTCCTGAAGTTGAAGGTCAAGCAGATTCGGGGAAAACACTCAGTACAACAAAAGCGTAAACAAGCCTACGTTTTTGGCAATGATTTCATTTTCTTATGATGGTGTATCGCTAAGGTCCAAAGTTTTTAAAATGTCACTATGAAATGTCATTTCTGATGAAAACTAGGATCTGAAAAGACATTCTGTCTGTTAGTTAAACTTGTAAAATGTTATGTTGACTATAAAAAATGAAGCCAGTTTAATACGATGATGTGTGGAGTTTCAGTGTGAGATATTGGACTGCTGTTCTAGTACAAAAGCAATTCCAGTCTATGACATTGAGTAGAACGATTTTCTCACATGATCTATGATCCACAGTATTTCTAGCCCCACGTTATTGGAATAACCAGGAAAAGTACTTTTTTTTTATTTATTTATTTTTATTTTTTTTATACACAAACATGCATTTGCCACACCTTGTGTTGCACATAAATGTTCGAGAATAATGGAATAAAACATTTAACATATTAGTTTCTAATAAGTGAATGTATGAATGAATAATTTTCTTTCTGTCTCTCTTTCCTTCAAGTTCTTCCTTACTATAAGCAGTTTAAATTGAGTAAGTTCTTTTTGGACATGTACAGTTTGAATTGCATTTAGAGTGGTATACCACAGAAGAGAATCAGTAAATTGGTTCTTGTTTGTAATCTTGGGGGGGGAGGTAAAAAAAAAAAAAAAATTTAAATAAATAAAATAAAAACTCTAAGAAGCTTTCAAAATACTTCCCCACATAACTGTAAAAACTACCAACCATTATAAAATACTATACCCTTCACACATCAACTACTGTTTCAGTTTTATTCTCATGATTTATCTGCCTAATTCCCTTGCACGCTATTGTATTTCCAGCCTCAGACAACAATCAGAGGTTTCAGGAAACGTGCTTTGCATTTGCGTTGACGCCACAGCAAGTCCAACAGATCAGCAGCTCAATGTAAGTATGGGGAGGAGCGTTGGTTTGCTTACCACGGCTAGTAACCATGATGCAGATCAGGTTTGCAAATCAGTAGGGATACTAATGTGTGCATAATGTGAATGGGGAGTTTTGCACATTTGGGTGGGCAAGTAGTAATATATATATATATATATATATATATATATATATATATATATATATATATATATATATATATATATATGTACATATATACACGTGTGTGTGTGTGTGTGTGTGTATGCATGTCTGTCTCACACAAAGTTTAGCAGTCTCAACCATGCTTTAGCTGTTTTTCTCCCTCATTCCTTGCCCTTCTCTGTTTCATAGGGACATCTCTGGGACCAAATGTGACTTTTCAGTACAAGTTCAGTTAAGGTATGATTACCTTTTCATGCTATGTGAAACACAAAAAGACAATTAATGCAATGTGGTCTTTTTATTATATAAGCTAATGTATGAATTGCATCGTTTCATTGTGAAACTTTTGAATGAGAAGAATGGTTTAAGAAAAGAAAAAAAACACACCAATTGCTCCCTTTTCCTTTTAGTTTTACAATACACATGAAAGCACAGCTTGTTTCTTATTTGTTCCTAATTGCTTAGTTTATTACATTCCAGTGCTTTTTCTGTTTGGGTTTCTGTGGGATAATTCCCACACATTTCTTAGTGCTTTATCTGCTTTATCTTTTGCAGGTTTTGCTTATCAGAGACAAGTTGTCCTCAGGAAGACCATTTCCCACCAAACCTCTGTGTGAAAGTGAACGGAAAGCCCTGTAACCTCCCCGTGAGTCTGAGCTTGTCAAAATTGCTTATTAAAAATACTTAATCTAGTTGTGACGAAAGCCAAGCTTGAAGTTTCGTGCCAAATGTTCTTAATTGAAGCTCATAAGAGTTTTGATGTTGCACCAAATATTTCTAGGCTCTTCAACCAGTGAATGACTCATTTGATGAGATTATTAAACAGAATTAAAAAAGGCTTTGCCTTGGTGCAGACTGTTTCCATTTGTGTTTTATCATGCAATTGTTATGTTTCTGATTGTTTTTAGGGCTATCTTCCTCCAACTAAAAATGGAGTAGAGCCAAAAAGACCAAGCAGGCCCATCAACATTACCTCTCTGGTCCGTTTATCCACAACAGTCCCCAACACTATTGTGGTATCTTGGACGTCAGAAATCGGCAGGGTAAGTAATGAGACCATGATGGAGTTGCTGCTAGCAGCCAGCGTTGTTTTATTATTTCTAGGAATGATGCAGAGAAATATTGTGTGTTGTGTTTTTTTTTTTTTTTTTTTTATATTACATTTTTTTATGGTGTTGAATCTGTATAAAGACAGGTCTCTTCTTTCGTTTGTTTAGAGTTATTCCATGGCAGTGTACCTCGTCCGACAGCAGTCCTCTTCAGTATTGCTGCAGAGACTACGGTCGAAAGGCATCAGGAACCCAGACCACTCAAGGGCACTCAGTGCGTTCAGTAGTGGAAATTATATTTTGAAAGATGCATGGCCAAAGCTGCTATATTAATACGTTTGTATTTGCGGTGTTAAATTGTTAGTCATAAATTGCTCTTTAAATTTCAACAGTCAAAGAGAAGTTGACAGCGGACCCTGACAGTGAGATTGCTACCACTAGTCTGAGAGTCTCCCTTCTCTGTCCGGTATGCCTGCTCTTTTTATTGTAGTTACAATGATGTACAGATAAACACCTATAAAAACTTTAACTACTAAGTATATGGTATATAACTGTGTGTATCCATCCATTCCATCTGATCAATTCTGATTGTGTGAATATATGCCAGCTGGGGAAGATGCGGCTGATGGTTCCGTGCCGAGCGCTGACCTGCTCACACCTGCAGTGCTTTGACGCTACACTCTACATCCAAATGAATGAGAAAAAACCCACATGGGTGTGTCCAGTCTGTGACAAGAAGGCCCCATATGAACACCTCATCATCGATGGGTCAGTGTCCCATTACTAATTTCTAGTCTAATTACGAATTGTTAGTGGCTGTGGCCTTTGAAACAGTAAAATCACCAAATTTATTTGTCTGTAACGTTTAAGGTTTTTCTTTCTTAGGCCACCTAAACCAAGTCTCAGTAATAATTACTGGATATTCTTTTTGAGAAATATCACCAGATGTTTTATGTCTTAATATTTGGATTTGTATTGTATGCCATTCATTTGCCTCCGTTTTAATTTGTCTTAACTTCTGTCTTAACTGTTGAGAATTGCTCCTTAATAAACGAAGCTGATTGTTTTGTTCAGGTTGTTCATGGAGATCTTAAACAGTTGTGTAGACTGCGATGAGATCCAGTTTAAGGAGGATGGTAGCTGGGCACCTATGATCTCCAAAAAGGTGGTGCAGGAGGTGTCTGCTTCCTCCAACGGCTTAGAGGGTACGCACCGCTAACACTCGCTTTCTTGCCCTCTAGAGGCCACGCACTCTATTGGTCCTAGTTAATTACTTGAGCCATGAGCCAATTAAGGATCACTTGTAGTAGTATATTGTCTTTTATTGCTTTACTCCTTGATAGAGTTAGCTGTACACTTCTGGCTATTCCTGATGCACTGTAGGTTTTAAATAAATGAACATCTGTAGCAATCTGGGTCAAAATCTCAAGATGTAATGCGAGTGTAAAACTGAATGTTGAGATTGAGAGCAGAGTGCGCAGCACTGAAGGACACCCACAGGCTTTTATTAGTAGAATCTAAATTAAGTTTGTTCGTTCCTTTTGATCTGTCATTTGAACAGGTTCATGTCGACCAGTGCTGTCTGAGCACAAAAACAGTTCATCACACTCCAGCAGTAGCAACAATAAAAAAGTGGAAGTGATTGACCTTACACTGGACAGCTCCTCAGATGATGATGATGAGGATGATGACGACGACGATGATAATGACGAAGAACCTCCTCCTAAACGACCATGTCCATCTCTTTCACCTACCTCACCACCAGTCACTAAAGGGTTTGTCTTCTACTACTACTACTACTACTACTACTACTACCATAATTTCCGGACTATAAGCCGCTACTTTTTTCACACGCTTTGAACACTGCGGCTTAAACAATGATGCGGCTAATTTATGGATTTTTACGGGCTAACGAGCTTCATGCCCCCTGTTACACCACGGCCAGCAGAGGGCACTGTGGCACGGCTCCTGACTGGTCACATGACTGTTTTGGTTCGCTCACTTCCTGCTTGAGCATTTAGTTTAGTTTAAGTGTCTTTAATGTGCCCCAGGTGTCCATGGTTTGGTTTGGTTATGTTTACTATTTAAACCCCTCGGTTACTGAGCACTTCGCTCAGTATTATAGTTGGTAAAGGTTAGATAGGTGATGTTGTTTGTTTCCATGCCTTGATTCATTATCTCGTTTTATGCCACGATTCCAGTTTCTCGTTTTCCGGTGAAGACCGAGTTTTCTTTGTTTATTGAGTTACTTGTTTAATAAAGACTTCAATCTGCACCTGCATCCGCCTCCAGTCCTGTCTCGTAACACCACCAAAACATTTAGCCTCGTCACATCAGACCAATGAAATTACCGAACAGGTCACAGTGGACCAATGAAATTGTTCGAATTAAATCAAACGCACTCACACTAAAAAGAAATGCATATGATGCCGCTTTCAAGTTAAATGTGATCGATCTGGCTGTCGAAGAAGGAAATGAATCAATGAATCGATGGTGAGACGTTGGAGACGGCAGCGTGAAGAACTGACTCAATGCAAAAAGACGACAGAAGCTTTCAGAGGTGGAGTGTGACGAAGTACCGGTAATTCTGAGGCTGTTCAATTCCGACACTGAAGACGACGACTTTAAGGGTTTTAGTGCACAGGTGGAAGATGAAGATAGTGATCAATGACTTTTCCTGGTAGGGAACTGTGTTTTTTTTTTTTAACCAGCCGTGTTACAGGCACTGTTCGGAAAAAAGTATTTACGGTACGTATTTAATTAAAAGTTTAAAAAATCTTTGTGTCAATATCTCATGTTACAACGTGGACACCTGCGTCTTATAGACAGGTGCGGCCTATATATGTGCAAATTTTTTTTGCTTTTTAAAATTAGTGGGTGTGGCTTATATTCAGGTGCGCTCAATAGTCCGAAAATTAAGGTACTACTATGCTACTACTCAATGACTAATTTAAATAGCTACTAATTAATTGTGAGCATTGTACCGTTCACGTGTGCAATTCAATTTTACAGTCAGTTATTTAATTTTTATCCCAACAGGGTGTTGAATCTTCACCATCAGGCATCTCCGGTGACGCGAGCTCCGAGCATGCCATCAGTGGAGACGAACTACATTCCCCCTCCACCTCCTCTCATTCAGGACTACCGCCACTATTACCACACGCCCAGTGACCTGTCAGGTATGAAGGCCCAAACGCATGGGTGCATGGGGCTTATGGACAGTCTGTGTTCCCAGTTTCACAAAACTGCAGTAAACGCTGTTTGGTGAAATTTTTTTTATTATTATTTATTTTAATTTTTTTCCCAAGGTACTCTACCTTATATAGAATCTTTACTCATGCCAAGGCAGTTGAGTATTTGTCATATCTGTCCTGTTGTTTATATTCTTTGTTTTTGTTCCCCAGATCTGAATTTCTTTTCATTTTTACCGGGGGAAAATCATCCGGTAAGCTCTGAATCTGACTTGTGCTCTAAAGTTTAGCTGTAAGGGAACCTTTCAAGTAACCTCGCATGTAAATGTATGAGAACCTAGGAATCTAAGGTGTTCTACATGGGGCTTTATTTTTTGTTTAGTCGTTTTGGATGTAAGGATTGAAACCCGAGGTGGTGTGCTGTTGTATGAAAATAATCAAGGACAGGGTGGTGTGATATCACCATGAAGTGTTTTATTCCTCTTATAAACCAGAAGTTTGCTAATGACAACCTTTTTTTTTTGAAAGTTCATTTAAGGAGAAACCTCTAAGACTTTTTTTTTTATCCATTTATCGTTATGTTTAATCTTTTGAAGCAAGTTAGTTCCTGTTATCTTGTCCATTGTAGCAGCTATAAAAAATAAAAAGTCATTTCCTCACTAGTCTGTTTTTTTCCCCCTTTCTTAAAGCTAATAAGACAAACAAATATAATGGTCATGTTTCTGAGAAACCTAGAAAGAGCAAAGTCCTCTGTCCTGAAAACTTTCCTGTGGTGGAACAAAAAGCTGACACTAGAGGCTCCTTCCATAAATGTTCAATGCTATAAGTTTTATTTGTTAATTTTTTTTTTTTTAATTTTAATGTATCATTAGCCTTAGATTATTGTGACATGTTCATACAAGTCCTTGTGAACGTGTTAGAAAGTTATAGAAACCTAATATTAAAACCAGTGAAACTGCTTAAAACCAGTGCAGCCCAGTAGCTGAACCCCTCTCCCTCTGTTTTCCCACCGACAGCATTACAACATGGTAATGGCAGCAGCAGCCGCAGCATCTGCCTCGGCATCAACATCAGACGATCATGAGCTCCTCCGCTTCTTGCCCTATAACTCCTCACAGCTGTACCTGGAGCAAGCAGGCACGGCCCCGAGCAGTACGCTGGCACCACCCAATGGCAGCGCGGGCAGCAGTAGCAGCCTTCGGGACAGCCATGTGCACAGCAGTGTGTCCCGCTCACGGTCAGACACAGCTGCCTCAGTCATATACGGCTCCATCCCCGACGTCATCTCACTCGACTGAGCACACAGGCACGGCAACCCAAAGACTGGCAAGACGGGCTCTCCGCACCATCCATGGGAGACAAGAGAAGCCTGGTGCGCTTCAGAGGATTTAGAGACGAACGAGACTGAAGGAAAAGAGGGTTGGGGGAAAAAGAGGACAAATACCTTTTGTTAAAAAAAATTTTAAAAAAAGAAGAAAAAGATAACGCTGTACAGAGAAGAAATATCTATTTTCAGTTTTACTTTTGTATATAAACAATAGGACGCTGCCTGCCCAGTGAGTGACTTCAGTTCATATTTTTTGTGTGAATACTGAAGGTGTTTTTTCACTTCTCCATGTGCTGTCCCTTGACTTAAACTTATTCTGTACCTTTTTATACTCTTTTTGCTATTTTATTTCACCTCAAACACTTATTTCAATCCCAGTCATTTTGATCTTTTTTGAGGGGTCAGTATGTTATTTAATGACACTTTGTTGTGCAGGTAATTTATGATGCTTTTAAGTTATGTAGTTTGTATGCTGTATAAAGCATTTCCTGATGCCATTACAGGATCTAGCCACGAGGCACGCTCAGAACGGCAGACACCTCCTATTCCAGCTTTGCATATACCTCCATCTAGCTCTCAATAAAGTAAACGAAAGAAAGGTTTTTTTTGTTTTTGTTTTTTAAATATATATTATTATTCAGATATTTATGCAGAGATCATGTTGCACACATCTCCCAACTTATGAAACTAAATATTATTATGCTAATTATTTGAGGCTAAGTAGTTTGCTATGAGTAATTTATCAACTGGGGAGATATGTAATTGAAGGTTTGGTACTATAGTGTGAAGCATTTATGAAGTGAATCAGTTAACCTAAGAAGTATATTTAGACGTCATGTAGCTGCAGGACATTGTCCATGATGCGTCATCTAAGTTTTGTGTTTAAACTAAGGATTTTCTGTTGTAACAGAAGACTAATTGAGGTCTAGTGGTCTGTCCACCATCAGTTTTTACGAACAATGAAATTAGATCTTAATTCAAACTATCATGAGCCAGACATTGGGAAAATGTTGTTAAAGATTCTGTTGTGTATGTTGATTAGACTGAACAAAGCTGCAGTACAGTGATCCGAGTTTAAGAGCAATGATATGGGTACCAGGAGGTAGTTAGCACCCATTGCATTCTGTGTTGGTACCTGCTCTTTCCTGCATTAAGTTATTTTCAAAAGCTGTCATGTGCGACTCTTCTACAGCGTCACGTTTTCAGGACTGACAATCTCTTTGAAGGGATAGATTGACATTTTGACGATTTATATATTTTGTTACACACACACACACACATATATATATATATATATATAATCTCACACACACACTCTTAAAAAATTAGAGTTTTTTAGCCAATACAAAAACGCTGATCTTTATTAATATTTGGATCTATGATCTACATGTACATACATAAGAACTTGATCTTTGGACCTATTTTCCAACCAAATCAACTATTTCAAAATCTGGTGCACACTCATTATTATATATATTTTTTATTTTATTTTATTGGCATAGCAGAGTTTTCTTTTCAAACTGTTGTAAAAGTGTTGCCTTGTTATATCGCTGGTCCTATAGATCTTCCTTTGGCATGCAGAATAGGTTTCTGCATACTGGCATTTACCTTAATTAGAGAGGAGGGTTTTAATTGTCAGAATGCTTAACTATCCTTTTAAGTGACCTTTTGAGTTTTATTTAAATGTTTTTCCTGGTGAGATCACAGCCACATCATCTTTGTCACCCCTTCCCCTCACTCTTTGTTTTTTTTTTTTTTTTTTTTAACTGAATTTATTTATTTTTAATCTATATATTTTTTAGTATTTGTTTCACAATTATGCTTTACTGTCATCGTACATTTATTTCATTATTAATTATTTAAAACGCATCTTGTTATTCGTCCTTGTGTTCCTTGTTCTGTCATATCGATTTATGTCTGTTCTGTACATTGATTCCATCTCCAGAATCTATGGTGTTGTCAGATTTGACTATTTCATTGCAATTAAACACTTAAACGATGAAAGCCAGCTGAGTGTGGACGAACTCTGGCTCAATTGTTAAGACCCCTTAAGAAATGACATGATTGGCTCATCATAGAATTTATTTAGCCACTGATTCATTATGCACAGCCATTATTACCTGTATAAATGTAAGCTTTCATCAAAACATATTGTTGACAGTAGACTATCTACTATTTCATATAGGCCAACATTTATGCATGTAGTACATGCTAATTCAACTCATTAAATTAAAATATATATATATATAATGTGCACTGAGGGACCATGACTTGATCTTGATAAATTGTTCATGAGAAAAGTCTGCACTGGAAAATTCATTTTGGTGAGGCATTAGATTACACTGAACTTAAGCCATGAAAATGAAGTAGTCCATATCTAGATTCAGGTAGAAGCACTGTTTATTTTTTTTTTTCTAAAGAATTGGCACACGGTGCCGTACTCGACTGACACTTAAACCATTTCCAGGTTTCCACGCAGAATCCTACCACTAGACAACTTATCCCATTTTAGCTGTACTGGTAAGACTGGTGTGCATGAGAGCTCTCTGCCTTAAATTCTTGTATTATTTTTATCATGAAAGAAATCATTATGTATATCAAGCCACTATCAGTTTGTACAAAACATCAAAATTATTTATTTGATTTGGGATACATTGTTTTGCCTAATGAATGTTAATTGTTTATGTAGAGAGTGGTTTAGCTGTAATAAAACACATGCAACTATTTATTATTTCTGTCTTTATTATCCATATTCTGCTCTTATTGTTTACTTCGATCTGCATTTGGGATACGTTATTTCCAGGTCTATTACCCTTCAGAAAATATAAGCACTAACCACTGTAGAAATAAATACACCTGATTTAAAGTAATGGCTTCCATCCAAACCACACAACGGAAATCGGCACAGCAGGGGAACCAAGCAGGATTGGGGAGGTTGTTTCAGTTCCTGCAGGCCGGTGGGTGTAACTAGGCCACCAACTGTATATACACTCTGTGATTCTTGTAATACAGTCAGCTTCATAATTATTGGCACCCTTGCTAAAGAAAAACTAATGGTAAAATGTTTTGTAAGTGTTTAGAAACTCATCCATGACTTTTCAGTGGGATATAAATATGAGGTGACCGAGGCCAAAAAATCCATTTATGAATTCAGTCATTCATTACCACTGGGGAAATGAGTACACAAATGAAATGAGACCTTCATGAATCAGGCAACTGCTGTAAAATAATGGTTACGATTACATGCACGTCAATATTCAGATATTAACCTGAATTTGACAATATTCTATTTGGTATTGACTAAATCCACCATAATCCGATTGCCCATTTCAGATAAAGACGGTATACGATACGATATTCTAATTCCCACCTTTAGAATATGCCTGTTTTAATCGGAAATATGTTCTATGCACCTTATGCAGATAATCCACTGAAACAAGATATATGTGCAAGCTCAGTTTACGAGGAATTTTCGATGTTACCAGTTGCTTAGCTGTAGCCTAGGTATTTAGGAATGGCAACTTATTCAGAATATTCCATGTATACAGGAATATTCCGATGTCTGTACACGTATAAACATCTTATTCGGAAGAACATCAAACAGAATTTGATGTGCATGTAAATTTAGCCAATGACATGCATGAAAAAAAAAACACCGTATCCACTGTTGGAGCAATAATAAAGACATTTAAAACAACCAGAACAGTAATGAAGCTCCTGGAAGAGTACACAAATGCATTTTTACCCCATGCAGAGTCAGGACGATGATTAGACTCAAAAAATTTTCTTTCTCTCTCACTGACAACAAATCAATCATGATGGGTTTGGTGTAAAAGGAACGATGCTTATACGGAAAAGAACCTCATCTCCAGTGGAAAGTATATGATGGAGGATTTGTGATGGAGCTCTTTTACCTCCAAAGTAACTGGGGACTTTGGAGTACCAGGAGATTCTCGTCGAAAATCTGGCTCTCGTTGCCAAGAAGTTACAACTAAGTTGTGGTTGGATCTTCCAGGAGGAGGATGATCCAAAAAAATGTGTCCAACTCCACACAAAATAATTTGATGACCACAGACTCAAGCTTTTCACATGGCCATCCCAGTGCACTGACTTAAACCCTATTTAAACTGTGAAGTGGAGAGTTCACAGGAGAAGGACAGAAGACCTTGGAGAGGGTCTGGACAGATTCCGTATTGAGAATCTTTTAACATCAGTGACAAGCTTATTTGACATTTTATGCACTTTATTTTTTTTAGGTAATTCTTCAGCCTTGACTTTAATTAATCCTAAAATGCATGAACAACAACTGCGGCCTGTATCATGAAGCAGGTTTAGGTGGCTAGCCATGTAAGTTTCAGTTTAGTTTGTGCCAACAGTGGGTTTGAGGTACCATGAAGGTGGTTCAGCTTTTACCGGTGTTCATCTCCATAGTAACTTACACTCCATGGCTAACCTGCTCAGGGGCAGGTTATGTTCTGTGTAAGAGAACTCAACCCCAAATTCGACCAATCAGCTGTGAGCAAAGTGACGCAACTGATTCAATTTCCCAGTGCAAACTGTAAGATGAGCATTTCACAGAGAAAGGGTTTTTAGGGATATATAAAATCCCCCTGTATTTCCCCTGATACTGACTTGCATGGAAGATGTCGATTTTCAGTGGATTGAATCGCATATCTTTGGCAACTTCTTAAATTGCACATTAAAAATCTAACACAAAATATGTGCTCCTTTGCGGGTTTATTGCGAGTGGTAGCTACATATTTGCATGCAATCAATATCGTTCCCGAGTTTTGGCTGAAACGATTTTGCTTTTTGCGTTTAGTGTAGGTTTCAATTCCTCATATTTTCGCTTTGCGACCGGAAGTACGCACACCTGCTATTTTCCATGTTGAACGCTATTGGTTGTTCCGTGCCGACGTCACGCTTTTATGTGCACGCGCTCGTGGATTAATCTAATAGCTTAACTCCCCCAGTCTAAATCAATGGCTCTTGTCGTGGAAAACAATCCTTCCACCCTAACCCTAACCTTAACCTTAAGTTATTAATAAATAAATAAATAAATAAATAAATAAATAAATAAATACAAATAAAATAAAATAAAATAAAATAAAATAAAATAAAATAAAATAAAATAAAATAAAATAAATAAATAAATAAAAATTCAGACTCAGAGGGTTTGTAGATGTCAAAAGGTAATCAAACTTTACTGAAACAACAAAGTGGGAGTCTGCAGAAAGTCTAAATTATGCAAACAATTTTTATACATTTCTACCGCTGTGAATTCATCTTAGGCAGGGGTTTATATTTTCTCATTTAAAACAGACAAATTTTCTTCCCCATAATTACTTATTCATGTCTATATGGTATCTTAGATTTGTGGAGCATGCACAGTTAGTTGTTCCTCTTGAGAAGATTTTATGAGGACAAAGTTTTTTTTTTTTTTAAAGGTTTCACTCAGAGTCTTTATTTTTTTGTTTTTCTCTGACCAAAACTCCCTTCCTATGTCTCAATGAGCTTCTCTCTACTTCTATCTGCCATCCTAGCTGATATCTACCTCCCTTCCTGAGGCCCTATCCTAACTCGTTAATTGGTATCCGGACTCAAAGTTGTTTACTTACAAAAGCAGTTCCAGCGAATGTCTAATGCCAATTTATTGCTGTGCAGAAAGGTCTCAGAGAGTGATTCGTTCATTTTGGGTTGACCACACATGTGCTGCAACATCCCCATCAGCTCTGTACAGGAAACAGAAATGATTAGTTCACCTCTTGAGTCTTCGGGTTGTTCATTCATTACATCACAGCCCCACTGCGTTCAGCCTATGCGGCGTTCACCGAAAAAAACAAAACAATTCGAACCCAAATCTCGAGAGCTGAACTCATCTTTTCTGTTTCAGGGGAACAGATATGACAAATGTGACGTGACAAAAGAAAGAAGGACTCGGATCAGGAGGTGAGGTGAATTAACAGACCTAATGTTAAGCAATTATTTAATCATTTCTGTTTCTCATAATTCAGCCTTGGATGCATTAACCTATATTTTATAGTTTATTAAATACTAGATGTGTTGGGGAATATAACATGTAACATATTAATTATATTCTGCTGAAATGAACGAAATGACTTGAAATAAAGATTCATTAATTTTGCTGAACAAGATTCAAAGATCCAAGTCCCATAACTAATATGAATAGGCTATTATTTAGAAAGCTTGCTAAAACTTTGGTTAAGACTTGGTGTGAATCTGACTGGGATCCTGCTGGACACGGCTTTTTAATTTCATGCAGGTGCAAGTGAATATGAAGCTTGAGGAAAACGAAAGACCATAACAGACTTTGGGGAAAGTGCTATCCACGAGCTCATGGATGTTTACGACTGGCCAGTGTCACTGTGATTGACAGGGCAGAGAGAGTATGCCCCTCCCACACAGATGGCTGAGGCATTGGGATTCAAACTTACAATCTCCTGATACTACTTTTCTGTTGCGCCACTTGGGAACCTCAGGAGAGTTCTACATCCATACACTGAGGCACAAAAAATTACTAATAGGCTAAAACTTTATCTACACATGAAAGCTATTTGATCAGTCTATTGGTCGCCATGTCAGTTCTCACTGTTTAGGTTTTGGTCAGAGAAAGTAGAAGTCAGACAGCTTGAAAAAATCAATCCCTGACCGCAGCACCCAGATGTCAACTTTAAACAGACTCGGTGTGACTAATTCTAATTGAAGAGATATTGTAGTGATGACAGGCTACCATTATAGGACATGAAAGACATTATTACGTCTCTCAATATGTTCCTCTGATCAGAGCTTGTGTCTGCAGGAGGTGCAGAAGAGTCATCGGGTGTTCTCAGCCCTCCTCAGCTCAGTGGAGGCGGCCCACAAAGCAGCGTTAGTGGAGGAGAAACAGCAAGAGGCTTAGAAATGAGTGGGCTGACTCGTGAAGGAGCTGGAGAAAGAGATTGCTGATCTGAAAAGTGGACAGACAACACCAGAGGATCTTCTAGATAGCAAGGAGTATCTTAGAAAGGTGAGTTCATCATATAGTCAGTAGTCATGACGTTTTTTTGTGTGTGTGTGTATTGTGTGTGTGTGTGTTTTTTTTTTTACAGTCATAAACTGTAAGAGAAGAGGACTTACCTAAGTATCAACTTAATGAATTTATCAGCCTTAATGTACATAGATCCACTATGAGATTAAATATAGAAACACGTAACGATCTCAGGGTCCAAGCACCCTTCCCAGTTGTCAAGTTACTTAAAACAATGAAGATACTGTTAACCCTGTGAGAGAGGTTCTGAAAGCTAATTAGCCAATGATGGTCATATTTTTTATGGAAGCAAGTAATCATTAGAAATCCATGTAGAGATTAGTCAGAAAATGCTGTATAATTGGACTAACACTTCCTGAGAAACCGTTACATGAACTTAACTCTGCTCCTTATGGATTCATGATCCACACACCCTTCGGACATTACTTCCCAGTATATTAATATGCTTTTATGTGTTAAGATTTTGCATCCCAGTCCTTCCACAGATCAAATTTTGTCTGTTGTTATCGATAATGTGTTTTAGGCATCGATTGTAGTTTTATTCAGTGTTGTTTCAAAGCACCCCTTGGGTTTTTAAGATTTTATGTCTTTCTGTGCACGATCATGTGATTATTGTTTTTTTTGTGTGTAAATAAGATCACACTTAAAACATTTCACACACGTCTATCTGGCAGTAGATGGTGCTGTAGTTCTAATGTAGCGAGACTCTTCTCCAAAGCCAACATAAGGCCGTTAATTCCCAGTTATCACCAACATATTCAGTGGTATGATATAAAAGCTAGGGCTGTGTATCTCTACTTCATAATGATTTCTTATATGATCAATAAATCATACATGTCAGGATAGATACATTAGAAAACTTTGGCATGATGGTCAATTCAGCAAGCTTGTTCCAGCATGACAATGTCCCTGTGCACAAAGCGAGCTCCATGAAGACATGGTGTGTTAAGGTTGGAGTGGAAGAACTCGTATGTCCTGCACAGAGCCCTGACCTCAACCCCATTGAACACCTTTGGGATGAACTGGAACGCTGACTGCACCCCAGAGCCCCGGCACGACATCAGTGCCTGACCCCATTAATGCTCTTGTTGTTGAATGAACACAAATCTCCAAAGCCACACTTCAAAATCTAGTGGAAATCATTCCCAGATGAGTGGAGGTTATTATAACAGCAAAGGCAGACCATCTTTGGAAAGAGATGTTCAACAAACACATATGAGTGTAATGGTCAGGCATCCACAAACTGTTGGTCATATAGCTGCATAACCGATGATGATAAAAAAAAAAGGGAACTAACTTGTCTTATGAATGCTCTACATTAAGCGTAACTTAAACTCACCATCTACTTTAATAGTAATTCAATTCAATTCAATTCTATTCAATTCAATGTTATTTGTATAGCGCTTTTTACAATAGACATTGTCTCAAAGCAGCTTTACAGAAATATCAACACGGTATACAGATATTAAAGGTGTGAATTTATCCCAACTGAGCGAGCCGCTGAGCGGCGACGGTGGCAAGGAAAAACTCCCTAAGATGTTTTAAGAGGAAGAAACCTTGTGAGGAACTCGACTCAGAAGGGAACCCATCCTCATCTGGGTAACAACAGATAGTGTGAAATAGTCCAATATTGACTTATAAGAAGTCTGTATGACCTTAGAAGCAGCCGTAGTCCCAGCAGTCTGGAATTAGAGAAGATTTGAGCTCCATCCAGAGGCAGAAAGGATCTGGATCTCTAGTATCTCCATAAATTCGTGTGTGGCTCGGCAAAAGAAGAGAGGGAGAAAAAAGATTATTATGACTGCGAAGTAGTAAAATAGAATCTAGTCAGGGTAGGCTTGAGTAAACAAATACGTTTTAAGCCTAGACTTAAACACTGAGACTGTGTCTAAGTCCTGAACACTAATAGGAAGACTGTTCCATAACAGTGGGGCTCTATAATAGAAAGACCTTCCCCCTGCTGTAGCCTTCACTATTCGAGGTACCGTCAAATAGCCTGCATCTTTTGATCTAAGTAGGCGTGGCGGATCATAGAAAACCAAAAGGTTGCTTAGATACTGTGGCGCGAGACCGTTTAGTGCTTTATAGCTTAATAAAAGTATTTTATAGTTAATGATAATAAAGATTTTACTGGGAGTAAATGCCAATGCAGTGTTGATAAGATCGGGGTGATCAGGGTATCTTCTGGTTCTTGTTAGGACTCTAGCAGCTGCATTCTGTACTAACTGGAGTTTATTTATATTCCTACTGGAACATCCAGACAGTAAGGCATTACAGTAATCTAGTCTAGAGGTGACGAATGCATGAACCAGTATTTCCGCATCATTACATTTACATTTATTCATTTATTCACTTGGCAGACGCTTTTATCCAAAGCGACTTACAAGCAGGGAACAATACAAGTAGTGCTACTATACAAGATCCATTAATTGAATACCAGAGGAAGCAAAGTGCACAGAGTAGAGGTGTAAGTGCGTTGTGTTTGTTTGTTTTTTTTCCTTGGTTAAGTGTTCACGGAAGAGGTGGGTCTTTAGCTGTTTTTTGAAGATAGTGAGAGATTCTGCAGTCCGGATTGAGATCGGAAGTGCATTCCACCACTGGGGAACGGTAAGCGTTAAGGTTCTGGAAAGGGACCTTACGCCACGCTGAGTGGGAACTACTAAACGTCGGTCGCTAGTCGATCACAGATTGCGAGAGGGAACATAGGCCTTCAGGAGAGAGTTGAGGTAGAAGGGTGCTATTCCAGACAAGGTCTTGTAGGTGAGCATCAAGGCCTTGAACTTGATGCAGGCAGCTACAGGAAGCCAGTGGAGGGAGATGAAGAGGGGTGTGACATGGGTTGTCTTGGGCTGGTTGAACACGAGGCGCGCTGCAGCATTCTGAATCATCTGAAGGGGTTTGATGGAGCTGGCTGGGAGGCCTGAAAGCAGTGAGTTGCAGTAGTCCAGTTTAGAGATGACGAGAGCCTGGACTAGTATCTGCGTAGCCTGTTTGGTGAGGTATGGTCGGATTTTCTTGATGTTGTACAGGATGAACCTACAGGACCTTGCAGTTGCTGAGATGTGGTCTGTAAAGGTCAAGCCGTCATCAAGAATCACCTCAAGGTTCCTGGCTGTCCTGGTTGGCATGAGTGTAAGTGAGCTGAGCTGTACAGTGAGGTTCTGGTTGATTGAGGGACAGGCTGGGATGATGAGAAGCTCAGATTTTCCCAGGTTAAACTTAAGGTGGTGTTCCTTCATCCAGACCGAGATGTCCAACAGGCAAGCAGAGATGCGTGCAGAGACGGATGGATCGTCCGGGAAGGACAAATAGAGCTGAGTGTCATCAGCATATCAGTGATAGGAAAAGCCATGAGACTCAATCACCTGCCCGAGAGATGTAGTGTACATAGAAAAGAGGAGTGGACCCAGAACTGACCCCTGTGGAACGCCAGTTGTGAGTTGCTGAGTTTCAGAAGTACCTCCGCTCCATCTGGATCTGACCGAAAGATAGGATTCCACCCAGCGTAGAACCGTTCCAGTGACGCCCAGGTTGGAGAGAGTTGATAGGAGGATCTGATGGCTCACAGTGTCGAAAGCAGCAGAGAGGTCAAGTAGGATGAGGATAGACGATCTAGAGGTTGCTCTAGCTAGTCGTAAGGGTCATCGTGTAGTGACAATATATTCATCATGTAGTCATCATGTCATCATGTAGTGACAATATATTTCTTATCTTAGAAATATTTCTGAGATGAAAGAAGGCTATCCTAGTAATATTATCTACATGAGCATCAAACGATAGACTGGAGTCAATAATCACTCTGAGGTCTTTAACTGCTGTACATGATGAAACAGAAAGTCCATCCAGAGTAGGCATGTGATCAGAAAGAATACTTCTAGCTACATGTGGTCCTAATAAAAGTATTTCTGTTTTATCAGAATTAAGTAGAAGGAAGGTAGTTAACATCCAACGTCTAATGTCCTTTACACAATCCTCAACTTTACTAAGCTTCTGTCTGTCCTCTGGCTTCGCTGAAACATACAGCTGTGTATCATCAGCATAAAAGTGGAAGCTAAGTCCATATGTACAAATAATTTGTCCTAGGGGTAGCATATACAAAGTAAAAAGCAGTGGGCCTAAAACAGAACCCTGTGGAACTCCAAAGGTAACCTCAGTATGCATGGAGAAGTCTCCATTTACATCTACGAACTGATAACGAATGGTCAGATAAGATCTGAGCCAGGAGAGACACGGACACACACACACACTGCTTAGAGCTCCTCCAACGTGTCCATCAACAGCGTGACATGCTGCCTGAGGAGCCGCGAAATTGCACTGGCTGAGGCTGCTGGGTCGCTGTAGCTCAAGTATCACTTTTAAATTTCCTGATAAGACACTTACTGCCTCGGGAGCTGAATCGTTCGTCAAGAATCTGAAGAGAAGCAGCTTGTAAAACACGTCCAAGAAGTTGTAGTGGTGGAGCTGCACCGAGGAGAAATGTTACAAAAAGAAATTTGGTATACATATTTTAGTCTTGTTTTCTATATAATCAAAATCTTTTATAATGAAAACATCTGTCATTTTACACAGGCATCTGCTTGCTTACCTGGGCCCTGAAGAGCTCTGTCATGATCGATTCCTGATTAGAAGAACTTCTCAGAAATTGAATCAGTGACTCATAGGCCAGCTGCACACCAACCACATCCTGTTAAAACAAATAAAAATTCTCTGTATCTCACTTTGGCTATGGTATTCAACATGGCAACTCATTTTAAACCCTAACAAGAAGCAGTATGTAAGCCTCAGTGTATCCAGTAGTCCACTAAAGATACACAAATGATGTACTACATGGGACAAATTCCCAAGTATTGTATAGCAGAGTGCCATCTTCGTCACATACATTTCATTTTAATATTTGTCCTTAATTCTTAGCAGGCTGTGATTATTATAAAACAGAAAAATAGCTATTAACACTAGTTATTCCAATAGTTAATGTATGTACATTTCACTTGTGTTTAAAAATGTATGCAAACGCATGTTTCTTCACTGCCTAATTGCCTGTTGTTAGTTTTAGATTTAACCACTAAAACATTAACTGAAAGTATTTTACACAAAAATACAACAGTCCATCCTGATTTTCTGAAGTCACCCGTTTATTGGTTGCTGCCAGACGCATCATGATTTTCTTTCCCACCACAAACAGGAAGTTCTGGTTGTGGATGCTGGCATGCAGAGTCTGAATATAAGACAGCACACGATATAAGTTAAAACAGTGTATGATTTACGTGCGCAATAACAGTAGCTAAACAACGGTTTTACTCACAGAGAAAGCCTTACGGAGAGCACACAGCTTCAGGCTGATATCAGTAACCCCTCTCTCTGATAGATGGTAGCTAAAAACAATTAAACAGTGAAGAGGATCATGCCAAATAAAGGGCACCTCCAACTCCAAAAAGTTAAGGGTCTCCTCTTTCTCCTGCAAGCCGCATTAGCATTGGGTCAGTAAAACTCCCACAGTAAATTTTACAGCCTCACATTCAAGGGAATTGCAGCATATATAGATACACATCAGGTCTGAAACACTGACTTACCTCAGAGTCTGGTTCACTCTCTGAATCGCTGTAGGAAGAGTTATCATCATGATCCTGAACCCAAGTGGAGGTGTCCACATGACCTGATCTGTTCCCACAAACAGGTATATGCAGGTCACCTTTTTCAAGGGTTGCTGTTAATTAAAAAAGACAAAAGCAAAAACAAATAGACACTGCAGACAAATAAATGTACAACAGACATAATTCCATAGTTACTATCTCCATATACACATCGAGACAGTGTAATAAATGTTCCACGTGGTCCTCAAGTGGCACGGTGACAGCTATAGGATGTAAAGTGTAATCAATGTGTGCAACTACAAAGTTGACTAATGTTTCAATGTGTGTTACTACAATGTTTACTAATGTTTGGATATGTTAATCAGGTATAATCTGGTATGTATACCCAAGAGTTAAGAATTACTTTGTGGGAAGCATTATCTAAACTCATAGTACACTTGTTGATCAAGTTATAATCTAAGTGGGTATTGAGCTAGAAGATTTCTGTGTCAGTCTGTGTTGTGGATAAAATCAACCTTTCTAGCCTACGTCAAAAACTTCAAAGACAGAGAGCTTAGTAGATGTTAAAAGTAATCAACTTTATTGGAAACCAACGAAGTGTGAATTTCTGCAGAGAGTCCAACTTGTACATACACAAACATGTCTTTATATACTTCCCAAAACAGTAAACCTAATTCCTAGGTGTGGCATTCAAAGTTTCTTTTTAGAACCGACCAATCTCCACTGCTTTAACTAATTATTCATATCCATAGGATACCTTATCTTTGTGGCGCATGCGTAGTCAGTTGTATATTCTTTAAAAGTTTTACCAGACCTGGGTTTGTTTACCATGACACGCATTTCATCCTATAGCTGCATCTTGGTACCTTTCTGTTGACTTCTTATCTTTTCTTTTATCACTGATTTACAATCTTAAGAGGCTCTGTTTAGAAACCCAGTTCTGGAATGTGTCCAAATTACTGCCATAACGTGAAGTTGCATTTAGATAAACACAAGCTCTGGTTTTACTACCACAGAGTAAGTCTGCTTTAGACAAAAACCCAAAACCTCTAATTTACACATTTAGAGGTGAAACTGAGTTTAAACAAACAAAGGTTCTTACTTTACACACTTAGAAGACGACCTGTTAGAAGTGTTATATAGCTTTAGATTAGCCACAGAAAGTAATTAAGTCCACTGTTTAGTAAGACACAGAATTCCTCTAACTCAATCCACACTCAGAATATTACTTGATCAACCATTATTCTATGGAGTTAGATTATGCTTCTAACTATTGATTATACATATAGATTATGCTTTTTAGCCTATACAGATTATTTGATTATACTTTAAGTAGTACTTCTAAATGCAGGTTACATATTGAATACACTTCATTAACATATCCAGAAGTGAGTTGTTCATATTGATTAAACGTCATAGATATTTTCTTATACATATTTTCTATATCCGTACCTCTCTGCACAGCAGGCCTAATTTAAAACTATAAAACAAGTGGTATTCTAAGTGTGTACATTAAGTGCTTTGTGTTTGTCTAAAGCACCTTCACTTTGTGGCAATAAGAAAGCAATTAGACACACACCGGAACTGGCTTTCTGAACAAAGCCCTCGAAGCTTGCAAATCAGAGTCCAAAGAAAAGAGAAGAAATCCAGGTGGAAAAGTACCTAAATGAGAAAATGGCGTGAATTATGTGACAAAGTAAAAAAAAAAAAAAAGCCCTGGTCTTGTAAAACATTTAAAGAAAATAAAACTGACTACGCATGCTCCCCAAATATAAGGTATCATATGGATATGAATAATTAGTTAAGTTTACTGTTTTGGGAAGTATATAAAGACATGTTTGTGTATGTACAAGTTGGACTCTCTGCAGACAGTCACACTTTGTTGGTTTTCAATAAAGTTGATTACTTTTGACATCTACTAAGCTCTCTGTCTTTGAAGTTTTTGACTTAGGCTAAAAAGGTTGATTTTATCCACAAAAAATTGGTGACCCCGACGTGATCAGTCTAGGAGCAAAGAGGGAGACTCTGCCGGCAAGGCTGACCCTGGAGAAGCCGCGCAAGCGTGGCCACTCAAAAAAAATAAGGTAAGCAGTCTTCTGCTTTTTTGGATAAATACTTGCGTGGTTTTCCTGTGGGTCAGCCTGAGACGGTGTTTTTCCCCTCAAGCTCCTGTAAATTATGAACTAAAAGTTAGAAAAGAGGGTTTTTTATATCTCAAAAAATATAAGCTGCATGCAATATATATATATGTGTGTGTGTGTGTGTGCGTGTGTGTGTGTGTGTGTGTGTTGTAGTGTTTTGTCTTGAGCAGTGTGTCTGCAAGCCTGTATTGTCTATGTGAAAAATGGAGTCAGATAGAATACTGAGGAATAAGGAATTGACACTCGAGGCGTAACAGTGATATACAGTGAGTTGGCTGATCTGCTGTACTAGTTGAAGGTTCCTAGACAGCGTAGCACAATTCACCCTGTGCACTGGGCCGAGAGGATTAGATGTGTGTTATTTGTTGTGAAGCTTCATAGAGTGGTACTGCAGCTGATGTGATGTTCTAGGGAGAACGTGGTGTGTAAAAGTTCTAGGAAGAACTTAGTGATAAGAAGTTCATAAGTGAGTGAACGCATTGGGCCCAGTAACCCCACGTGGGGTCACGCGAGAGGCGTGCTGAAGTGGGAAACGGGTGTAAGTCTGGTCTGTCAATGTTTAAATGTTCTGGGGTGTGAGTCTTGTATTGTTTATATGTTACATGTGCTGAATGCTGTTTATATTTGCTATGCTTTGTATCTACGCTGAATGTTGTCTGTCTCTGCTACAGTATATGTTCAGTATATCTGCTGAATGTTGGGTATGAGTGCTGAATGCTGGTATAACAGGCGGATGGATGTTTGAGAGTTCTGTAGGTGCTGAATGTTGATTTAAGCATTTTTTTTCCTTTTTTCTTTTGTGGAGTCGACTCTTGTTTTATTTCAATTATTTTAATACATTATTATTTTGTTGAGTGATTGATCCTAGTTTGGGGGTTGTACGGTGTTTGTCTTCCTTTCTTGAGTGAGTTTCTGGCTGGCTGGCCACGTGACTCTGATCCCTCCACGACTCTCCGTAGGCGCGTCTGTATCAATTGACACTGAACCGTGGTATCGTAAAACTCCACATTGATCCGAGCAGGAAAACGCTCCAATTCTGTTGAGTCAGCGTGTCTGATCTCTTCATTTTTGAGTGACGTTCTCCTGTGGTAAGGATTGCGGTGTCGTGGGGTTCGGTGCTGTGGCGGTGTATGATTGTTGGACTCTCCCCGGTGAGTGAGTGCTGGAAAGGAGTTGAGGGTGTCCATGCCAAGCGAGATTCCACTTGAGTGAGGGGCAACATCCCGGAAGCCTTACATTAGGAAAAAAATCACTGTTAATGCTAGAATAAAGTATGTATGAGATCCATAAATAAGGAGATGTGTGCTTGACGAGCTCTGAAAACTAGTTTCGGAGACAAGTGTGAATGTTGCATTGAGCAATGTATGAATATGAGCTCCATACATAAGGAGACGTGTGTATAATAAGCTCTGAAAATCAGTTTTAGAGACAAGTGTGGGTGGAATCCTCAGTGGGCATGTGTGTGTGCTCCTATCTGCGCGCGGACACTGTGTGTGTGTATGTGTATGTGTGTGTGTATGTGTATGTGTATGTGGTCCTTAAAGTGAGAAGGGTAACACAGACTTCTGTCTTGAAGGTTTGTTCTGGTTTGAGTAACTGTATCATTTGTACTGTTTGCAGTGATAACATAATTACTCAGAAAAATTAAAAGGAATCCTGGAGCAGCCAAGAACTTGGCATTGTAAATATTTTGGACATCCTCCTGATTGCCCGTTGTGTAAATCAACGTGGACCTCTAGGCCTGTAAAATATAAAAAATATTCCTAGAAATTGGATGTGTAGGCTTTTTGGTCATTCACCCTCTTGTAGGCTTTGTGATCCGGCTGGGGAAACACAACCTTTGTTGAAAAATACATGATCTGCTGTGATTCCGCTAACTGAACTTGGTTATTACATATTTGCCTACACTCACATTTTGTTACCTAGACTGAGTGTTACATATCTAATTCATTCTTCATTTGTACCGAGAGCAAGATATGGTTTTTGGCTTTTAGGACAAGTGTTACATATGATTTACTCTTGTACCCTTGGTAGCGGAATTAACAGTTATGTATACTTCATACTTTTGTAGTGTTAGTATTTGAGTTACGTTATGGATCTTCAGTAGCCTTTGTCCTGTTACGCACTGTCCAGAAAGGAAAAACCTTTGGCTTTGTCAAATATGAGAATACATACGCGTTCAGCTGAAGAAGCTTGTTAATTAGGAATAAAGTGCTGAATGGAAGCAGAGTTAGTTGCGCTGTTTCAAGAAACGCAGGGAATCCATAGTCACTTTTGGAATGAGCAATTTTAATTTGACAGTAGAGGAACAAGACAGCCTTTAACAGAGCAGAAAAAAATGCATTCTTGACGTGATTAACTCATATATTAAATTTAGCAGAAGTCCAGGAAGAATTTTCCTACATTAATTGACACAGAGTGATAGAAAGTAACTGGAAAATTGATCATTTGGAAAAGCTGCTAGACAACTTTTTCCAAACCTGCGTCTCAGTGGCTGTTTGCCCAAGTATCCATAGCTCACCAGGTTGAGTTATACCTCAGAGTTGGAGAAGAAAGAGGTTTTGAAAAGGGAAAAGGGAAGACTGGACAGATCAGAAATTATCCTTTAATAGAGATAGCACCAGTACAGATACAGGTTTATTGGGAAAAAACAAACAACAGAGAGAACTTGTGTATCATTAGATATACACACAACACTAGGGGGACTTGTAGTAAAGATCATACCAAACGGCGACGGGCATCATCTGTCACTTAGACTGGCTCAAGGAAGTGTTAGGAGTTAGGTGGCAGATAAAATATAAATTGGATTGCTGTGGCATAAATAAATAAAGGTTTTAGAATTAAATAAAAATTCAGTAACCAAAGAAGGTAACTTATAATCTAGGCCTAAACACCATTTGAAGTAAGGCAAAATGGCATCTACCACTGTAGAGCAAAAGTTAACCACCCCTGTAGAAATACTGGGGTCTATGTACCCACTGTGCAAGGAGTACATTGCCAAAATCTCAGAAAAATGGCACAGAAGAACCAAAATTTAGACAACAAAGTGGCTCAGAGAAGGGACATTTGCAGTGGGGTTGTGTGGAGAGATGGAAACATTGATAAAAAATTATAAAGTCAATGAAAAAAGTAAGCTGAGAGAACTAAAGCGCGAAAAAGAGCAAGAGGTCCTGAGATTGTTCAAGAAAGAAGGAGAGGACTCGTGGAAGAGCATAAAACTGAAAAAAGAAAGACAGAAAGAAAGGAGAGGAATTTAGGCCTCCTCCGTATTCAGCGTTTAGGTCATCAAATCCATTTGCATCCCCTAACCCATTTGCACCCTGTGATGTAGATGCGCCAGGAGGTCTGTATCGAATGATAACAGGGACAGTACAGTTAACTGGGGATGTAGAGATGGTGGAGAAAGATAAAAGCATGACTGGGAACAGAAGAAGAAGCTCAGAAGGTGAAAGACAGGGCAAGGAAAGTAAGAAGAAATATATGGATGCATATTCTCAGATAGTTACGGCCACTGGAGAGCCAATAGGAAGAGTATTGCATACTGAGGGGAGACTATCTAAAAAAGGGTTGTGGTATTTTAATAAAAGGGAATGTATGTGAAAGTGTAGAGGAATCAGACTAAACTTGGGAGGATGAAACAGATTTAGAGGAGGTGAGAGAGGAAGCCAAACTGGATAAGGCAGAAGGAGGAATAGAATATATACAGAGACAGGACGGAATAGTGAAAGGACCCTCATTAGAACGGTGTAGAATTCAGGATGTAGAACATAGACGAGTTGTCGGGGGAAACTTGTATTTTGAAAATATTGAGGAAGAAGGTACTCCATCTGGGACACTGCTTAGACCAAGTGATATAACTCCTCTTACGCCCTGGTCACGAGGAGAGAGGGGGAGACTTAGAGCTTGAAATCAGTCAGAACCAAATAAAATGGCGAGGTCATTTGCTCTTTTGATTAAGGGAGCACAGGCCAATTATGTGCCCTGGGCCACACAAGATCTTGATGGCCTAATCTCTCCCCTTCCTAATATCCACGAGGGGGAGGGAAAGTGGATTACGGTGTTTGAAGAAGAAACGATGGGCAGACTGCTTGCTGTAGGAGATATAAAGGCACTTCTGGCTAAAGTTCTTGGGGGAGGAAAGATGTCTAAAATTCTGGTAGCAGCACACATGAGAGGGGCTGTGGGTACCACCCAGGCGGATGGGGTTTCCTTTGATCATCACCGCCCCAATGTGTGGCAGTCACTAAAAACTGAGTATCCCTCACAAGTGAATCCCAAGTTTTTAAAAGGGGAACAGCTGGGGAAAGCTGAGAACCCAATTGCTTACATTCACAATCAGCTAAAAAGATGGAAGCAAGAGACAGAGAAGGATCCTGAACGAGATCCTGTGATAACCCCATGGTTCAGAGAGGCACTGCTAGATGCTACGCCACCAGCTTTAAAAAGCAGGCTTGAAGATGTAGTTGGCCTCTGCTCCAAATCACACAAGGAGTTCTGTGACTATGTGGCTCATGCTATCGAACAATACAGAAAAAGTGAGCAAAAATTGAAATCCCAGGAGAGAGAATTGCAATGAAAACTGGCACTATTACAGCTTAATGAACTGACGACAAAGAACAAGAAAAAACCTGCAGTACCAGACAAGGAAGAGACTGGACTATCCGCTGTGATGGCTCCTATGAACACATCTCCCCGACCTGCTGTTCAGTCACATCCTCATGCAGCTCCTCATGCACCTCTGCAGCAACCTGCGCCTGTCATTAATGTTTACCAGCATCCAAACAACATGTACTGGCAAAGAAGGCCACCCCCAAGAGGACAGAGAGGAAGAGGCAGAGCTACTGCCGGTTCTGGAGTATGCTGGGGATGCGGCCAAAGTGGTCAAGCAAGACGTCATTGCCCCACCAATCAATGGCCTCAGCCTCCCAGGGGTGGAGGGGAGGGGAGTCAGATTCAGACCACTCGAGAACCTCAATATGGCCCAATTAATCCATGGGGAGGGCCAAATCCAGGTTACTAGAGGTGCCCAGAGAATCCTATTGGGGAGGGTCAGCTTCCTCTTATAACAACTAATGCTGATCAAGAACCTATGCTGTAGTTTAATGTTGGAAAATAAATATTATTTTTTTTTTTTTTTTTTTTTTTAAATTAATTTTTTTTTTTTTTTTTTGTGCTCCCCATTTGAGCTAGTATATATAGACAGTAAAGGAATTAAAACACAAATGTTTCTTTCAGAACCCAAAGCAAATGTATATTGGTTGGGAAAATTGGAAGAGGATGTAGAGAAAAGTCTTAGCAAGTGGGGGAAGTACATTGAGGTTCAGATCCCTGGGGCTAGAAAACCGGAAATTGCGTTTCATTGCACCATGATGTATGATACAGTTTGTGATCCGGAAATGGAACAACAGTGGTTAAGCAGAACAAAGCAGCATAAAGTTCCTATGATGTCACAATACATCATAATAGGGCCACAGGGGGCGGCTATGCAAATTGATGAATGTGAATTCACTAAAAACTGGTTTCAGGTTACAAGTTCAGTACCACATGTGGTACTTTATGTGAATAAAGGATGGGAATCAAAAGACTTGGGGCCGATGATGAAGGAGGCTCAAACAGCTGAGTGGAAGAGAACAGATAATCTTTGAATTTATCAATCCGCGGATAAAACATTCCTTGTGCTACTGTCATGGTAGGAACTCCGCAGGAGGTAGTGATTGGTGATAACTCACTAATACAGATGTCAGAATCACAGATGGTATACTCTAAGAGGGCTGAATTGCTAAAAGTCATGGAAAAACAGGTGCCAATTGTGGCCTCAGTATGATACAGATGTGGGCCTGGTGAAATCTGAAATTCTTAATAGAATTAAAATCAGGTGCATGCTTTCCAAGAAAAGCTCAATATCCCTTGTGCCCCGAGGTTGAAAAAGGTATTAAAAACACCATCGAAGGCTTAATTCAGGCAGGTGTGTTAATTGAAACATTCAGCTATTGTAACACCCCAATTCTACCCATTGCAAAAGCAGACAAGTCAAAATGACGTCTAGTATATCATTTGCAAGCAGTCAATGAAGTAGTACGGGACTGGCCAGCTGAGGTTCCTGATGCTAAGTATTTCATGGTAATTGATCTTTGTTTAGCTTTCTTCGGTGTTCCACTGGCCAAGAAAAGTAGGCATCTGTTTGCCTTCACGTATGCTGGTAAGCAGTATACATATACTAGAATGCCTCAAGGATTTAGGCATTCACCCAACATGTGTTTAATCAGGTACTGAAAGCTGATCTCGATGATCTTTGCTTGGATAGTTGTCTCCTTATGTATGTTGATGATTTATTAATTTGTTCCTCATCACTTGAACAATGCCACAGAGATTCAATCAAGGTATTGACTAAGCTGGCACAGGGAGGACACAAAGCCTCCAAATAAAAATTGCAGTATTGTCAATCTCCGATTAGCTTTGACGATGGCTCAGCGTTTGTTTAAAAAACAGTTATACAGTAACTGTGAATAAATTTAAATGTTTATGTGTTTATCACCCTCAGTCACAGGGAATAGTGGAAAAGGTAAGTGTTACCTTTACAGCTAAGCTTAACGCAACTTGTTTCGGTTGATGCTCAACCTCTTGCACTAATGACCTATCGCATGCAGACTAACAGAAATATGCAACTAACACCGCATGAAATGCTTAAGGGTCGACCCATGTCTGTGTCATATCTGAGAGGTCCTTATGAAGAACTGCCGCTGGAGTAATTGCCGATGGAACTAAGAGCCTATATGAGATAACTAACGGCTATGAATGAAGCTATCTATTCACAGGAACAAAGCTGGGGACTGAGAGAGGAGATGGAAGTTCCGTGTCCAGTGACTCCTGGAGAACAGGTGTACCTAGGCTTGTTCCAGCCCAGAAGGGAATGGCTGTACACAGTGAGCACCTAGATTAAGACCTAGGAGAAGGGAGGATCAGGTGATCGAAGGGGACGATCCAGTGGTTGACATTGCAGAAGAAAGAACAAGCCAAGTCGTGAGAGAGGGTCTAAATGAAGGTAAGGGAGAATGGCAGTCTGAGGCGATGGCAAAGGAGGAGGTCTCTCAGGGGTCGTACCAACAGAGCAGGAGGAAAGAAGGGCTCCTGCTGCTAACAGTGGCTCTGGTGATACTGATGCAGCTGCTGAAGGAGAAAAGCCAGGTTGGATCTCTGATCGGCTGCAACAGGATGGATCAGATTCCAGTTCCTCCAGTGTGGACGAAGAAGAAGTTGATGAGCCATACCCTGGGTGTAAGTACTAGCCTGACCTCTCCCCAAAGAGTGACCTTCGGCGATATGCAAAGTATCTGGGTCGAAGACAATCATTGAAGAAGGATGTGATGAAGTTTTATTTTGCGTTTTCTATTTTTTTAATTTTTACATTTTTTTAACGATATAATCATATGTGATTAAGTGACAGGGTAATAAATGTCCGAGTTATCAATGTAATCAAACTGAAAAATTGTTTAGTATGCATGTTTATTAGTCTATACTTGTATCAGCTATATGTGCTTAATCAACTGTGTACTCTACATAATTGTGACAACCACGGGCAAGTGCTGTAAAAATGTATGTTCATGCTTACAAACACTGTCTTAATTCTTGTGGTTAGGGAAAGGGAGGCAGAATCTTTTACTCCTTTCTAGTCAATTGGAGAGGAGATGTTTGGTTCTGATCTCCTGAGAGAGTGGTTTCAGGATTTGGTCATTGGAAGATGGCTGACGTGATCATACATTGATCACTAGTTAGTGTAAATGATGGGACTGGATTGTGTGATTACTCTCTCAAGTTAGGTGGGGCTTAGTAAGCCCCAGAGGGGGGAAATATATAGAAAATATATCAAAAATATGTATAAAAAATAGCTAGGACATGTAATCAATGTGTATAACTCACTTCTGGATATGTTAATGAAGTGTATTCAATATGTAACCTGCATTTAGAAGTACTACTTAAAGCATAATCAAATAATCTGTATAGGTTAAAAAGCATAATCTATATGTATAATCAATAGTTAGAAGCATAATCTAACTCCATAGAATAATGGTTGATCAAGTAATATTCTGAGTGTGGTTTGAGTTAGAGGAATTCTGTGTCTTACTAAACAGTGGACTTAATTACTTTCTGTGGCAAATCTAAAGCTATATAACACTTCTAACAGGTCGTCTTCTAAGTGTGTAAAGTAAGAACCTTTGTTTGTTTAAACTCAGTTTCACCTCTAAATGTGTAAATTAGAGGTTTTGGGTTTTTGTCTAAAGCAGACTTACTCTGTGGTAGTAAAACCAGAGCTTGTGTTTATCTAAATGCAACTTCACGTTATGGCAGTAATTTGGACACATTCCAGAACTGGGTTTCTAAACAGAGCCTCTTAAGATTGTAAATCAGTGATAAAAGAAAAGATAGGAAGTCACCAGAAAGGTACCAAGATGCAGCTATAGGATGAAATGCGTGTCATGGTAAACAAACCCAGGTCTGGTAAAACTTTTAAAGAATATACAACTGACTACACATGCGCCACAAAGATAAGGTATCCTATGGATATGAATAATTAGTTAAAGCAGTGGAGATTGGTCGGTTCTAAAAAGAAACATTGATTGCCACACCTAGGAATTAGGTTTACTGTTTTGGGAAGTATATAAAGACATGTTTGTGTATGTACAAGTTGGACTCTGCAGAAATTTACACTTTCTTGGTTTCCAATAAAGTTGATTACTTTTAACATCTACTAAGCTCTCTGTCTTTGAAGTTTTTGACGTAGGCTAGAAAGGTTGATTTTATCCACAAAAGTGTGTGTGTGTGTGTGTGTGTGTTTGTATAGAACATGGCGTCATTAAGTACATTAAGATGGTCCTTGTGTCCACTAGAACTGACATTCATTAAAAGGCTAATATTTTTAAACACAAACAATTTAACTGCTTTCAGAACTAAATTTATTATTCCTGACACTTTAATAAACAAGAATATATGCAATAATTATAGTAAACAAACAAAAAAAAGATAAAAAAAAATACAATAGTTTATTTATCTTTCTTCTTTCCATAAAATGCGCTTGTTCCTACGCTGGCCGTGTTGGATGCATTATGAGAAGTTGTTCCTAGCATCCCAGCCTATAACATTACACATCACTAGAAAGCCCAGCATGTCCTCTGTATAGTACAGGGGGGGGAGGGGAAAGGAAAAAAGAAAAAAAAAAAAAAAAAAAAAAAAAAAAAAAAAAAAAAAAGAACAAAAAAAAAAGGGAAAAGGGGGGGGGGGGAAAGTGTGTGTGTGTGTGTGTGTGTGTGTGTGTGTGTGTGTGTGTATATATATATATATATATATATATATATATATATATATAAAAAACAAATTACGTGAGAAATCAGCTTTGTGCTTATATTTCCAGATATGACAGCGGGACTAAGATAAAAACAGTGCAGGAAACAACACTGCAGTATTAGAGGCACCACAAACATAATACAAATTGCAAAAAGAGACAAGTTAAAAAAAAAAGACATTATTATTAGTATTAGTAGTAGTAGTAGTGATGGTAGTAGTATTATATACATCATCAACAACAATAATAACCGAGGCTTTCTTAACTTGAAGTAACCTGCTACACATTGGCCAGGTTAGTATTGCTTGTGCTTGCCTACAAAATCTGCAAATTAGATAGACATGTTAGATTTTATCCACCCATCTTCTATACCGCTTATCCTTCAGGGTCGCAGGGAACCTGGAGCCTATTCCATGGAGCATGGGGCACAAGGCGGGGTACATCCTGGACAGGGTGCCAATCCATCTCAGGGCACAATCACATACACATTCACACACCCCTTCATACACTAGGGACACTTTGGACATGCAAATCAGCCTACCATGCATGTCACTGGACTGAAGGAGGAAACCAGAGTATCTGGAGGAAACCCCTGACAGCAGGGGGAGAACATGCAAACTCCATGTTAGATTTTATGTAATTCACCTTTCCTTAAATGTTCTCAAGTAGCAAATATGTGCATGAATGCATATGACATTCAATCTAAACATGTGTCCGGAATCACATCCTGTTCATTACAATTTGGAATCACAAACACCAGTGCAGGATAGAAATCGTTTGAAATCCCAGTTCTTCTTGGGTTAATGACAGCGTCCACATTATGCGCATTACCGCCACCTACTGGACACATGGTTTTATGTTACATATGCATTACTTACAGTATACAGCACACATTTTCATGTAATATACAGTATATGCCCACATGTGAATATATTTTATATCTTTATATAATATAAATTCAACTACTGGGACCTGCATATATTATAATGCAGTGTCTACAAAGGTGAGCAGAGGTAATCCAGCCTCGCGTTGGTCTTCCATCAGAGCCGTACACGTCTTTCCTCAATGGCTGCGTTATTTTCCCACAGCAGCATTCCCTAAAATCCCATCTACTGATCGAGCAGAATGGGGTCATGCTCAGAAACAATCGGCGAATTGAACAACCCGATTGATTGCTTTCCAGCCTCTAGTACAGAAGACAAACGGGTGGGGAAAACACTCCATTTACACCACGCTGTTTAGGCAAAGTCACGTGACACGGGCGCCAAATTAATGCGTCAGGAGAAGAGACGTAGTGCGACGCCTTCACCGTACCTGAACGGAATCGGAGCTGGCGATGCCTGGACCTGATTTTCCAGCTATTTTTCGTACTTAAGCTGTGAATGGCGCCTAAACAGGACCCTAAACCTAAATTTCAAGAAGGTAAGACGGCTTGAAACGCAGCATGTGGGCTGGGAACTAGCTGGCGCGCGCGCTGCTGCAGCTCGCACAATGGCGCGCGCGCGCACACACCGACGAGTCCGCTGTACACAAAGCCAGAGAGGGAATGTCTTGAGTTACAGAAACACCAAGCGTTTATGTTATGGCAGTAACCTTGTTGTGAATCATGGCAGTATGTGTATATATATACATATAGCTGAAAAGGGCAGAAAGGATAAATGTAGCTAGCTAGCTAGCTCGTGAAGACTGTAAACCGATGGCTAGTTAGCTGTGTGCATAACTGTGGGAGCTAGCTATGTTAATATAGTGTATCTGTAACCATTAGCTAGTTTCATAAGTAGTGAAATGTTACTTTGCTAGTTGTTCTTGTTGATTCTTGGTCATATATGTGCCTCTGCATGTTTATTCCGGCGTTCTGACATTGTTTTACCGAGAGGTCCTACCACCGATGGGGTGTGCGCATGCGCAGTTCACTTTGACACGGCCATAAAGTCAAGCTTCACTTTTAATGCTGGAGGCATTTTTCTGATCAGGAAAGGAATGTGTTAAATTCATGGCATTTCCTTTCACTTTCATCATCTCACAGCTTCTTGTGTTTCAGCCTCACTGCATATCAGCATTTAGTCCTCATGATGGTTTGTTTTAGCCAGCTGTCTCGTGAGGATAGAGAAGATTTCTCACCTGTTTACTTACACTCTGAACACATTACACCTTCCATGAGGTTGATCAGGATTCTGCGACTGAATGTGAATGAGCCGTGTATTTCCACACTGTCTGCACTATTTTTTTTTGGTTTGTTTGTTTTTTAATAGACAAACACAAGCTTAAATGACTGACAACAGAACACAAAGTTTTTACTTTACTCTTCTCTGTGTGATTTTCCTTCATATAGAAACAGGTTTCAGATAAATTAAAGACTGTTGGTTAGTCCCATGGACAAGCAAGTGAAGGTAGATTTTAACCAGAGTTAGTTTTTCTATAAAAGTCCATCATGTTGCATGCTTGTGAACTGGTAACTGTAACGTTACTCTTTTTTTTTTTTTTTTTTTGTGCTGTTGTCGTCGTCCTGTGTTTCAGGTGAACGAGTGCTGTGTTTTCATGGGCCGCTGCTATACGAAGCTAAGGTACCGAGTCTCAGTTTAATATCTATAAAACTATCATCAGGTGTATGACGGTATTACATCAGTGACTACGTTTACATGGACCGCAGTAATCTAATTATTGAGCTTGTTCTGAATAAGACAATATTGTGATTAAGTTGTTTACTTGAGTCGCTTTTAGAATATTTCTTTCATGTTCCCGTTTTACATGTTATATATCACATTAACGGCACACGTCATTACGTCGCCACGCCACACCGTCCGACGTTCCCTACAGAATTTCCCGTATCAACATACAGTTCATCTTCGTTATGGTACCGTATACAGTTTTGGGTGTTTCACTTTTTTAATTTTTACGAACACGCTTCCAAGTACAGTTAATTATTTATCATGCGATACATGCAAATAGATGACTTTGAAGCCGATGGGCTGTGTCCCAAACCGCGTACTTACCTACTATGTAGTAGCCGAAGTACATCTATCTTGCATACCATATAGCAGCGGTCCCCAACCTTTTTTGTGCTGCGGACTGGTTTAATATCAGACAATATTTTACGGACCGGCCTTTGAAGGTGTGGTGGATAAATACAACAAAATAAAATGATCGGACCGGCATAAAAACTGGGGTATTTTTAAAATCTAATAATAAACCTGAATCCAATGTGAAATCGCAACTTTATTAGCAACGTCCCGTAAACATCCTCTCTCCCCCTTACGCGCTCTCTCGTCTCTTTATGGTGAGCGTTTCAACGTATCACGTGACCGAGACAAGCGTCTTGACATGCGTCAAGAGTGAGTCGTAGAAGGATGTAACGGAGAGAATCCGGTCATTTTTCAGATCCAGATCATAAATAAAACGGAAATAATGTAAGTTATTTATTCTTTCTGTGCGGCCCGGTACCAAATGACCCACGGACCGGTACCGGTCCGCGGACCGGGGGTTGGGGACCGCTGCCATATAGTATGTAAGTATGCGGTTTTGGACGTAGCCATGCTCCGTCAAACGGTTGAGCACTGCCGTGTGAGTACATGCCCTGTCGCAAAATGCAGCGAAATCTCCCACACGACGTCAATAGTGTGATTAATGTGTGTATAATACACTGCGATAACACAACTAAATTAGAAATGCTCCACATGTCTTAATTCGATTTGTGTTTACTTCGAGTATGACTAGTTGGATTAAGGTCCTCAATAACCGCTGTTTACATGCTAGTTCCTTAAGAGTATTGTTTTAATCTGGTTAATATTGGAATATCGTAGTCCACGTAAACGTACTGAGTGTGTATTTATTTCTTCACATATACACTCCTAAACTAATGAAAATGTAGTAAAGGTTTGTACTCGTTCACACAGTTCATTTGGAGCTCAACTATTTGCCATGTGTTCCTTTACAGTGTGTAAAAATCAGTATCAAGGACAAGCAAGTCAAATACTTCATTCATTATAGTGGATGGAATAAGAAGTAAGTTTATCACAAACACGTTTCTGTTGCTTCTCCATTGCTACTCCACTGTTGTCTCAGTGAAAAGTCATTGATTTAAAAACCAGTCATGTATAGTGCACCCATTCTACTTCTAGTGTAATTGTTTATCAATATAAAATTGACCGAATGACATCACCAGTAGTTTGCTATATTTTTTTTGGTTTATTTAATCAGTCTATAAATGTTCTACAAATGTGTCCTTTGTTCTTGTTAGCTGGGACGAATGGGTTCCTGAAAGCCGTGTACTCAAATATGTGGACAGCAATTTGCAGAAACAGAAAGAGCTTCAAAAGGCAAATCAGTGAGTTCTCTTAGTCACTGCTGAACCAATGAGGGGGGGGCCCTCATGTGTACCATTTTAATTTTCCATGCTTACCTTTTTGTTTCTGTCTCCTGTTTAATGATTATTCTGCTTTTTCTAATATACAGATTTTTTTTTGTCATTGTTGCGACCCCGTAATAATTTCTTATGTACGCAGTGTGATTGATAAAATGAATGAAAGGTCATATAATTATTCATTTGTATTTCACTGTAACATACTTTATTTTTAAACTAAGGTTCTGCTCATCTGTTGAAACAAAATGTGTCTGTCTATTTTCTAGAGACCATTATGTTGAGGGAAGGATGAGGGGGGTTGCACCAAACAAGAAGATAGCTGCTGTGCAGCAAAAAAATGTTGATGTGTGAGTTAGATTTTTTTTTTTTTCCCCCTCTTGATTTTTGGTCTCTTTGCCAATGTGCTGTCTTTCTAATAACCCCTCTGATGTAATTTTTCTAGGACGTTTTCTGAAATCTGTTTTATTTTAATTTTCAGGAAAACAAAAAAGAACAAACAGAAAAGTAAGTTTCAAATTTCAATCACCATTTTAGTTCGGTGTACATATTTTGATTTTAAAAAATGACCTGGTTCATAATTTGCATTCAAACTCCAAGACAGTGAGATAATTAATGCAGGTAATTTAAATTTATTTGGAGAAAGTTTACCGAGTTTTGTTGGTTCTCCTCCAGCACCAGGAGCTGGAGAAGGGACCAGCACTGGAGAACTTCCTCACCCTCCACGCAAGAAGAGGGCACGCGTTGACCCAACTGTGGAGAGTGTATGTTAAATTCTGTTCTGTCTACGTTACATTTATTCATTTAGCGGACGCTTTTATCCAAAGCGACTTACAAATGAGAAAATCCAAGCAAAGCGATATATCAAGCAGAGAACAATACAAGTAATGCTACCAGACAAGATCCGTTAACTGGTTCCGAAGAAGCAAAGTGCAGAGTAGAGGTGTAAGTGCAAATTTTATTAAAATTTTTTTCACGGAAGAGGTGGGTCTTTGGCTGTTTTTTGAAGATGGTGAGAGATTCTGTGGTCCAGGTTGAGGTTGGAAGTTCATTCCACCACTGAGGAAAAGTTAGTTTGAATGTTGTTGAAAGGAACCTTGACCCACGCTGAGTAGGTACTACTAAGCGTCGGTTGCTAGTCGATCGCAGATTGCGAAGGGAACACACGCCTTCAGGAGAGAGTTGAGGTAGGAGGGTGCTGTTCCAGACAAGGTCTTGTAGGTGAGCGTCAAGGCCTTAAATTTGATAAATAAAGTACACCCTCCTGTAATTCTCTGTTTTTATTTATCAGGGTTTAAAGAACAATTGTGTGGTTCTCACCAACTTCTGCAAACAAGCAAATAACCTCAGGTGGCAAATAAAACAAACTTCAGCATGTAGTCATTTTTTCCCAAAACATAAACCAGCATTCAGAAACCTGATGGAGGATACTTCCACAATCACTAAGCATTCAGAAACCAGATTGTGGATACTTCCACAATCACTAAGAGTGTAATTAGCAGCCAAGTGTAACTAATGAAAGGCACATGATTTAACTAATCCGAAAGAAGTGTAACTACCTCTATAAAAGCAGATCGTTGGACAGTTTTGTTTTCTGTAGCATGCCAAGAAGCCATGACCTCAGAGAAGCAATTGTTGTTGCTCATCAGTCTGGTAAGGGTTATAAGGTCATCTCCAAACAATTTGAAACTCACCATTCTACAGGTGCATATTAAAAACTTTGAATATCATGGAAAGTTCATTTTTAGCCGTAATTTAAAAACTTTCGTATATTCTAGGTTCATTATACATGGAGTGAAATATTTCACACCTTTTTTTTTATTTATTTATTTTTTTTAATCTTGATTATGATGACGGCTCATGGAAATCAGAAATCCAGTATCTCAAGATATTGGAATAAAGAATTTATAATGCAGAAATGTTGACCTGAGAGACACCAGACCCAACAATACAGATGAGCTGAAGTATCAAAGCAACCTGGGCTTCCATAACAAACACCTCAGCAGTGCCACAGGGTGATTACCTCCATGCCACGTTGTCAAATGATGCAGTGACTTGAGCAAAAGGAGCCTTGACCAAGTATTGAGTGCATAAATTAATATACTTTTCAGAAGTTCAACATTTCCGTATTATAAATTCTTTATAATACCAACAGTTGCCAATCTTCTTATTGGTGGTCGTCCCGGCCAATTCAGGCAGAGGTCAGAGATATAAAGAAAAACCTATGGCATGTGACCTACAGTCACAGTCAGTACATTAAATGCTTATGCTTAATGTTCATGACAGCACAATCAGAAAAAGATTGAAAAGGTGTGGCTTTCATGGAAGGATGGTTTAAAAAAAAAAAAAAAAAAAGATCCTTCTCTCCAAAAGGAATATGTGCATGGTTTAATTTGCAGAATTGCACCTGAACAAACCACAAAAGTTCTGGAACAATCTCCTTTGGATTGATGTGACCAGGTCCTGAGATGTTTGGTCATTATACACAGTGCCATGTTTGGCAAAAACTAAACACATTATCTCACCATAAACACCTCATAACAACTATCAAGCCTGCTGGTGGAGGGGTGTTTATTTTGGCCGGTTTTGCAGCTACATGACCTTGCAATCATCGAGACATCAGTGATCACTACTTTTCTACCAGAATATTCTTGAGATAAACGTGAGGCCATCTGTCCAGCAACTTTAAGATGGGCTGAAATTTGGTCATGCAACAGGACAGTGACCCCAAGCACACCAACAAATCGGTATCTGAATAATCCAGACCTCAAGCCGATGGAGATTCTGTGGCGGGATCTTAAGAGAGGCACGGTGGCCTCACATCTCCTGGGTCGGGGGTTCAATTCCCACCATGACCCTGTGTGTGGAGCTTGCATGTTCTCTCTGTGCTGTGGGGTTTCCTAAACCCCTAGTCCAAAGTCATGCATGGTAGGCTGATTGGCATGTCCAAAGTGTCCGTAGTGTATGAATGGGTGAGTGTGTGTGTGTGTGATTGTGTGCCCTGTGATCGATTGGCACCCTGTACAGCAGTGGTGTCAAACTCATTTTAGTTCAGGGGCCACATACAGCCTAATTAGATGTCAAGTGGGCCGGGCCAGTAAAATCATAGTATAATCACCTATAAATAACAAGCAGTCCATGTTTTTACCTTTTGTTTTCATGCAAATACATTTATATTTAATGAAATATCCTTTTATAAAATATATCATGAGCAACCTCAGATTTCTTAAGACAAACATGTGCAATTTGCTTCTGATTATCATTCACATATATGTGCATTACAACTGCTCACAGTGTTTGTACAAATGCAAAAAAAACTTCACAGGTATTTGGAACTGAAAAATATAGTATTTCACTTTCAAATCTATGGCATTGCATGAACAATAGGATTCCACCAAACCAAACTCTTTTGTACTGAAACTGTTGACTAACATTAAATTGCACGTTAAAAAAAAAAACTATTACCCATTCATCTCTGTGAATAAATAAGCGGCCCATTTTTCATGGAAAACTCTACACTCTGTATCCACTTTTCCTGCTTTTTGTCAGACATTTTGTCTAATGAGGGTGTGGGGACGAGAAGAAAATAGAGTAGACTACTCCGTGATAACAAACAGCAGACGTCGCATTGCTGCCATCTGCTGTTCAGTCCGAGAGATGTGCCGCGTCTTTTACCCCCCAGTGGATAATTTATGAATAGCATTTTATTAAAAAAGACAAGTTCGTGTCTTTTATGGATATATTTTTTTTCACTTTCAAAATTCGTCCTGCGGGCCGGATTGAACCCTCTAGCGGGCCGGTTTTGGCCCGCAGGCCAGTACGTTTGACACCCATGCTGTACAGGGTGTACCACGCCTTGTGCCCGATGCTCCCTGGGATAGGCTCCGCGTTTCCCGTGACTCTGAAAATGATAAAGTGGTAGAGGATGGATGGATGGGTGGATCTTAAGTGAGCTGTATATAAGCAAATGGCCTCAAACATCCATGAACTGAGAGTAATGTAAAGAGTGGGCCAAAAATTACTTCACAATGATGATCAGTGAGCGACAAACTCTTACAGCAAATGTTTACTTCAAGTTATTGTTGCAAAGGGTGGTTCTAGGTTGTTTTTTTTTCCACCTGGTTGGTTTATCTTTTTGGAGAAAAAAAATCATTACATATTGAAATCTATTGAGGTGGGTTTTTTTTTAAATATTTATTTATTTATTTATTTATTTTTATTTATTTATCGGATACCTGAGGTTATTTGTTTTGTTTAAAGAAATTGGTGAGGACCACAATTTTTTGTCAGAGCATAAATAATAACATAGAATTGAAGATGGGTGCGCATTCTTTTCCCCCAAGACTAACGGATGTGAAACTTGTCCTGTTTTCTAAATGTAGTCCAGAAACGTGATGCCTTTCCAAATGTTGTCAAGACATGTTTGATGTCTATGCTGGGATTCCTTGATTTTGCACAGAGACTATACAGCTTATAACCACCAAGTGTAGCACCAAACTGCAGGTGTAAATTCTCACCCCCGCCTCAAACCAAGTTGTCCATATTAAAATATTAAACAGGCTTGCTTTCTGCAATCTTAAAATAAGTATTCTACAAAGTTTTGGTTTCTTTTGTACGAAATACAAAAAAAAACCCCATCTTGAAACTGGAATCCATTTCCACTTCAGTTTGTAGTTTGCTATCTCTCCAAACATCAGAGCCAGGTATGTGCTGTGGCTTTTAGATTTAGAGTTGAAATATTTAATTATACATTATAGAATTGTTTTCAATTATAAATATCTGTATAAATATGTACTTTTTTTAAATCGCACATTCAGGTTTTTTGATGTAATGATTCTAACATGTAATTTGCCTGATGCTAAACGCTTCTACTTGTTAGCAGAATTAGTCTTTTCATTTTTATACAAAACAATAGAAGCATCTCGGCTTATTTATGATGTAGAGATTACTTTTAGGGTATGCATGCTTTCTAAATTTATTGTTTTTATTATTTTAATCGAATTTAGCAAGCTTTCTATTCAAAAGCATTCCACTAATACAATGATGTTAGGAGAAAATGAGACGGTGGGTTTTTGTCTGAAACAATTCAGCAGTTTCGGCAGCACACAAGGTAAAAGCAGCTATATTTTGGGAACTGTTTTGGTGTAGGAGGAGACTTTTATCAATCGTGTGGAAGTAAAGGTGAAGATACCTGAGGAGTTAAAGCCATGGCTGGTCGATGACTGGGACCTGATCACTAGACAAAAGCAGGTGACGTTTAAAAGCCTACCTTATGATTTACCCAATGCTGCTGCTTATAAATGTTTTGCATTTTAGTTCAGTGATGTTCCAGAGTCCAGAATCAAACCCTATCAGTGACTGTGAAATGTAATTGCAAAATGTAGCTTGGTCCTAAACGTTTACTTTGTGATTGAGACTATGGCATTTTTTTTTATTTCTGTAGCTATTCCACCTTCCTGGAAAGAAGAATGTAGACACGATATTGGAGGACTACGCAAGTTACAAGAAATCAAGAGGAACCTCTGATAACAAGTATGCACAATTAATAAGGGGAAATGCGTGGAGCAGATAGTTCATGGATACCACATCTATATGATTTTCACTAATCAACTGGCCTTAGTTTTAGGGAAGCTTTAATTGTTCATGAAATTCATGTTTCCGGTGGTAAACTGGACTATTCTTTGAGAGTAACAGCACTGTTTTGAACAGTTTGCGACAAGCAGCATATTTCTCTTTCAAAATCTTCACCCAGGAAATGAATTGTAGGACGAGTGATTGTGTGTAATATATATTATTACATTTAATAAATAAAAAAAGTGGCTACCTTAAAATCTAATCTAATAAATGAATCCTATGAAAATATCAGCTTTTAAATATAAATTCCAGTTTGGGTTCAGATGGTTTGTTTTTTTTTTTTTTTTTTTTTTGGGGGGTTATTTTCCCCTTGTGATGAAGTGTGCAATGATGTCTTTATTTAGGGAATATGCTGTGAATGAAGTGGTTGCTGGCATCCGCGAGTATTTCAACGTTATGTTGGGCACGCAGCTCCTCTACAAGTTTGAGAGGCCGCAGTATGCTGAGATCCTAGCTAACCATCCGGACACGTCAATGTCACAGATTTATGGGGCACCACACCTTCTGAGGCTTTTTGGTATGCACTCTTATCCAGATTCTTCATTGTGATCATACTTTATAGAACATTTCCAACCACCCTTATCCTTGATTTATGGTTACCTTGATAATCATGAGAACACGATTGAGTCCCACAAGTCCCATCTGCCTTTACCCATGAAAAATTAAACCGGTGAGGCATCTTTGGATGTATGTGGTGTTCAGCTAATGTTGATAATTTGTCATCTGTTCTGTTGTCTGGAGCCGTGTTTGCGTAAAATGAGAGCACGGTGCTGTTCCATAACTTGCATAAAAGCATTCGCTTTACCGTGATTCAGCCCTCATAAACATGGCAGAAGCCACAAATTAAGCAATGACCATAAATCAAGATTTTAAGTGAGAGAAAAAGGCATCTCTGGAGCAGGATTGCGATGATTATTTACATGTTTATGCCTATAGGTTAACAAATATTGCTTTACGTGCTGAATCTGTAAAATGTATAAATAATATGCCATTTAGTTTATTGTCCGCTCAGCCTGTTTTCATTCAAACTTGAGAAATGTCTTGAGTTTTTGATATTGGCACAACGCTGTAGGTATGTGCAAATAACATGCACTTCTTCATATTCCAATGTTACATGGTTTGTGTATTGACGATGCAACTCGGCTGCTAGATTTTTAACCAAAACTTGTTGACATTTAAAAACCTCAAGCAAGAAGTAAGGTAATAGGTAAAATAGTGTTTGCATGCCTTTTACAAATTGTCATCTTCAATGTATAACAGTGAGGATTGGGGCCATGTTGGCGTACACACCTCTGGATGAGAAAAGCCTTGCTCTGCTGCTCAGCTACCTGCAAGATTTCTTAAAGTAAGTATGCATTAGTAATACTGAAGTGTTTAAGATGTCCTACATACACCTGGTGTTTGCAGTGTGTTGTCATGGTTAAAAATGACATAAACTAGCAGTACAGAGAAGAACAGGACTCCAGGACAGCGTAATTGAATATTGAGTTAGAGAGCCGTTGGAGAATACATCACTTTGAGTGCACCGTTGCTTTAATCGGATCACGGATTCTGGGTTGACAGTTGAAAAAGATCCCCACTAGTGCTTTAAGGAGCATCATTTATAACTGTTGGATATGTGCTGGCCTCCAGAGTCACAGTGTGGATGTGGCCAGAGTGTTGCACCGAGCAAACAAGATACTGATAAATCTGTAGCTCGCATGTTTTGTATGGAAATTCAACTGAAACCAGAGTTTAGGACTTTAGGTTTAACGAAATATCGCATCTTGGCACATCTGGGTTTCATTCAAATCTGTTTTTAAATAATTTGTTTCTGTAAAAAAAAAAAACCTAACTATTTACAAAAAGGTCATAAGTTAAAGTTTTTTTTCATGACTAGAAAGAAAAGTAAAATTTGTCTTAGTCGAACACGGACACACATGCTTTCAGGTCCGTGAACATCCACTAAAATGAACAATCTTAACAGTGCATGCTGTTATAGAAACATAATAAATGAAACGGTTTTCCATTAACAGCACATTCTGAAATGTTGATATGCTAATTTTTATTTATTGAAGAATAATAAATAACCCCCCTTTATATTTAATGTTGTGGAACGTCTTAACAAAACATGTTAACATGTCCTGTTGTCACATGTTAGACCAGCTATAAACCACATTCCCTCACCAGCCTGCCTGGAGTCCTCCGCCACCAGGTGGCATGAGATTATGACTTTGGGTTGGCTGCTCATCTGTCTGAGATTCTCATTAGCACAATATCTCAAGAATAAGTGGTGGAATGTTTGAAGGATTTATATGGAATTGTCACTTATTTGATTGTGGAATTTTTGATCCAAACAGGGTCAAGGACACATCAAGGTCAAATGTCTGAACTAGTTTTACTTGAATAGCTTCCTTCCTGTTTTAACAGTGTTTGAGACATACAAATTAGTAACCAGAAGGACTAGACCTGGTGGCATCCCTGTCGATGTGGCTGACATGGAGTTCTACTAGTTCTCTCTCTTGAAATTGAGACAAAAATATTACAGCTTTCATGTTACTGAGGAACCACAAAGCCATCTGTCCTTAAGACTTTCTTGTGGATGAAAATGGAAAATTACCGTTTTACCTCTTGTTTGAAAGCGCAGACCCTGGAGATTCTTTCCCAATTTTTTTTTGGAAATTATAACGTATTTAAACGAGTGCAGTAATATAAACCTGTGATTTGCTTTGACGCTGAACTACTGAGAGAGCTGCGGTTGTAGAAAATGAATCATTCAGAATAAATAATTCAACAGCACAGTGGTATAAAACTGTTTGTTGCGCATGTTTAATTGTGAAATTTTTTTGTTGCAGGTATTTAGTGAAGAATTCATCGTCTCTCTTCAACGCCAGTGATTATGAGGTTGCACCACCAGAGTACCACCGCAAGGCTGTGTGAACACCGTCATTGATTATCTGTGGTGCTGAAATTTCATTACTGAATATTTTTTATTTGTTTCTTTTAAAACCCCCTTTCAAAGGGAAAACCCAAAATCCAATGAAAGCCCTAGAACAGTTTGGTTGACTGGAAGGTGAATCAAGACTGATATAACAGCCTACTGTACAGGACTGGTACTAAGGCTTATTGGAATGCTGCTCACTGTCCCCATGTTGTTGAAATATATTTTGGTTCAGAAAACACTGATCCTGTGTGGGTAAAGCAGAATCAAGGTAAATACTGCAGAAGTTTTTTTTTTTGTTTGTTTGTTTGTTTTTAAAAAATATATATATAGTATGTTTGTTAATAAATCTTCCTTCGCAAATATGACTCAATGTAATTTTTCATAAGTGTGGGTTATTAAATTATGTTCAAATATTTGTTTGCTCACAATTTATCCAAGGAGGTAAATTGATTATATAGATGTGCTGTTTGTTTATATATATATATATATATATATATATATATATATATATATATATATATATATATATATATATATATATATATATATAAATATTTATTTTGTAGCGGGATCAGCCCAGGGGGGAGAAGGCGTAGCACAAACACACGCAGGTTGTAGTGAGAGAAGTGAGAGAAAATCCAGGATTTATTTGTCCTTCAGTCAGTGGTGGTGTGTGTGTTTGCGTGCGTGTGGCTGGATGAGGGAAACCCGGCGGGGGCGGGGCTGGCGCAGCGGCGTCCTCCGGGGCGTGTCGGGATTCCCGGAAGAGCTGGGAAGAAGGTTCCCTATGCCGGTTTCTCCGCGTCACCTCTGACGTCGTCGTCGTCCGGGGCGGAGCCCTGTAGCCGAGTTGGTCTCCGTCCTTCCGTGGGCGGAAGGGTGTCCTTTTATCCCCTCCTTCTGGAGCTGTGTTGGTGAACCTCTCGCTCCCGGTTTGCCAATCCGCCGCCGGCAAGGCGGGGGTGGCTCCACCCTGCCGAGACGGCCCTTCCGGTTAGCGTTGGGACCGGCGCGAGGCTGCCCGCCTCGTGCCGGGTCGGCAGTCGGGGAAGGAGCGAACCTCCTAGTTTGCGCGTCGGGTGTTGGTCCGCCGCGACAGTACCCCCCCCTCAGCTCCGAGCCTACTGCCGCTGGGAGGTGGGCCCAGAGCGTGTCCCGTCGTGAGAGCCCATCTGCGTTCCCGTGCAGGGCCCCCGCCCGGTGCTGGACTTGGAAGGAGAAATCCTGCAGGGCGAGAAACCACCCGGGCGTTCGTGTCCTTGGCCTTGGCCATCCATTGCAGGGGCGCGTGGTCTGTGACCAGGACAAAGTGCCGGCCTGCTAGGTAATACCTCAACTCTTCAATGGCCCACTTGATTGCCAAGGCTTCCCGCTCCACCGCGGCGTACCTCTTTTCTGCGGGGGCCAGTTTCCGGCTGATGTAGAGGACCGAGTGCTCTTCTCCGTCGAAGGTTTGGGAGAGGACCGCGCCCAACCCTGTTTCAGATGCGTCGTTGTGTACCGTGAAGGGGAGCGAAAAATCCAGGTTCCGCAACACCGGGGCGCTGGTGAGGGCCCGTTTCAGGGCTTGAAGGCCCTCTCTGCCTCGGTTGACCATTTCACCCGGTCCGGCTGGCCGTTTTTGGTGAGATCTGAAAGAGGTGCAGCTATCGCCGAGAAGTTAGGCACAAATCTCCGATAGTACCCTGACAACCCCAAGAAGGCACGTACCTGTTTTTTCGATGAGGGGCGAGTCGGAAGACATCGTCCAAGTAGGCGGCTGCGAAGCTGCGGTGTGGTCGTAGGACGATGTCCATCAGCCGTTGGAAGGTGGCTGGTGCCCCGTGTAGGCCAAAGGGGAGGACTCGGTACTGCCAGTGGCCGGTGGAGGTACTAAAGGCCGTCTTGTGTCGGGCGCTAGGGCAACTTGCCAATACCCCTTGGTGAGGTCCTGGGTGGATATAAAGCGGGCCCTCCCCAGTCGCTCCACCAGGTCTTCCACTCGGGGGAGGGGGTAACTATAAGTCCGATACCTGGTTCAGTCTCCGGAAGTCGTTACACAGGCGCATGCTTCCGTCGGGTTTCGCTACAACGACGATGGGACTGGACCAGGGGCTGGATGACTCCTCGACGATCCCATCCCTTAGCATTCGCTCCACCTCCTCCTCGATGGCCTTCCGCCGGGCCTCAGGGACCCGGTAGGGTCTCTGTCTAACCACCACGCCGTGTGGTGAACCACCTGGGTCATCCCCGGGGAGGAGGAGAACACGTCTGCGAATTGGTCCACCATCTCGTTGAGTTCCTGTCTCTGCGCGGGGGTGAGGTCTTCCCCAAAGTCGACCAAGGCACGCTTGTCAGGATCTGTGTCCCGGCCCGCGTACGCCGAAACCATCGGGACTGGGTCCACCCACCTCTTCAACAGGTTGATGTGGTATAACTTCCCGGCCGTACGCTTACCGGGTTGTTGCAGGCGGTAGTTGACAGCTCCCCGTCGCTCAAGGACCGTATACGGCATCCATCCCGGGCCATACGAACCGGTCCCTCAGTTTCTCCAGTGTGTTACGTGCCCCTAGGTGACCGCCGAGGGGGTGGGCATTGGCCAGGTGCATTACTAGCTTAGTCCTCGTCCGCGGTACCACCAGGAGGTCCGTCGGTTCTCCTCGGCGACAGACCCGTTGGTAGAGGAGGCCCCCTCTCACGAGGAAGTACGAGGTGGGGAGCCTCAGGCCGGGGTTCTGGGTGACCCCCTCTATCACGCATGCTTGTGCCTAACAGTGTTTCAGGCGGTCGTCCTCCTTCTGCTCCCGGCCGAACTTCCCCTCCCGGTTCACCTGTTGGAACACAGAGGACACCGAATTAATCAATAGGGAGGACTCACCTTCGGTTTCGGCATCTCCGGCGTCTTGGGCTAGGCAGACAGCCCGGCGTTGGGTCCGTCGCGACGGCTTCTTTGCCTCGGTAGCTGGACCCGTTGGGAAGCCCGGCCAGTCTCTTCCTAGGAGCAGTGGCACCGGAAGAGTGGGGATCACGCCCACATGGAGGGGCCAGGTTCCGGCTGTACTCCGGATTCGCACCTCGGCTGCCGGGATCTCTCGGGTCTCCCCATGGATGCAGGTGACGGCGAGGACTCCCTCCGGTTGTAGTACCTTGGGGAGGACCGTCGGTCGGGCGAGCGTCACCGTACTCCCGGTGTCCAGTAGGGCGGTGATGGATCTTCCTTCTACCCACACCCTCTGGGTGGGGCCCTCGGGAGGCTGTTGGAGGTGGAGCGCGCACCCAGCTAGCCATGGTTTCTTGATCGGCCGACGGGGCTCTATCTCCGGTTCCGTGGGCATGGGCTCGTCAGCGGGGGTCATCCGGCTTGGTGACCTCCGGTTGGTCCTCCACGGCCCAGGGTGGCGTTGATGGTCATGACTCAATTTAATTTTTCGTGTGGCTGGATGAGGGAAACCTGGCGGGGGCGGGGCTGGCGCAGCGGCGTCCTCCGGGGCGTGTCGGGATTCCCGGAAGAGCTGGGAAGAAGGTTCCCTATGCCGGTTTCTCCGCGTCACCACTGTCCTCGTCTGTCGTCGTCCGGGGCGGAGCCCTGTAGCCGAGTTGGTCTCCGTCCTTCCGTGGGCGGAAGGGTGTCCTTTTATCCCCTCCTTCTGGGGCTGTATTGGTGAACCTCTCGCTCCCGGTTCGGCAATCCGCCGCCGGCGAGGCGGGGGTGGCTCCACCCTGCCGTGACGGCCCTTCCGGTTAGCGTTGGGCGGCAGTCGGGGAAGGAGCGAACCTCCTAGTTTGCGCGTCGGATGTTGGTATATATATATAGACCAGTAGACCAGTAGTCTACATATATTCACTGTCCACTTTATTATGAACCCCTGCACATTTATGCAGTTACAGTCATGGATGAAAGTATTGGCACCCCTGGAACTTTTCCAGAAAATGCAACATTTCTCCCAGGAAAGTGTTGCAATGACAAACGTTTTGGTACACACATGTTTTATTATCTTTAAGTGCATTGGAACAGAAGAAAAAAGGCAAATTTGACATCATTTTACACAAAACTCCCAAAATGGACTGGACAAAATCATTGGCACCCTATTAAAACTGTGGGTAAATAATTTCATTTCAAGCATGTGATGTTCATTTAAACTCACCTGTGGCAAGTAACAGGTGCTGGCAATATAGAAATCAAAACTGAAGCCAGTTAGAGTGTATAAAAGTTGTCTCAACCTTTGTGTTGTGTACCTGTGTGCCACACCAAGCATGGAGAAGAGAATGAAGAGCCGAGAATTGTCTGAGGACTTAAGAAGCAAAATTGTGGAAAGACATCAACAATCTCAAGGTTACAAGTCAATCTCCAGAGATCTTAAAGTTCCTTTGTCCACTGTGTGCAATATAATCAAGAAGAATTGGAACTGTGACAAATCTTCCTGGACGTGGACGGAAGAGAAAACTGCAATTTACAAAAATGTACCTGAGTAAGCCTCAATCCTTCTGGGAGAACGTTTTGTGGACAGATGAGTCTAAGGTAGAGCTTTTTGGCAAAGCACGTCATTCTACTGTTTACAGAAAATGGAAAGAGGCCTACAAAGAAAAGAACACAGTATCTACAGTCAAACATGGTGGAGGTTCAAGGATGTTTTGGGGTTGTTTTGCTGCCTCTGGCACTGGGTGCATTGACTGTGTGCAAGGAATCATGAAATCTGGGGACTATCAAAAGATTTTGGCCCATAATGTAGGGCCTAGTGTCAGAAAGCTGGGTCTGCGTCAGAGGTCATGGGTGTTTCAGCAGGACAATGACCCGAAACATACCTCAAAAAGCACCCAGAAATGGTTGGAGACAAAGCGCTGGAGAATTCTGAAGTGGCCATCAATGAGTCCGGATCTAAATCCCATAGAAGACCTATGGAGAGATCTCAAAATTGCTGTTGCGAGAAGGCACCCTTCAAATCTGAGAGACCTGGAGCACTTTTCAAAAGAAGAGTGGTCCAAAATTCCAGTTGAGAGGTGTAGGAAGCTTGTTGATGGTTATAGGAAGCGATTGGTTTCAGTTATTTTCTCCAAAGGGTGTGCAACCAAATATTAAGTTGAGGGTGCCAACAATTTTGTCCGACCTAATTTTTGAGTTTTGTGTAAAATGATGTCAAATGTGCCTTTTGTTCTTCTGCTTTTTTTGTGCTGTTCCAATGCACTTAAAGGTAATAAACGTGTATACCAAAAACATTTGTCATTGCAACACTTTTCTGGAAAAGTTCCAGGGGTGCCAATACTTTCGTCCATGACCGTATCTAATCAGTAAATCATGTGGCAGCAGCATGAACACAATGTTCACATCAAATATCAGAATAAAGGAAAAAAATCTGACTGCTGTGACTTTGCTCGTGACCTGGTTGTTGCTGCCAGATGGGCTGGTTTGAGTATTTCAGAAACTGCTGATCTGGTATTTTCACACACGAGAGTCTCTAGAGGTTACACACAATGGTGCAAATAAAATGCCAAGAAACAGCCTAGGCGACTCTTCTGTGGGTGAAAACGTAAAAGAGGTCAGAGGAAAATGGCCAGGTAGGGTTGAGCTGGGCCAGGTAGGGTTGAGCTGGGCCAGGTAGGGTTGAGCTGGGCCACCTGCACGTATCTGCATGTTCTTATGCATTGTGTTTCTACTACATGGTCGATCGATTAGATAACCATATGTACAGGTGTTCCTAATAAAGTGGATGGCCAACCATTCATCTATCAAAGTTAATGTGCCTATAAATAATGTCAAATACAATCTAAATGACAACTTTCATCAAATCGGATTCATGGGTGGGAGACATGAGGATAATAACTCAAACAAAACTCATTGTACACATTGAGTGTGTGTGTGTGTATATATATATATATATATATATATGTATATATATATATATATATATATATATATATATATATATATATATATATAATAAAATAGATATAGATAGATATATATTGAAGGGGTCTGTGATTTTTCTTTCTCTTTTATAGTTCATGTGGTCTACACACTGTAGTTCTCTAGTAGATCTGATCTCTGCAATACAGGAATGTTTCCATACAAAAGCACATGATCATACGACCATAACTCGAGATATTCACGCACACGGTTCATTCTGTATGTGTGTGTGTGTGTGTGTGTGTGTGTGTGTGTGTGAGAGAGAGATCTGAAAAAGGAGATCATATGAATGTGAATAGACTGCGACCTTCGCACTTTAACCTACACACGAGTGTGTGTGTGTGTGTGTGTGTGTGTGTGGTGTGTGTGTGTGTGAGAAACACGTCAGTGTGTGTGAGCGGCGGAGTCTCAGTGACTACACAGGAAAAATGCGTTGCTTTCAACTTGTGTACAAGTGTAGAGACTTGGCTGCGTGCGTTTGATCGCTTCTGCTCTCCGGCCATGAAGAGTCTGAAGCAGAGACTGAAGAAACACGACGCGTCGAGCAGCGTGAGTAAGATTGATCTGAACACATCCAGTCTTCTCCGCGACTTTTCTTTTGGTCACTGAGGGGAGTTTAGGAAATAGCTCGGGGCTACTTGCTAGCCTCCTGAGGTGGGGCTTTAGTAGAAAAATGAAGGGTGTGGGCTCCTCAAAATCGACCAATTCATATATTTGTACGTTTTTTTTTTCCCTTTTCTTTAGAAAATTAAATTCCAAAGAAATATGTATTATTATTATTTATGGTTATGATGATTGTTGTTGTTGTTAAGAGCCTGTAGGTGCAGTGGTATGTGATCCACGAGGCTGTCAAAATCCTGTCACATTTGCACCTGGCTGTTAAATGGAAAATTCTGGATAAATCTCACCTCTCATGAGTCTTTACAGTGATCTTTGAAAAATACAGTATACCAAAAAAAAATACAAAAAGTTCCTCCATAGGTGTTTGAGTGTCTTAGATGTTTTCAAATCTGCCTTACCTGAAGTGTGTGAAGTTTATTTCCCTTAACACATTCCACAAGTGCTTGTTTTACGGTGAATTATTCAGCTGCGCTGATGTTATTCTAGGTATTTAGAGACGAATTCCCTTAAGAACGCCGCAGGCCTATTCAGTTGAGCGGGTTAGAGCTATATTAACTCGGATATAAATCCCAGCGTTCTCATGAAGTGCTGTCCTAAGGGTGCCATGTCTCTGGACGTGAAGTCATGTGGACAGGATGTAATACGGTGTGTGTCCGCACAGATTGTTTACTGTTGTTGCTTTTTGGATTTAGCTGTCATGTTTACCGGACTTTACAGGCTACGGACTGGAACAAGTATGACGAGCGTCTCCTGAAAGCAGTGGAGAATGGTGATGTGGACAAAGTCTCCAACACGCTCAGGAAAGGAGCAGTCGCCACCAAACTGGACGCTGACGGCCGATCTTCGTGAGTGTCGCCATTTTATATCACCTCCTCTAATCAAAGAGGAGACTGTTGGTTTCGTCATGAATTTCATCTGATATGATGAAATGTGTATACTACTGACTTGATTGTGCAGAGCACAATGCATGCGCATTTACTGTTTACATTTGTATTCCTATTTTCTCTTTCTCTCTTGTCGTACTCATCTTTTGGCACCCAAATCTGCTTTATATTACAACTGCACGTATAGATTCTGGTACAGAGGCCGAATGAGCACATAGTGATGGGTTTTGCTTTTGATTGATCCTCTGCAATGCTCTGTGCTTGTTTCCTTTGAGGTCCGCAGACGTGTCTTCCTCGGCAGCGTGCTTTCACTGAATTTGAAATCTGGGATGATTTCGAACCTCTACTTTTTAGCGCTGCACAGGGCTTTATAGTGCTTCTTTATAGATTAAAGCACTATAAAACTACGAAATGCTCCTTTTCTACATAAACTCTGCATGTTCTTTGGACTTGACGCTACAGCACATTATTGTAATGAATATCTTTTGTGAGGGCGCACGGTGGCTTAGCGGTTAGCACGTTCGCCTCACACCTCCAGGGTTCGATTCCCGCCGGGGCCATGTGTGTGCGGAGTTTGCATGTTTTCCCCGTGCTGCGGGGGTTTCCTCCGGGTACTCCGGTTTCCTCCCCCAGTCCAAAGACATGCATGGTAGGTTGATTGGTAGGTTGGTAAATTGTCCATATGAATGGGTGTGCGAGTGTGTGTGTGATTGTGCCCTGCGATGGACTGGCACCCTGTCCAGGGTGTAACCCGCCTTGTGCCCGATGCTTCCTGGGATAGGCTCCAGGTTCCCCGCGACCCTGAAGAAGGAATAAGCGGTTGAAGATGGATGGATGGATGGATATCTTTTGTGAGTTTTAAATAGGGAAGAGGGTGATCAATGTGTGTCTTCTAGCTGCTATGGTACACAGCAATACAGCAAAGTAATAATTGTACATGTGTCAGGGCTTTCAACACGACTTCTAAAGATTTAGCGGGTTAATATACTGTTTTGCTGTAGGGGTACATTTTGAGTTCATTTGGCCTAATTTGGGTTCATTTGTGCCCTTAGATGGATGGTCACTACAAATCAGTAATTTTATCTTGATGGGAGTGAGCTTTTCTAGGATGACAATGTCTCCGTCCTCAGGGCATGAGGACTTACTGACAGGTTTGATGAAGATGAAAAGGAAATGATCTCAATCATATGCTATAGCCTTCTTGTCAACCAGATCTTATAGGAGATTTTGCACCAATGCATTAAGTAGTGCTCTCCACCACCATTATCGAAACACCAAGTGAGAGGATGTCTTTAGTCAGAAAGGTGTTCTTCGCTCCGGTACAATTCCTGAGGTGTGTAGAATCAATCCTAATGTGTATTGAAACTGTTCTGGTGGCTTGTGGTGGCAACTTTTAAAATTTGAACTCTTTTAAACGTTGTAACGTTAGAATATAATACAATATGTTAGAATATAATATAATATAATATAGTATGCAGTCTTATATTCTTTTTGCAAAACTGTTAAAACAAGATTAGTTACCGAAAGTAATAGAGAGCTGAAGAATATGTTGCTTTCCTACTTTAAGTGTAAGCTTAGCATTGACACTTCCTTGTTGAATCATGAATAACAAGTCAGGTTTTTTTTACAGGCCATTACATAGTGGCAAAACGGATAGGGTTACCGCCTCACAGCTCCAGGGTTGTTCGTTTTGTCCAACCTCCCAAAAATATGCTGGTAGGTGGATTGACGGCTCTAAAATTGCTCCCAGGTGTGTGTGCATGGTGCCCTGTTATGGACTGGTGTATTTCTGCGTCATGGCCAGAATAGTATACGCATCCACAGCGACCCTGACCAGGATAAAGTCAGACATAAAGCTGAAGATAAAACTGAACACAAAGTTGAAATTGAATGAATGAATGATAACATTGCGTCATCTATCCCTCCCTCCAAGCTCCCTACTCTCATCAAATGAAAATGCTGAGCTAGCGCAAGCGTGTTGGATGAATACCGATGAATGAAACCGTTTTCTAGCACGATATCCTGTTCATGCTGAAATATATCACACCAGGAAAATGTGTCATGATTTATGTATTACATTGTCTTTACTGTATATTAAATTAATTTTCTGTCTTCTTGCTTCCTCTTCTTAATGGCGCTTTGTCTTTTTCTAACCTCGTACTTCACATACACAAAGGCCAATCTTTGTAACTTTCTGAAATAAATGCATTTCAATCAATTGCAGTGAAATTATTAATATAAACTATAAAATATAAGACTCCTCATTCATTCAATGCAGGCTTCACCTAGCAGCAAGCAACGGGCTTATAAATAGCCTCAATGTTTTCCTTGCCCACGGTGTCAACCTACGCACAGCAGATGCTGCTGGTAAGAGTCATTCTCCACTCTTAAATGAACCATTGTACTTGATTTTGCACTGATTGTGGGACCACGATATGCGACTAAGCACATGTAAAGCATGTCTCATACATTAATAGCTTCTTATTCTGCAGGGAAAACTGCACTGCATCTTTCTTCAAGAGGCGGCCATTCTGCCTGCGTGCAGCGTTTGGTGCAGGTACAGCAAGTTTTGCTTTCACTCACTAACAATTGCAGGAAGAATGGTCGGTGAACTAGCTGCCTTGGAATAACAAGTTAAGGTTGTACCATGTTTGCTGTAAAACAACCCTGCCAAAAAAAAAAGATCTTTCATAAGCCTGTTGAACAAGATCTAGTGACAGCTGTTTTGTTTTCTGTTCTTTGCTGCCTGTAGTCTTTGTGCTTTTCTCCTTTGTTCCCTCACACAAAACACAGGCAAGGTCGGAGCAGGTTTTTGTACCATAGCAACACAACCTCCTCAGTGTACAGTAAACAGTGAGAAATCATAAAATAGCTACTTCAGGGTTAAGGAAGATAGCGTCGGCGCTGCTTCCTGAGTGAAAAATGATAGCCTTGACTAAGGAAAAAGCAGTGGCAATGACAGAAATTGTGTTGCATTGCAAAAACAGAAGGAATTTTTAGTAATTGTTGGAGTCCTTAAATAATAATTATCATAATAATAATAATAATAATAATAGTTTTTTTTTAATGTCAATCTGTGGTGTAAAAGAAAGAAAAGGAATGTGTTTTAATCTGTAATGATTGATCCATTCAGTTAATAATCAAAGATTGCTTTGCAGTGTAAAAGTCCTGTTGACAGCACAGATCTGCAAGGGAGGACAGCTTTACATGAAGCAGGTGAGCAGAACATCTAACACCTCTTACATGTCTTTGTGACAGATACCACCTTTGTTCATTATATTCCCCAACATTATTTCTCACGGAGACCAGGACTGAATACTAAAGACCGGAAATTCTACATTCCACGTTTTGTGTCATTGTCCAGTGAGTAACTAATGATGGCATATTCCCTTATGACTATGGCCACGTCCATTATAAAGCTTTATATGCTCCACGGCCACATTATAAAGAAAAACTGGATAGGAACAATTGCTGGTGTGTGATCTGTGTTTTGGTGCACTATTGCTGGTTAAGCAGAATAAACCCCCCAATACGAAAGGGTGGCTTAGTGGATAGCACGTTCGCCTCACACCTCCAGGGTCTGGGGTTTGATTCCCGGGACCATGTGTTTCCTCTGGTTTCCTCCACCAGTCCAAAGACATGCATGGTATGTCTTTATTGTGGTAGACTGATTGGTGTGTCTAAAGTGGTATGTGTGTGAGATGGCACCCTGTCCAGGGTGTACCCCGCCCCTGCCGATGTTCCCCCTTTTTATTTGCATTCTTTGCAACCATATTATGCACATTATGCACGTTATGATTGCAGATTTGTCAGCAGCACATTCATGCTGTGAATCTGCCACATCGCAAAAGTGCTCTATTGGATTCAGATTTCGTGACTAGAAAACATTCCCCACACCAATATACCACCAACCTGAACCGTTGACACAAGGCAGGTTGGGTCGATGGATTCAGGCTACTGATGCCAAATTCTGACCCTGCTATCCTTTCAATGAGTCACAAAAGTGATGACCCCCATGAAGAGGAATGTACTATATTAAGAACTGCAGATCACGCCATAATTTGATATTAGTCAGGCCAGGCAGTATTTTTCCAACTGTCCAGTTTCAGTGAGCCTGTGTGAACTCTATCCCCAGATGACTGTTCTTGTCTCAATGCCTGCTGTTGCAGCTAATCCACCTTCCAAGTGATGTGCATTCCAAAATCCCTTTCTGCTCATCACAGTTTTAAAGAGTTGCTATTTAATTGCCTCCCTGTCACCTTGGACCAGTTTGGCCATTCGCCTCTGACCTCCCTCATCAACAAATGGTTTGTTTTACAAACCAGTCTGTCTGGCGCCGACAACCATGCCACAGTCATGTCACCCAGATCAGATTTTCCACCTTTCTGATGTTTGATCTGAACATTCACTGAAGCTTGTCATCAATATTTACATGATTTTATGCAATTCATTTGTGCTGCTGGATAATTGTATGAAAGCGTGATCATTGGTACACTGGCCGGTGAGCGTATGTCAGAATTATTATTTCAGCGCTCCCTGTAAACTCGGTTATCTGCATAGCAATTGGCAAATGAAGTAATTTTTTATTACAGAAAGTGCTTTCAGGGAAAAAAAGCAAAAGTGAGTACACCCCTGGAAGGTGCTATATTGAGGAAGGAATGTGCTATATTGAGATCTGCAGATCATTTTTCAGATGGCACATTTTGCACAGTGTCACAATGATTGTTAAAGGAACTGATAAATAGTGACGTGAAGGTGAGCAGCACACTGATGTCTCCCCCATGTGATTTATAGATTTAATCTAGCGCAGTACATTACCAGCAAAACCAGGTGTTCAGTGGTCTCATGGATGGTGCCACATATATTCTCTCTCCAGGGGCCAAAACATTTAATACATCTGCTTGATGCTTTGGGTCACTGTTTTTTTTTATGTGTTTTATTGGTCGATATGTGTTTTATAATCTTACATGTATTTAATGAAACAAATTATTTTAAAAAATGAGGGAGGTCAAGATGCAATAGGATTTCTGTTTGCCTAGTCTTGGATATTTCCTGCTGAATAATCAATGTCTTGTGTTTGTGTCATATTCACAGACTTCTTTGCCAGTTTTAAATAACATTGCTTTCATATTTCCTTTGCTGTGTATATTGTAATAATTGTATTTTCAATTATTCAAAAACCTACCCGATTTTGGGCCGTTTCCCTGATATGTAACCAGATTGTTTATGATTACCATTCACGATAAACATTCACAGTTCCGTCCATAAGTATTTGGACAGTGAACAATATTTGTGCTTTTGCCTCTGTACACCACCACAGTGGATTTGAAATCAAGCAATCAAGATGTGATCGAATTGTACACATTCACCTTTAATTCAATGGGCTTAATATAAACGTTGCATTAACCATTTAGGAATTACGGCAATTTTATTTTTTTTTTTTTTTTTTTTTACAGAATCCCTCCATTTTCCCAAGCTCAAAAATAATTGGACACACCAACATAATCATAAATATTCTGATTATTATTCATACTTATTATACATCACCGAATGCTGAGTTTCCTGCCTTGAGATGCTTTTCCAGAACTATACTGTAGCCACCTTCAGTTGCTGCTTGTTTGTAGATCTTTCTGACTTCAGTTTTGTCTTCAGTAAGTAAAAAGCATGCTCAATTGGGTTGAGGTCATTGGACATTTAAGAACATGTCATTTCTTTGTGTTAAGAAGATGTGATGAGTTTTTTTTTATCATGGCTCTTCCTTTCCTTTTCCATACTCTTCTCTTCCCATCATTCTGGTACAGGTTAATCTTGCCTCAGAACTGGTCAGGCTTTTTAGAGTTAGAGTAAAAATTGTATTTATTTTATTTCATTTATCTGGCCTTTCTGTTATTGAGTGGTTTGCATCTTGAGGTAAACCGTCTGTATTTACATTCACGAAGGCGTCTCTTGATTGTAGACTCTGACAATGATACGCCTACCTCCTCCAGAATGTTCTTGACTTGGTTAAATATTGTGAAGGGCTTTTTCTTCAACAAAGAAAGAATTCTGCGATCATCCACTTTAGTTGTCTGCCAAGGTCTTCCAGGCGTTTTGGTATTGCTGAGCTCGCCCGTGCATTCCTTCTTTTTAAGATCATATCAAATAGATCTGTTTTTCTTTTTCAGCCTAACGAGGATTTCCTTCCCTTGTAAAGACACCTCTTTGGACTGCGTATTGAGAGTTCCCCTGAAACAGCTACCAAATGCAAATTCGACACTTGGAATCAACTCCAGACCTTTTATCGACTTAATTTGTGATGAAATAATGAGGAAACGGGCTGCGATTGTTCCAATTACATTTGAGCCTGTGAAAACGGAGGGACTCTGTAATAAATGGCTGTAATTCCTAAATGGTTAATGCAATATTTTTGCTAAGGCCATTGAATTAAAGCTGAACGTTTACACTTCATTCACATCTTGCTTCATTTAAAATCCACTGTGGTGATGCACAGAGGCGAAAATACAAAAAAATGTGTCCCTGTCCAAATACGTATGGACCTGACTGTATATACACACTCAGCATGGTATGAGTGGAACCCACATGATGTTTATATTAGCTTGTTTATTCAGCTTATGCAGGTCACACAACAATAATCAAAATGCTGTGTAGCAGCGGTGCAAGTGTCAGTGCTGTCGACAAGGTAAGAACAAAACTTGGATCTGTGTGGTTTTGCACTTTACCAACTTCACTACCTAACTACACTCAGTGCAGCAATAATCACACCAGACACTGAAAAAAGTTCAGTTTACTTGCAAAGTCTTCCCTGTTCTAGAAGCTCTGTGTATATATACCCTAGTGGCCACACCTAATTATCAAACACCTGTAGTCATAGCAAATGACTGTTTGAATCTGTTTACATTTGACCACATCCTCAAAGCGAAGATACACTGTATAATTATTATCAGTTAATGCAGGCAAGGAGACATCTAAAGGAAATAAAGATGGCGATATTTATATAGAACCTTTTACTAGTGAAGAAAGCTTTGTTACAGTGTTTGTTTTTTAACACAAGTTTCAAGCCAGAAATGTATACAAATGTCACATGTTGTGGTTTATGTAATAAAAAATGTTGTTTTTTTCTCAGGATGGTCGTTCTCCTTTGATGATAGCAGCACAGATGGGCCATACCAGAGCTTGTCAACAACTTTTAAATTGTGGGGCTTCAGTCAATCTTCGAGACAAGCAAAATAAGTATGCAGTTTTCTTTCTGTTCTGAGTCACTGTGGTTTTAAATTACATTTATTTATATTTTTTTTTGGGGGGTGGGGCCCAAGTCTATTCGAAAATATCACATTCAAGTACAATTAAAAAATAGCAGACAGAATTGGTTGGAATTCCTTTGTGAGCAGGCGGGAGTAGGATTAAAAGCCAATTCCCTGCACAGCTCTAGAATATGGACAAGTTGTGTGTGTTAATAAAAATAAAGGAAAAACAGAACAAGTATTTAAAGATCCAGTTAGGAATTGTTTCATTGTCATCTTAAGTCTAGACCTACAGTAATGATAAATGCGTACATTATCTGTGGCTCCCAAGTGGCGCAACAGATTAGTATTTGCCCTATGGTTGGGAGATCACGAGTTAATACCACGACGATGCCACAAACAATCTGTGGCCAGGAGCCAATGGAGGAAAACTTCCTGTGTTCTCTGGGTGGGAGGGGTGGCATACTCCATCTCTCTCTCTGTCTATCTCTCTTTCTCTCTCTCTCTCTCTGTCACACTCTGTCACCCTCTGTCTTATGATAGCAGAAAGCTGGTTAGTGGGTGGCTGGAATTGGCTGAACTGAAGAGAAAAATCAATATTTATGGTTCTCCCATAATGGCTGCACTTCCTGTCTGGCCAATTAAGAATACTTATTTAAGAATACTTGTTTGCTGAATGCGGTCATCCATCGGTACTGTAGTATTGAGAGAAATCAATACTGGAATGTTGGTGTGTGCTTCAAAGAAAATAAAAGGAGATGAATTGTATATAAAACAACATTACAGTCTTTTATTGATGGAAGTATGTGTTTATATAAAATCTTTACACACAGGAGTTGTAGTAAATAAGGAAAAGGTCCGGGCGATGTTGTCTGGTGTGCTCTTTAATAAGAGAATACATACGATGAATTAACTTTTGTACACATTTATCTAATAGAGATGAGCCATGGGTCATGGTACCAAAATGTGCTCTGAGGATCTGCTATAAGGTCTCGATGACATCGTCTCTGTATATAAAGTGCTGTTCCCTCTGGGTTTGTGTGTGTGTGTGTGTGTGTTGTAGGACTGCACTCATCTTGGCTTGTGAGCACGTTTGCCGTGAAGTAGTGGAGGTCTTGCTGAAGCATAAGGCAGATGTCACTACCGTGGACCTGCATGGCCATGACTTGTGCCACTACGCCCGGCTTAGTGGAGACCAAGCCTTGATCATGATGATCAAACAAGCCTGGGATACAGCCAGCAAAGGCAAGTCATCTAAAGCAAACAGCAGCTTAACTCTAGGGAGGAAAAGTTGTGCCTGGCAAGATTTGGCAAGTAGTAGTATTGTTTTAATCCAGCCTATTCTGCTTCCTCTGAAACATGGCTGTACATGTAGCACGTACAATACATTCTTTTGTTGATTACAGATATTGCAGGGAGATATCAGATGTATATGGTTACATTATCAGAAAACTGCACTCAGTTGTTCCTGAAGGCCAGAATTTTTATAGTGCAGCTTAATGACCTATGGGGTTAGTTTTCTCATTGAATGCCGGTACATCAGTGCTTTAAGCTAGAAATAAATGAATTTGGCAAGAAGTGCCATTTATTACAGATCACTGATCCCAGTTTTTTCTACTCTGTCTGCTTCCCTTAAGCCTTTATGGGTGTGCGCATGGCACATGTTGTATTCTGTTAGATGTTGTTGGCACTTGTCTATGAATGAGCTTATTAAAGAAAAACATGTGAGCTGAATCAATGTTTCAGCGGTCTTGCGTTCGGATGTAGTCCCCTACTGAATACATTAAAGTAGTTTCTCTTCTGAAGAAGTATTCTGATGTATATTTCAAGTGCTGACTGCTGTGAAATTTACTACAACATAAAACAAAGCCACAGCCCCAAATGACAAGAATTGTGTTTTGACCCTGGCTGTAAAGCTAGCCCTGAGCACTGTTGTTCATGCTGTAAATAAAATAAAGAAAACACATCTATGAAAATATTATAGATTTGGTACTGAAACATTGAACAAAATCTCAATGATAAATAAATTACTCTTTGTTTTTTTTTTTGTTTTGTTTTTGTTTTTATACTGCTATAGAGGCTTCCAAGACTGGTCCACAGTTACAGCAGCCGGTAAGGATGGAATGGAAAACTGGGTCTCAAAGGGAAGGGTTCGAATTGTTATTTATGAGTCATGTTTTAAATGATTTAATGACACTACTAAGACCAACATGTCCTAGCTCCATTTCTTCTGCTTGGTTTTACTTTGGCTCACCACCCGTATCTAAACAAAAGCCCTTCTCCTGGTTCTCCTGCTTATGTCTATTAATCTTACTGCAACCTAGATGCCAAAGTGCTAATAATAAAGAAGCAGCCCAATTCTGTTCAGCGATGGGTGAATGGGTGATGTTCAATCTCTGCCATGTTAAAATCAATAATGAAAAAAAAATGAAAGCGTGCTGTTTTTCTTTTCTTTTCTGCAGAGGTCAGTGAATAATGAAACACATGCTCTTGTGAGGACGCTGAGTGTGCAGGTAAGCATTATATTACTGCCGATTCAGAAATTAAACTGGACGTTCTATTACTGTACTATTATTCAACTTTATGCTAGTTATGCCTGAGCTAAACAGGGGACTAATATATTATATACAAAATTGTAGTATAATAGAGCAGAGTATCACTAATATTATAATAATGAGTCTTTATTGGTCACATATACATTAGAGCACAGGGAAATTGTTTTCTTCGCATACCCCAGCCTGTCAGGAAGCTGGAGTCAGAGTGCAGGGTGCATGACACAGCACCCCTGGAGTAGAGAGGGTTAAGGGCCTTGCTCAAGGGCCCAACTGTGGCAGCTTGGCGGTGCTGGGGCTTGAACCCCAAACCTTCCGATCATTAACCCAAAGCCTTAACCGCCAAGCCACCACTGCCACATTTTTATATGATAAAAAATATATACAAGCTGCCACTGTTGGGCCCTTGAGCAAGGCCCTTAACCCCCTCCGCTCCAGGGGCACTGTATCATGGCTGACCCCCACCTCTGCCCCATCTTCCTAACATGCTGGGGTATGCAAAGAAAATTTTTTCATTTGTCTGTAATATGTGATCAATAAAGACTCATTATCTTTATGCTATTCACCCAAGTAGCCCTACATCTTATAAAAAACTTTTATAGGAAGCTTCATGTTTCTTAACAGTCGTTATCTCTTTTTAAAGGCTCCCGCTAAAGGCCCATCTTCAGGCATCAGCTGTCTTCCCCCACAGCAGCATGCAGTGAGTAACTCGCTATTGGTGAATGGTGGTGGTGATGGAGTCATACAGCAGCTGTTTTCTCACCACTGAACCAGCAGGATTTATTTCTGTGGCATTTAGTTGTGAATAACCTTTCATTAACGAGTGCTCTCTAAATTACAGAAGGAGCATGGGAGCCGTTCAGAAAATGGTAAGAGTTGGACTTTAGAATTGTAAACAGTAGCACATATAATGGTGGCTCTGCTGTTTTGACGCTCAATTTTTGTGCCTTCAAGGAAAAGATAACCTACACAGTTATCACCCGGATTGTGCACAGGTATATTCCCTGTTCTAATAATCATCTCCTTTCATTTTTAGATTCATTATGACACGATGAAGGTGACATTCAGCCATTCCATTTTTATACCCTCACTACTTTTATCTGTCAATTTGATTAGGATTAGAAAGCACATTCCTGTAATGTAGGCAATGATAACGTTTTCTCTTCACTATGTTGCGCAGTCTCAATTATGAGTATGTAATCTGAAGTTAAGCTCTTGACTGCTCGAAGAGATCTGCTAACAGAATATTTCAGCAGAAGGTCTACTTCTTTATCAGTTCTTGAAAAATTCTCTTCCAGGCTAGACATCATGCCCCTCATTCAGCAGCTCCGGCCTCATTCAAAGCAAAGGAGGTGCTGGCTGGTGAGGCTGATCTCCTTAAGAGGGAACTGTGGGACACGAGGCGGAGGCATGATGCTGCCCAAGAAGAGCTGTTCAGGTTGGATGCGGCTCTAGTCCTACGCACTCGGGACTATGAGGAGCTGAGGAGAAGTAGTGAACGAGCACTGCAGCAGGCCCATAGCCATGCATGGGAGCTGGAGGAGGCGCTGGGGGAGGTGCAGCGTAGAATGGCCGGCTCGGAGGCTAGGGTGAGGCAAATGCAGGCACATTTGGTAGCCATGCGTGAGAACCTAGTAGAGGATCTGAGAGTACAACTGCTCGAAGCCAGAGCAGAGCTGCATCGAGCACAGGAAGAGCTTGGCCAAAGCAAGAGGGAAACCGAGGAGAAAAAAGAGAGGAATGACATGCTCCTACAGGAGGTACAGAAGCTCACTGAGGAGCTGCTGAAGAAAGAGGACACAAATGCACTGCAGGCAAGTCGGGAAGCTCCGAGAACCCAAATGGCTTGTAAGGAAATACAAACCCCCTCGGAATGGAAGCCTGGTTCTCCAAAAACTACCATGACGGATCTAACGAGCGAGACTCTTCAGCGAGAGCTGGATAAGAAGAGCTACATCAGCGTAGAGGAGCATGAGTCTATAAGAAGCTCACTCCGTACTGCACTTCAACAGGCTCAAAGCCAGGCTCAGGAAGCACTGCTGAGGCAGCAGAAAACCAGTGAGGAAAACCAGAGTCTCACAAGAGAACTGCAGGAGCAGAGGACAGAGCTGGACACTCTGCAGGAGGCCCTACAGGCCCGATTTGTGCCTGTGGCTATGCTGGAGATGAAGGAGAATGAGGTAGCTCAGCTTAGGCTGACTCTTCAACAGATGGAGAAGAGCATGGAGAGGGATGAGGAAGGCAAGACTGCAAGTGCTGAACTGCAGAAGCCGCCTCAGCCTGAGCAAACATCTCAGTGCGATAGAGGCACACAGACTGGGGAAACTCTAGAAAAGAGTACACCCACCTCTGTCAACTGTAAGGAGGAGACTGAAATGCTTCTAACTACTGCTGATGGACAAAATAAGGTTTGAAGAACAAATTCTCATCATTCAAACCACATTTCTATTCAAACTATATTATTTCCGATAGTAAATGTGTAAATGTGTGATAGTTCTAGCAGTTTGTTTGTTTGTATGTGGCTTACCCAAACTGTTTTCCATTCCAGGATTCAGAGATAATAGTGGAGGCAGAAGGTCAGAGGGCGGCTCAGAACAGCTCAACACCCAGCACTGTCCATGGCCTTGTGCCCTCAGACAGCAGCACCATCCTGCAGGCCCACATTAAGAGCCTGCAACAGCAGCTAGAGGTCAGTCCCCCCCTACACACCGGCTAGTTTAAAAGACCTCTCTGCTACTCCACTCTCAGCACATACAGGCACTAATGCTGCTTTGATTATGTTTGCAATTTCATCGCTGTAGGGTTTTCTAATGAATAGTCTGATCGAGAAGCCAAAGAAATATATGTGATACCAGTTTTGTGCTTTCAGTAGGTATATGCATATTGTTATTGCATTACGGTGCTGGAAATTGGGCCAGCAGTGGGCTTTCAAGCACTTTTTTCCGAGCAGCAGAAAATGGAGTCTACCTCACACCCACCTGTACACATGAGCCTGGTATCCAGAGAGACCCTCACTTTAGTTGATTGTGCACAAATTGCTACCAACAAGCATTTTGCCATTTTACCCACATGCTGGAGTTTGCCATGAAATTGTCTCATATTATCAGGAGAATCGAGATGGCTTGAACTAAATTACATTTTCAAGTGCTTATTGAGGTGAAATTACTTTGGCAAAAACTCAGCCACTTAACCCCCCTGTTATGTTGGGAAAAATAAAGTTACCTCCGTTATGTTATGGGTCCAAATGACTTCCACAGTTTAAATACACACAAAAACAGCAACGAACAGCTTAAAACAGTAAACCTTTATTATGGCTTGTCCGAGACTTCATGAACACTTCCTCTCTCTCCTGCTGTTACTCTCTTGCTAATGTGTGTATTTGGCCAAGGTTAAGGTCAAGCTTTCTTGCCTTATCTGTAAACTTCTGCTATGGAGGCAGAGTTAACAGAGTCGGTTCTCATGGCTTATGCAGAAGTGAACTAAAAAATGCTTATTGTTCTGTGCATCCTTAATACATTTCTGTTTTATCAGGTTCATGACCGGTCAAAAAACATTCTCCATTCAAATCATTTACATAACCAGGGCACAAGCTATAGTATGTGTGTTGTGTGTATATAATTGCAGTGTATGGATTTTTTACCTTTTTTCATAATTTATGACCTAGTATAAAAGTCTGAGTGATTTGAATGGGACAATTAATTGCAGGTTATCACTCTCTCTCTCTCTTTCTCTCTCTCTCTCTCTCTCTGTCTCTCTAGAACTCTGAAAGACATTATAGACAAGTTCTTCGTATATATCGTGCACATCTTCTCAGTGCAGCACAGGTATGATTTAAAGCTTACAATGCTATACCATACCATATGTACAGTATATTGTCCTTAATAACCACTTTAAGTTCCAGGACCCTTTCATTGGTCTCACCCTCTTCACTCTTTACACCACATATGCCTTCCTATTAATTTCACGGTAGTTACTGAATATTTTATAGAATAATCAGTTAATATTAAACGCAGTGTAATATTAAACTATGGATAACATGCTTGTAGATGGATCATTAAATAATGTGCTTGGAGCTGGAGGGGTTAAATGGTTGATATGTTTGACCCTAACACTATGACCAAAGCAGTTTGAGATATAGTTAAGGACTAATCATTGTTGTTGTTGTTGTTGTTGTTGTTGTTGTTTGTATTTTCAGGGTTTCATGGATGAGGAGGCCAGATTGGCACTGATTCAGATTGCCAAAATGAGACAGGAGTGTGTATGTTGATCGTTGCTTATCTCTGTCTCTCTAGGTCAGAGTCTAGGTCATTAATCTCTCTAACTCTCTCTATCTGTGTGTGTGTGTGTGTGTGTGTGTGTGTGTGTGCATGAGAGAGCGAGAGAGAGAGAGAGAGCGAGAGAGATGTATAATTGTATTACTGCTTATGTTTAGAATTGAAACCACTTGGGAAATATCGGTGACAACTACTGTACACACGTTTATGTGCCTTTTATTCAATATTATGTAAATATATGAAATAATTATTATTGTATCAAATGTATAATATGTACAAATTACTGTTGTTGTTTTTTTACGGCTTCTTCTGAAGAAAATATTCACCATCAAAACTCTTGTCCTTTTTTCTTCTTTTTTTTTTATTTAAGATCTAAACTTTACACTTTACAGATATAAACTTTACATTCCTTGAGACCTCCTGATCTGGCTATGGTTAATTATTCCGGTATCTCAACTAAGCGGCTGTTACTACTGCTGTACATGTTGGAGGAACAGGACTGCCCTCTTGTGGATTCTGATGCAAACTAATTTGTAGTGAGGAGACATGGAGGATGTACAATACAGATACTGATGTACTGGATTTTGATATTGATGTACAGATACTGATATGGAGGATGTACAATACAGATACTGATGTACTGATTTTGTACAAATGCTTTGTAGTCAAACTCACCTTCACAGACTAGTAGAGTCTGGTGAGTGGACCCTGTCCAAGGCCTGAATGTGATGTCCCCACACAACAAATTTCTTCTAATATTGATTAGAATTCCCACCTTCTCCAAGAAAGACAATAATTGCAATATTGCCTCTTAAAATATATCCAAACATTTCTATACCACCTCTCGGTCATGCTGTTATTTTTTTCCCCCATCAAGATCCTGTGCAACCCTCTTATACATTCTCCAGAACCTTTCCTCATGTGGCTTTCATTTAAGCAGTAACCTGAGAAATGATTCGTGTAGCCCACGTTCACCTCGGCGCAGTCATCCATCCGCTTTCTTATTTCTATTAATAAGATTTATGTTTTAAGGACGGCTCGAATCCCTGCGCTCACACTCGCACCTCCATTTGTGTGTTTTCCATTCCGTGGCTGAACAGAGTTATTGTGGCCGGTATGGTTTTATTCACTTTCTCGGCCTGGGTGGCTGTACTGCAAATGCATCTGGTGAAAGCAGTATTATTATGTGAAAGAAAAGAACCCTTTGGCATGAGGAGTATGGTTTTTAAGGCTGGAGATTTTCTGCAGGAGAGTGAAACTTAATACGCCATTTAACTTTGAAGCCAAGCCAGCCACATTCCCCTCCTCCAGCCCTTCTCCTCAATTTGTTCAGTTGAAATCCACTTCCATGCTCTGGCCATTATTGTGAGTTTCTGGTTTATATTTAAAAAGAGCACAAACCACAACATTGGTTTCTAGTTTAGTTCTTCGTGGTCTGATCTGTCAAAGCCGTTCTCAGTAATTATGGTGAACGCCTTTCAGTGTGCCTGGAGATTTGCCTTTAATCAGATTTCCAGTGCTCTAACCAGAACCAGATGGCTGCTTTAGGTTTGGTTTTGCTCATATTCTTTAGTGCTCTTAAAGATCATAACATGGCATTTAACAGCCTCCTAACAAGTGTTGGCTGCATGTGGCTCCACCCGTGACTCCAAGCTTGTTCCTTCACAGCCGTAACTCGTGCTGTATTCAGATCACTTTAAAGGAGGTGAATGTTCCCTCGGATTAAAGCCGCAGAAGCCAGCACACTTGTACCGTTCCAGGCGTTTCATCTTGTGACACTCGAGGACATGCTTTGTTTTTCTTGGATATAAAGGTATACGTATGACCTATTCAATTTACTAGCAAATGGTGAATGAAGTGTGGTGTGGACATATAGTCGGAAATGTCTGTGCATCCCTCATGCAAGGTCAGTGCCAATTATAGCCGTCAGTCAATCTGACCCATACCTGTCGGTCAGCTCAATCACGTCCAAATTAATATCATACAGGATTGGCTATAAAAGAATAACAACAACAACAACAAAAAAAGGTATTAAGAGCCATTTTAACATGAAAGAAACCCAGGTTTGACAGAACACAACTCCATTTGGAGGTGAATTTGGAAATGTTAGTGTGGTGTGCTCGATTGTTAATATATTAATATAGGCGGGTGGATGGGCTTGGAAAATGTATTGCAGCCATCCATTAGAGGGCGTGAGAGACATTTTGACTCTTCAATGGCTGTCTTGTCCACCATACTATATATACAGCCTGGTTATATGAGACTGGTTATTTTTTTCCCTACAGGTCATGATATGGCCAGACTGTAGATATGGCTATGATTAATTATATTTTAATCCTAGCTGTCAGATTTCTCTAGACATCCTTGATGTCTGAATGTGTGTTTGCCCTGTCCTCACCTGTGCACAGCATCGAGAGGAAAGATCAGGCCACGTTCAGAGCTCAGTCCGAATAATCAGGTATTAACCACAACACTTATTAAAACATCTCGGTATGAGCACTGATGCTATTTTATTATTTCTCCTTATTTCACTTCACACACACACACACACACACACACAACAGTACATAAATGTAGTGTCCACTGAGTCTCTGATCCTGTCTGCAGCGTAATTCTCTGTACTCTCATCCCACTGTAGTCTTTTAAGTCTTTTTCTCCCGTCGTCAGTGCAGCTCGTCTCCGTTCCTATGGCTGTCTATCTCCAGCTCAAATTAACGTGCCCTCGTGGTTAACTCTCCTCATTTTTCACAAAGTGCTGAGCCATGCTGTGTAAAAGCAGATATCAAAGAATCTTAAACAGATGGTTAGAGCTGAGTGGAAGGCTGCCAGAAACCACATTCACAGCTTGTTACTCTGTGAGTCCCTACAGTACCCATGCAGTGTACTGATTATTGGTATGTCAGTTAGTTTGACTGTTTTATTAAACAAGATTGTCTTCAAAATGCTTACAAGGTTTAAACATTGTATTGTTCCGCTCCAGCTGGATGTTGACGGCAATGTTTAGTCCTATTAGACTCATTGGTTTATAACTCTGTTATATCCTGCTTTAACACATTAACAGCAGGATTTCTGTCTTTAGTCATGTTTGATCTTTCTTATTGTTAAGACATACAGCAAGGGTGTCTATGAGGGCCGCTTTAATGTAAAAAGCTAACACCGAAATGTCCGTCTTTGACTGGAATTGTGACTTGTTTCTGCACCTGAAGAGTGGTTTGTTTATTTATTCATCATTATTCATATAGTTTGTTTAATTATATCATCTTCAGTATCTGCTTTTTCCTGGTCAGGGGTGTGGTGGATCCGGATCCTATCTCAGGAACACTGGGTGCAACGAGGGGAAAGAACCCTGGGCGGGATGCAGGTCCATTTCAGTGCACCGTTCACAAACTCGTTTACACTTAAGGGCAACTTATAGTAGCCAATCCACGTACTGGCATGTCTTTGCGAAGTGGAAGGAAAATGGAGAATGCAGAGGAAACCCACACGGACACAGGAAGAACGTGATGGACCAAAACCCGAACGAAGAACAGATACATTTGTTTGTTTTGTGCTTGAGATTGTATGGAGTTGAACACGTTTCCTTTGGCTAGCTTTGGATGATGATGGAAAATAGGACCAGCAATTACATTTAATTGGAAACTCAAACCAGAAATACCGATCCTATAGGCTCAGTAACAGATGTGATCGTTTTTAAGAACCTTTAAGTTGTGTACTGAAAAGAGTCCTGAGCATGTGTTTCTGCAGATTATTATATAACGTGAAGAGATTTTCAGACAGTTGATGTGACAGTTCTGACCAACAAGCTGAAACGGCAGACCACAAACCAAACCTCAGTCAGCATCCTGTCAGAAATTATCCCAGACCCACACACACACAGTTACACACAAGCCCACAGGAAAGATTAAGTGTAGAGCTTTGACTGTTTGAGACTGCCTCTCTCTCTCTCTCTGATCACCCTGGTTCATACACTTCCTTTAAACACTTTCTGAAGAGCCACGCCAGCTGCTGGGCCACACGGGGCTTCCAGAAGTGTTGGAGGCTTTTAATGTGGCTGTAAATGTTTCCCCAGAGCAGGAATTAGCGGTAGCGTAATTACACAGTCGGCACGGAGCCCGTGTTCTGCAATGGGGGAGCATCTAGCTCTGCTTGTGTGTATGTTTGTGACTGTTGATCATTAGTATTGGAAAATGCCTTGGCCGCAAAAAGGGGCTGCGGTCTCTCCCATCTATTAAAAACATGAAAGAACAAACCTCTTGTCTCTGGAGAGAGGAACCCACCAGACATAAACAGCCTGTAAAATGGAAAATGACATCTGCGTTCATTTGTCTCATGTGAGATGGCCACATTTGGCAATCCTTACTGAAAATTCCTTCCAATCGCTTGGGTCAGGACATTTACAGAAGGCTGTGGGGGGTTGGGGGTGGGCGGTGGGGGTGTATGTGTATGTGTGTATGGGGGTAGCTTTGCTCATCTGTTTCCAGTGGCCGCAGAGGGATATGCGTCAATGGCAAGAGAGTGATCAGATGTGAATTCTCGGAGGCCTCATCACACTTCATAGATGTTTAGTTCTCATGGGTCTTGCATCACATCCTTCTCTGATGAATGTTTATGCAGGCCTTTTGAAAGACATGTGGGTTTAATGAAATCCATGTTCTGTGGATTGTTTTCTGTCCCCACAGCCCCATCATGTTCCCTACTGTTAATGCCGGGTCTATATGAAGAGTTGAACGGGGGAAGCACATTGAAACCGTATTCTGATCTTCCTGTGGAATGAGGATTTGCCCATCATTCAAGTTGTAGATCACAGCATCAGGGCATATTTGTGAGTGTGCTCTCCTCAATGTGTAACAGTATTTGAGCTTTGACAGTTTAACATGCGTTTTAAAAGGTGTGCTCGGGAGGCGCACAGGTGACACAGAATCAGTGCATTGACACGCACATCACTGTTTCTCTTCGTTCAGCAGGGGGCATCGGCCAAGCGTTAAGGTGTTTTTAATTGAACCCACTGAGGCTAAAAATAAGCAGGCCAACATCCTTATCAGCATCTGGAGCTGGGTCTTTTGATGTGCAAGTGAGGTGAAAAAGTCTTGGTGAAAGGTGGTTGTGAATACGTGAAGAGAGAAACCTACTCTACCATTTACTATCTCTCTCTCTCTCTCTCTCTCTCTCTCTCTCTCTCTCTCGCTCTCCCTGTCTTCCACTGTCTCTCTTTGCATGAAGCTGAATATAGAGGTAAACCAGCGTCTAATGTCACCCTTTGAACCACCTGTCCTCTGCCCTTTTATCTCAGCTCCTTCAGAGATTTTGAGCACTTTGATCACCATTGTGAGCTTGTGCCTTTGATTGCACCTTTGTGCATCAGAATTGTCAGTGCATTGAAATGCAAATCTCCTAGTTAGTAACTTCCTAAAACCCACCTTTAAAAAAAAAAAAAAAATCAGTCGAGGACTCTACCTGTGAATAGTGAAGAATTATTTTACATGTGTAGCTCTTGTATCTTGAAAGTCTGTGTGTTTTGTATGCCTCCCTACTTCATTCTAGGTACATGTCACATCAATTAGGTAATGATTAGATTATGGTCAGTGTCAGAGTAATCCATCTGTATGTGTAGCAGGGGATAAAGTAATTGTATACTTGTCTTCCTAGAAAACTTTGAGACCTATAGTCACTCTGTTTTGGATCTGGATAGTCTCTGACTGTGACAGTAGACAAAAAGCTGGTGGCTTAAAATTGTTTAATAACTCCTAGGTAACTATGTAGGGATTAATCAGGAATGAATGTTGGTACTATATTAATACCTAAGTCACTGTTGTTAACTACTATTGAATACTGCGTAAGTGCTCAGTAAGCATGGTTTGGTAGTTCTTTATGAGCTAAGTAATAATTACCAAGTCTTATATACATCTCCTGGAGAACTGCTAGGTAAGTAGGCTAGTCATTAGTAATGAATTATCAAGTGTTTCATTATACACACGGTTTCAGATCATCTTTAACTCCTAAGCAAGGACTTCTAGGTTCTATCATTACAGAACATGCAAATTGTTCAGTAATATTTGGTACATATCTCTCAAAGACGCATACACAGAGTGATGCATTTACAACCCCAATTCCAGAAATTGGGACGCTATGTGAAATGTCAATACAAACAGAATGTGATGATTTGCACATTTTGCACATAAACCCATGTGTTATTCACAGTAGAACATTCATAGAAGACGTATCGAATGGTTAAACTGAGGAAATGTACCATTTTAAGAAAGAAAAAAAGAAGAAGGTCATTTTGAATTTCATGGCCGCAACACGTCTCAAAAAAGTTGCAACGGGGCAAGAAAAGGCTGGAAAAGTAAGTGTTACTAAAAAAAGAAACTGCTGGAGGAACATTTTGGAACTATTTAGGTTAATTGGCCACAGGTCAGAAATGTGATTGGGTATAGAAAGGATATCTTAGAGAGGCAGAGTCTCTCAGATGTAAAGCTGGGATGGAATCTGGATGGAAGCATGTGTTGCTCTAAAATCTGTATGTACCTTTCAGCACTGATGGGTATCGGTGACTGGTGTTAGTATAGGCTTGTATAGAACTCATTTGTTCCTGTTTAGTGCCTGCAAAATGACCTAGTTCATGTACAGTATTAAAAAAGTATTAATCAAAAGATTTTAACAAAGTCTAAAATAACATTCCTCACCTGAAAGAGTCTCTGATTTATGTTCAGTATGGCATCCTCTGTTAGTAAAGCTTTTTGTTATTATTATATTCCATTAAAACAACTTTATTATATTCCACTAAAACATCTATATTCCATTAAAGCATTGTATATTGCAGATTGCTTAGAGATTTGCGTGCTATTCCCCATGTGTGTCCAACAGAGAGCAGGCTTGTACTTTAGTTAGATATTTAAATGTGTTGCTGCCTTCAACTGTTATCCCAACAGATGGCGCTTTGGAAAGCTCTGGAGATTTTCTTTTTTTTTCTTTCTTTTTCTTTTTTCTTTTTGGCTCTGCTCTGAACAAATACTGCATTTAATTATGTTGTTGCAATGAGTGATGGTTAAATTCAAACAGCATGCCACTTGTAAACCTCGCCATTCTATATTTACAGCAAAACCTTTAAGTTGCCTGGAACGAACACACATAAAGCTCCACACTGCTGCTAACATAATATTGTGGAAATAATATTATGTGAGCGTTAAAACCACCTGATTATTATTGATGATTATACAGCAGTTCTACTGGATGAATGAGCTCTGAACTCATTCTGCCCCATGTGCAAATGAGTGAAAGAGCTGATCGTTAGCAGCGAGGCTGTATGAGTCAGCAGTATGACCCCAGTGGAAACCACAGACATCAGCACTGTCGCTCTGCACTCTCATAGACTCTGTTCGTCTATGAGTTTGGCCCAGAGTTGACCTGTGGCCTGACTAGCACACCCGGACAGCTTCGGAGCAGGTTACAATTTGTCAGTTAGCCTCGGTGCAACATTTAGGCTCGGTGAGTTTTCCCTCCCACTGATTTCCAGTGAACTTGTTAAAGACTACAGCTGGGATCTAATGAATGTGTTGAGAGCATCAGAAATTAATAAACATGTGGTTAGGGAGGCAGGGTAAACATCTGTGGGACATACAAGTTTGCTTTCAATAAAAGGCTATTAAATGAAACACTTTTACACAATGCTTTTTTTTCTGCATTCTTTTCCTTTTGCAACTCACCAGTTGAATCTCTTCTGTATGGATATGCAAGCTTTTGTTAGATGGTTTGTGGCTGTGGCTTAGATTTATTGAACAGCTTAGTCCAGGATAACAGGTTGTTAGCAGGAGAGCAGTAATATGCAATGTGCCCTCCCCTGCGGCTTGCCAGGGAAGCTCATCGGGAAATCACAGATGTCTTTACAAATATTTACTTTTGCCCCACAACATCTGTTAGATGTATTGTTTTCAAATTCCCCACCACCACCAAACTAGGGATTGTCCAGATGTTCCCAATAACTGCTGCTTGTTTAACCACGATGGGATAGCGGAGGTGCCCTTGGGCAGGTAGGGGCCTGTTCTACTCTTTAATTCACAGCACTACCTAGTCTAGCTGGATCATGGCAGATGTGGGCACTGGAAGGCCCTTAATATTAAAAAGTCTTTGTAGTGGTTGGGCTTAAGGTGGGCCTGTTCTGGTATGTTCCTGCATGTTAGTGAGTTCCCATGCGCCATGGAATTCCTGCATGATCTGACTGCGTCAGTAGGTGTTGTAGGCAGAAGGTATTATTCATTATTTATACGCTGCCTGTTAGCTGTTATCCCCATGAGATGTTTAATCATCAGATGCCTTTGGATCGGAACAGCGAGCCTGCCCAGAAACTGGGACGCCTGTGGTTTGTGAGGGTGTGTTTAATTTCTCCTGGTGAAGCGTGGGGTGTTAGGGGACAGATGGGCCCCTCTGTGGGGTTACCTAACCTGCAGAGTACATTCGGTGGTTCCAGATTCATTAGTTCTGCGCTGTGTATATGACCCACTGCAGATATGCTAACCTCTGCACTGCCAGACAGCATGAAACAGCAGGTCTGTGGAGGTTCGGGGAGACAGCTAGGAGCTCCCCAGGCAAGATATAGCTTAAACTCAGAGCACCTCTCTACAGTGAGTCTACTGAAAACTGTTGTAGTAAGTGTCATTTTTGCATAATAAACGGTGTCCCAAAAGTCTCCATGCATAGGGGAAATGAACACTTTTTAAGAAAAACGTCTATCTATCTATCTATCTATCTATCTATCTATCTATCTATCTATCTATCTATCTATCTATCTATCTATCTATCTATCTATCTGTCTGTCTGTCTGTCTGTCTGTCTGTCTGTCTGTCTGTCTGTCTGTCTGTCTGTCTGTCTGTCTGTCTGTCTATATATCTATCTTTGAATAAAGAAAAGAAGCTGTCAGGAAGCTGTCGCAAGGTTGCGATGGTGACCACATCACACAAAACACCGTTGCCAAACAAATTCCAAAATTAAGTGATGCGGACTCACCGAGGAGTGGAAACATCCACTGACAAAGGCACAACCGATATGGTGCGGGCGAACATAGTCCCTTATGTATGGAGACTTTTGGGATACCCTATAATCATTTTGTGATAATTATTGGTGTAATCTCACTCATACTTTTATTACTTTTTGCTTGTATCTGCTTGTGATATTTTCTAACCAACTTGTTTGAGCTTTCCAAAAATATAAACAAAGCAATAGCCCGATTTAAACCGCCATGACAGTTACTAAAGATAAATAAGTGAATGCTGTAAGTGTATCATATTTGTGTTAATGATCCTGCTTTTTCTTTGTCTTTCAAGCTTCATATCTGCTCACTTTCACCCGAATAGGGAAGCAAAAACTTCCCGCTTGTGCCATTCTTATTTGTATGTGTATCTATTTAGAAGACACTATTTGTTCAATCTGGATAATATATTCATAGCCATTTACGTAGTTCTTATGTACAGTATGGTTAGTTGCCATGTTTATTTGCATGTGTTTATATATCTATGCATGATTTGTATGTCTTTGTTAGGTTGTTGAACGCATGTGACACGCTTTTACCACAGAAGTTGGAACAGACTCTTTCGGAGGATCCAACAGCCCATTAGCAAGAAAGGAAAAGAGAGAAGAGAGTGACAGCAGAGGGGAGGAGTATGTGGTAAATTATTTGTGCTGGCAGATGTTCACAGACCCAAATATGCACAGGTCTGTAGACCTGGCAGTTTCTCACTCCTGCAAGGCTACCTTTGTATTTTCCTTTCGTTCTTTTTTCATGATGCATGCAGGAGCAGTTGTTATTCTGGCTGTTTTACAGCAAGCATTCATCTGAGCTGTCATCACTTCTAACCGCTTTGGTGGAAATTATTTCACTCCCTTATTAAGGGAACTCCAGTGAAACATTACCGACGGCAGCCAGGTCAACATTCTTGGCAGCTCTGTCATTGCACTGCTTTGCTTAGCTGGTAGACATTCTAGGCTCGGTATTGGCTATGATTTAAAACCTCGAACACACAAAGACTGTAAAGAGGAATTAAAGTAGCATCTCTTACAAACAGAATCATACATGCAGCTGACTTTCCTAGAAATTCTGTTCTGCAGTTGTGGCCTCGTGGACTAAAAGAAATATCAGCATTCATATTCATGCTATTGAAATTCACCACATTTTACTGGTGTTAAAAGTCTACCATAAAACGCATGATCGGTCTGACGGTTGTGTTTCGGAGCATTCCACATTTGTGAACCACATGCTTCCAATTATGGGTGAAATGTGGAAAATGTGTGTCATATGAAGGAAACAGCCATCGGTTTATTGTACTGCTTTCTTGATGAGACAGTGAGAAGTAGTCTATCCCTCCATATTAAACTCAAATGTCCATTTGGTGTATTCTGGCTAGCGGTCAGATGAAGTAGTTTTTCATTTATTGTGACATCTCATCCTGCTGGGCTTTTGTTATGCAATGTAAACTGCATAACTATTCAGTATGTTATGCCCATAGTGACCTTTGCTCTGTGGTTGTGTGTAGATCTACAGCCATTTTGTCACTGTCAGGACCTTAACCTTTAGCAAATGTCACACTGATGGGACGTGTGAACGCCATGACAATGATCATGGTGTAGTCAACTCATGAGCGGTGAGTAGTAAACATAAAAAGCACAATTATCACAATTAACATATCCAGACAGTCACATGCAAACATGCCGGTTGTGATTTTAGTAGGGAGTAAAAAGACTAAAGCTGTTTCTTGAGGAGGGCTTTTGGCAGACTGCCACAGATTGCCTTTCCCCTGAGGCCTCTTACTCACCAGTCAGAGAAAAGGAGAATTACACATATTAAAGAGAGTAAACGGCTGTAATCACAGCTTGGGGAGGAGGCTGGAGGAGTTTTCAGCCTACTGAAATTGTGTGTATGACTGTGTGTAAAACATACACGCATCTCTATTCATTTCAACATACATCGCTCTACTGCTAAAACGATGTATCACCACTTATATAGCCACTTACGTGTGGATTACTAGTCCACGGAGAGGTATTTCTTCAAGCAACCCAAAAGTATATTTGAAATATATTAAGTATAATGTAATGACTATGTGGCAGTGGCAGCTAATCCAAAGGAGCATGTGGGGCAGAGAACCAACCGTGTATATAGCAGATGTTCATGATGTGCAAAGCCATTCATAAAGTCCTCATTCACAGCACCATGCTTTTGAAATTTCATTTAAAATACTAATTACCCCCTTTTGAGTGAACAATAAAAATTTTTTGCTCTTTGATAGATATAAGATTATGTTCCATTGATTTATTTGTCTTTCCAGATGTCGTGCAGACGTGGAACAGCGAGCTGACTGCCCGATCTCCCTCCCCAGAATTATTATTGCACCAAGTGCAAAACTACAACAAGCACTGAACGAGGCTCATTGGGGAAAGTGTCATGCTGCTCCATGCTCACGCTATAAACAATTTCAGTCGAGGACAGGACGGTAAATGAATGTAATGGGTTCTAGATTGGCCTAATTTTAAAAAATACTTCATTTTTTAATAATTATTGTGGTATAAGAGGAATAAATATTTTGAGACATGTTTTTGCTGGAAAATAATCATCATACCACCCTAAAAGCATGCCACATAAATATTTATTCAACAGTATATTTTAGATTATTGCCAGTCAATAGGGTTAATAATAATGAATGCACTAAATCATTTAATTACTTCATTCCAAGTTAATTTACAGTTCATTCTTCAATACAATCGGTGTTACATTTATATTGAAAATATATAACAGAATATTTTGTTGTGTCTTCTTGGGTGGCACGATTTCTCGCATTCTGGCTGGGCCAAGCAAAATCCAAGCATGAAATCATCCTACATTTCACTCCAATGCTGCACAAGCCATGAAGCTGAAAACACCAGATCTCTAGACTACCTCGCTTACCTTGGCAGTGGCCCTGGGCCCTTTTTATGAGGAGCAGCCTGTTTGTTTGTTTGGCCAGCAGAGCTCACTCAGCTAGATGTGTGTTTGCCAGGTCAATCGAGTAAAGCAGGGAGACTGGAAGGGTCAAGGAGCGAAAAGATGAGCACAGCTGCAGGGCCTGGCTTAGCCCTCTCTATCATTGCAGCATTTATCACTTGTCCTCCTCGTGTGTGTTCCCTCATTCTTTCCTAGGGAGTCGCTGGCCTTGGTGGTGAAGTTTGCACGGGGCAGACCACCAAAGCTCTCGGACTAGCTCTTCACTCTAAGAGTCAGATAAGAGACCTGGAGCAGCTCCATATGAATTAACTCTGGACCGAGCCTCTGACACAAACCAGGCCCTCGAGAGAAGCGCAGGCATCCATAAATATTTAGGCACCGAAAGAGGTTTATGGAGTTTGTTGTAAAAGGATTTATGGCAGGCTGCAAGTTCAGCCAGACTTGCGAGGGAAGCAGGGGGGCTTTTTTTTTTTTTTGAAGGAACACATCTCTTGATGGTGTAAAATCAGAGTGGCCTGGAGGGGACTGATCCAAACAAGCACTTAAACACCAAGAACAAAAACCAGAACATCTGGCCTTCACCAGCCTTTCACAAAACAGGTGTGAGCTAATAAAAGGCTCTTTACCTGCTGTCGGAGGAATTCCATTCTGGTATGCAGAACACATCAACAGATTTGGAGGCCTTATTAGGACAACACAGCAATCATCTGCCTTCTATGTGCATCGCAAGTAGTTTGTTGCAGTGTGAATGATGGCCTGCAGCCAATGGACACTACTAGGAAGCTCCGGTGCTTATTTGGGAAAGGAAAGTCTTTGGAGGGCTTTCCTCATATGTGATCTAAATCAGAAATTGATTTGCAACTGGAGGGGGCGTCGCATCTCTGAGGCTGGGGGTTCAAATCTGGCCTCCGCCCTATTTGTGCGGAGTTTACATGTTCTCCCCGTGCTTCGGGGTTTCCTCCAGGCACTCCAGTTTCCTCCTCCAGTCCAAAGACATGTGTTGTAGACTGATTGACATTTTCAAATAGTTTGTGATTGTGCCAAGTGATGGGTTGGTACCCCATCCAGGGTGTCCCCTGCCTTGTACCCTGGGATAGGCCCCAGGCTCCCCGCAACCCTGTGTAGGATAAGCTATACTGAAGATGGATGGATAGATCTTGTAACTAATAATAGCACATATTTCATCAGGTTTACATATGAAGTGGTTCTGCGTAATTGCAAATGGTGATATCTTACTGCATATGCATGAACTACAATGCTTTGGGTCCCATTATTCCTATGAGACATCATTTAAATGTTTACTGTGTTTAATATCTTTATTTTCATTTTCATATTGGAGTCAAAACGATCTTTAAAAAAAAGTTTTTTTAAGCTTTAATTTAGTTAATTTAGTTCCAAGGACAGAGTCGAGTTTTATCCTCGAAGTGTCTCAAGTCTGAGATATGCCAGTACAAGACACTTCATAAAAGTCTGGGTCACCTGTTTCCTGAAATTCACACGAACATTCTCTCCAAATATCACAACAAATCACATGAACTTGTCCATTAAGGAAATCAATTTGAACCCCAACTCGGTTATTCTGTTACTCTGTACATTTGGAGTATCGTAACCATGTTAAAACTAAATAAACCAAACCCTTCAGACAATTGCCACTGCAATATCCGGCCATGTAGCTGAAACCCCACTCTGCTTTCTCTGTCAGTTTGTCAGACAGTAGCATAATAAAAGAGGGACTAAGGCTAGTCTTTGATATCAGGAAATATGAATTATTGAGCTGTCTGAAGATGAGGCTTTAGATTACATCAGATCCTATCTCAGGCAGACATCACATAATGAAAGAGATTTATCATTTTAATATGTGCATGTCTGTGTTGTAAACAGAAGCTTGTGTTAGCCGAGGCTCCAGGGAGGGCACTTATTGGTGAGGGAGCATGAGGTCGATGTAGTCATATTCCATCAGCACAATATGCATTTACATTCTCCTTACCTTTTTCTCGTACTAGTTAATTGTGTTGTCAGTCACTCCACTTGCCTCTTTTTTCCCCCCTACCTGTTTCTCTCCTATTTTCAGCATATTTACTGTAGTGGAATAGTAGGACAGCGTACTTCAGGACCACCTCTGGAGACGTAAAGTATACACACATCCTATGATGTAGATGCGTGATTCCAAACAGTTGGTTTGGAAAATGAAAATGACATGCTTAGTGCTCAATGAAAATGAATAGAACATGACACTAGAGAGATATTAACCTAAATTGTAGTGTTATGGAGCAACTCAGCATTGCTAATCAGAGTTAACCAGGTATGCTGCGCCCTTATAGTCCCATTGCATCAGCTGTACCCAAACATGGCCTTATCTCTGAGTCTCTCTGTTTCGTCACCAACTTTAGATTAGCATTTTTTCCATTGTTCAGGATCAGATTCTTTCACCACTCACTGCCAGTGTGTATGTCTGTTTCTGTTCACACAGTTCTCTCCAGTATGTGAAGTAACGTATGTCCCACGCAGTATCTCTCTCTCTCTCTCTCTCTTTCCTCATCTTGCTGGGCCCCAGATGCCATTCTTTCTACTTCTCATCTCTAGTCATCCATCCATCCATCCATCCATCCTACTGTTCTTCTGTAAGGAGGTGAGAGGTCCTTGTTGCGGTAGATATCATAGAAGATCAAGAGTCCTCATTATTCTGTTAACTGTACATTTATCAGACAAGGGAGTAAGACTGAAGCACCTGGACCATCATTAAGCTTTAACAGGGAGTGGGTAAAAACAAGCGGAAGCAGTACTGGGGGGAAAAGGGAGTGGGAAGCAGTGTTCCTCTTTAATGTCTCTGATAGCTCTGACAGGATTATTAATCAGGAAACTAAAGGAAATTTCTGGACCTTTTGCCCCTGGCTTCTTCACTTTAGAGTCTTTTAGTTGGGTCCATTCCAGAGCAGTGGCAGGGTCATCAGGTCCGCAGCTAATTGCTCCTACAGGGTTTTGAATAACAATGAGCTGTGCCCAATTACTGAGCTGCATGTGCGAGAGAGAATGAGGTAGAAATGAGAGCACAGGAGCTCAGCAGGTCCCACACAGGGAGCGGACGGAGAGGAAAAAGGAGTGGGCTGTAGTTAATCCTTACTTTCTCTGTCTCTCTCTCTCTCTCTCTCTCTCTCTCTCTCTCTCTTTCTATCTATCTCTTATTCTGTCTGTAAGAGCATTAATGAGATTTCCAAATCAACACTGGCACACAGTCTAATAGAGGGCTGTGCTCAGCAGCAGCATTCCTGCAGGACTGCTGCGCCTCATTGGCTATTCCATTTGAAGAAGCCATTCCACTCAATCACTGGGAATAGTTCTTTTAATGCCCCTGATATCTTTTTCTTTTTGTATCATTTCCTTCATTTATTAGTGCTGTGTAATTTTCCCTGCACATTATTGTGTCTTTCTCAGGGAATTCAAATTAAGAATCTTTGATGATTGGCTCAAAATGCAGTTTTGATGTTAGGGCCCTTCAAAGCTCATAGTTTGGGATGTGGGTTAATCTTCTGACTCATTTGCTATTTTTGCTTTTATCATGTGATGCCGTTTTGCAGCGCAGTTTCCTATACATCACTGTTTTTAACAAATGACCCGTTTACCAGGTGACTGAGGTTATACCAGAAAGCTTCTCTATGCATTGTAAACTTTGAAGTTGTTCAGAAACAAGTAAGACACCATGCTTGTGAACAATGTTTCTGACCATTTTGGCATCCTAGGGGGGATTTCAATTGGTGACCCATGATGTCCTGTTATGCATGTGATTCAGCAAACAAATTTATATCACATATGTAAATAATTTTAAGTTTTTAATTTTTGGTGACGTTTTGCAAAGCGAGCATGTAATTGTGTTGCCGGAAATTGAGTTATCAGTGTCCCAATGTGTCAAGGTGTCCCAAAGCCATTATCACAAAATGGAAAAACGTGGTAGTGAACCTTCCCAAAAGTGGCCAACCTTCCAAAATTCCTCCAAGAGCACAGTAATGATCCATCCAGAATGTCATAAAAGAGCCAAGGACAACATCAAGGGACTTACAGGCCCCTCTTGCATTAATATAGGTCACTGTTTATGACTCCACTATCAGAAAGACATTGGGCAAAAATGGCATCCATGGAAGAGTGGTGAGGTGAAAACCATCTAATCCAGAAGAACATTAAGGCTCATCTGTATTTTGCCAAAACACATCTTGATGAGCCTCAAATCTTTTGTGAGAATGTTCTGAGGATTGATGAGTTGAAAGTGGAACTGTTTGGAAGACAAGGGTTCTGTTACATCTGGTGTAAACCAAACACAGAATTCCACAAAATACTTTTAGACCATACATATGGTCAAGCATGATGGTGGAAGTGTGATGTTGTGGGGGTGCTTTGCTGGTTCAGGGACTGGGCTAATTTAAATAGTTGAGAGAAACATGAATTCTGCTCTTTACCAGAAAATCCTAAAGGAGAATGTCTGGCCTTCAGTCCGTAAGTTGAAACTCAGACGAAACTGTGTAGTTATGCAATTATGCAGTAAGACAATGATCCAAAGCATAGGAGTAAGTCCTAGTCCTAGGAGTAAGTGAAAGACTGAGCTTCAGCTATCAGAAGCGTTTGGTTGCAGTTACAGTATTGCTGCTAAAGGTGGCACAGCCAGATTTTAAGTTTCAGGAGGCAGTTAGTTTTTCACATGGGTGATAGATGTTGGCAAACTTTTTTTTTTTTTGCTTGGGCATACGGAGGAGTGGAAGAGGTCTCCAGTAACAACCTGTGAAGCTCTGGTGAACTCCAGGCCCAAGAGGGTTAAGACAGTGCTGGAAAATAATGGTGTCCACACAAAATATTGACACTTTGGGCCCAATTTGGACATTTTCACTTAGGGGTGTACTCACTTTTGTTGCCAGCGGTTTAGACATTAATGGCTGTGTGAGTTATTTTGAGGGGACAGCAAATTTACACTGTTACACAAGTTGTACACTCACTACTTTACATTGTAGCAAAGTGTCATTTCTTCAGTGTTTTCACATGAAAAGATATCATCAAATATTTACAAAAATGTGAGGGGTGCACTCACTTTTGTGAGATACTGTATGTGTGATGTGTGTGTGTATATATATATATATAATATATAATATATATAATATTATATATTCCTATAGACTTTTGGTTTGCATTTTTGCCCTTGAACTTTGGCACCCACACTGAGTGGAGAAGTATGAATTTAATTTGATCCCAGTTTAAATAATCTGTTTCTAATTCATAGATTGGTACGGAGTGACCAGACGATCCCCCCTCCCACATGTTCATCATTCTCTATAAGCCCCTGGAGAAGCCATCATTAGGCCCTGGCTTCAGTGGCGTGCACTGAACCACTCTTCAAGGGCTGTAAATTGGAAATGGGACTTAAATACAGCTTGAAATGGATACTTTATATTCACATAAGCCCTGAGACTGTGCTGTCAAGTGCAGAGAGAGAGAGAGAGAGAGAGAGAGAGAGAGAGAAAAAAAAAAAAAAAAA